>CM038110.1:21548348-22148348 GCA_001642375.2 Mentha longifolia | reverse complement strand
CCCTCCCTCCCACGATTAGATTTTTTATCACTATGTATTTTTTTTATTTTTCTTTTCTTTCAATTGTATTGTAATTTTCCAAATGTGTAATACAATAGAATTAAAAAAAATCTAATTTTTATTTAAATTCTTAAAAAAATTAATTAAAAAAAATAATATAAAATAATAAGAACCCAGGGCTCCACTGCGGCAAAAATGGGAGCCCTCCATATTTATTAAAATACTAATATATATAGTATTAAAATATTTGGAGCCCTCATTTTGGAGGACTGCAATGCTAATGCTCTTAGTAAGACTATTAGTAATAGTGATTCTGCCTATCAGCTAATCTTGGAGCAAGTCATTCTCTGTTTACAAATGTACTCATTTTTGTTGTGGACCAATTCTTTTAATACTGCCAAAAAAATGTCCCCTTTATTTAGGGTGGAACTTGAAAAATTTCAAAATTAGCCACACATGTGTGAAAATGAAGCCAACGTATCTAACCCTTATTGATGAATTATTGAGTTGAGATAGGTATGGAGTCACCGCATCATTGTCACGATCGAAACAAGAATCAATTTCTACTTTACTACTTTATATATGCATGCATTTGTTTATATATTTATAATATATGATGTACTTACTATCTGCTATCTACCACACTAATCAAACTATATTTAATTAGGCGCTAAGTAGATTTTTTAGGGTTAGATATAATTAGATTACATTCTTATATTTTAAAAACTATAGATATTGTGTTGAAAATTCTTATTTTTAAATTACAAGAATTTGTTGTAGATTATGAAATTTATGTGGAAACTATAATTATAATTGAGGCTTATAAATTGGAACAATACATAGTAATAATGATGTAAAGTAAGTAGAATCGAGCATTATAAATCTAGGCGCTTGCCCCCCTTGGTTTTCGCTTATTGAATTTCAGAATATTGACAATATATACCCAGTTTGTGAAATTAATATGTTATGCTTATCGTATTTTCGTATAAGACTGAAGTTGTTGAGAAAACTACATTTTTAAGATTTCGTTTAAAATCTTTTTGCACAGCCTCTCATGCAGGTTGGTTCCCATTTTTATTTTATTTTTAATTATTAAAGCTTTAATTTTTCTCGCGTGAATTATCGAAGCCTTGAATGTGAATGTTTTCATAAGGGGGTAGTAGTGAAACTCGAACAAAAAACTTTCATACTGACGCAACTTCGAATATTATTTTCTACGGAAATAAAATAATTATAAACATTAACCACAAGGAAAATAAAAAAATAAAAAAAATACAGAGTTAAAAAAAATACAGAGTTAACAAAATCAGCTTTTGTCAAACTTTTCTACATCTAATGACTACATATAAATTACATTCAAATTTTATAAACTCCAAAATTTAAAAAAAAAAAATTGATTATTTTTTACCGAAGTTGGGACGAATGGAATACATATCAACTTAGTTATCCATTTCGGTTTAAACTCCCTCCAAAATCATGATATACCTCCGACTCAATTCATGTATTTTTATGGTATATATTTCTTCAGTTATTGCGATTGAATTTCAAAAGTTTTATATACTATTCGCATCTAAATTTTTGGTATTCTCAATAATTAAAGTGTTGGAACAATGGAACTTAGAACAAGTCCCGCCCTTAGGTCCCCTACTTCCCAAGAATTATTATTCCCGTTCAATTTGCATACGCAGCTAGATTTGTGTTATTTAATAATGCTTCTTAAAATATATTTTACCAAATATTCACGATGCATGTTATCATTTTTTTAAAAATTTCTACATAGTTAAATTCCATAATGAAAGATGATGGTTTTTGTGTCTCGTTGGATCGAGATGAGATTGAATTCCATAATGAAAGATGATGGTTTTTGTGTCTCGTTGGATCGAGACGAGACTCTCTATCCGACAATGCTATGTATTTGGGTGACACGAGTTTAAAAAAAAGATATATTGAGTTGTTTATTACAAATAAAGATTGTATTTCACATTCGACAGTATAGTGTTAAATTAATTAGTGGCGGACTATCAGTAGTATAATGGGTGGTAGAATAAGTAAATCAATAATGGATATATAATCTAAAATAAAATATGTGCAAATTTAGAGGACATATCGAAAAAGAATTATATACACAAATTTAGGATACATATATCCTACCTCAAAAATTCTCCTAGGGGTGCTTAGCACCGTGAAATGGGAAATGGAATAAGAATAAAGAGTATTTTTGAGATAAAGAGGAACCCCACAATTTGTTACAATCTCAGAAAATCATAAGAGGCAAAATTGGATTTTCCTCTTTATTTAATCGAAAATTAAAACAAAGATGATACATCTACTATTGTATCCAAGACGGATCTACAGACTACAGCTAGAATTCGGGAAGTAAACCTTCTAAAATTAATTATGGTTATAATATTGATAAAATCTAAAAAAATTGTTATTGCATCGCTACTCAATATTTTTCTATTATAACTATGAACATTTTGATCCTCTATAGCAATTTCGTGAAACATATTTTATTGTATCAATGAATGATTGTCACACGTCCATAATATTTCTGAAATCACATGCTACGATCATCTAATGATGATATGAGTTGTCATACGGAATTGCAATAAAGAATTTGAATCTCAATTAAAATTACCATATGTTAATTAAAATAAACAATCTACAAGTTTTCTATTGAAGATAGAGAAGACAAAAGTTATTTTTATTTTATAGAATAGGTGTTAGTTTGTTTTGGTTGTGAGAAACATGCTTTTGTTCCTGTTTAAATAGAGCTCTCTTCTATTTTGTAAAGTGTAATCTGTCGCAATGTAGTTAATGAATAATTTTTTTCGCCAATTCTTGTTTTTTTATTTTTTTTTATTTTTTAAATCAGACAAACACAACACACTCACACACACACATACCCAAAGTGACTCGAACCCCTAACCTCTTGGTTGGAGGGAAAATGTCTTACCAACTGTGTCTTCTCCAAATCTCCATATTTTCTTATGCAAATCTATTTTCCAATGTCGATTCCAGATTTTCAAAATTTTCTAATAAATTCTTAGACTTAATACTCCCCCATACCGTAATTATTGTAACACTTTATTAAAAAATATGCTTTACGGACTACTACCTCCATCCCGTTACATTAGTCACATTTCCGTTTTGGTCCGTCCCATTACATTAGTCACATTTCTAAATAAGAAAATATTTAACTTAGATTTTAGTGCCCAATTAGTACTTTTTGTACTTTTTCACACTAATTTACTCTTAAATTTGTACTTTTCTAACTTTATTGACCAAACCTTAATTTGTGTAATATTCAAACTATGACTAATATATTGGGATGAAGGTAGTATTAAAAAGTCTTGTACTGTAATAACCATGGGGTAGAGGGAATAATATTATAAAAAAATTAAAAATAAAATTTTAATGATAATTCTTAAATATCGGCTTTGTAAAGTAAAATTATGGATAATGTCACACTAACCCCCATCTTCCCGATTGCGTTTTTTTGCTTGGCTAAGACTCCGCCACATGTCACTCCCTGATTGGCCATCGACCAGATCTCCATATATACAGCTTTAGATTATCTCCTCGTAGTTGTAGTAGTTGTACTGCTGTCTTGAAGCAAAGAACCTCTCTCTCTCTCTTTCTCTCTCTAGAAAAGCCAAGCCCTACACCGAATAGAAGGAATCACGGAATCATGGGCGGCGACAGCTGGAGCTTGACGGCGAGGCCGTGCGACTCATGCAAGGCGGCGGCGGCCACCGTCTTCTGCCGCGCCGACTCCGCCTTCCTCTGCGCCACCTGCGACGGCGAAGTCCACGCCGCCAACAAGCTGTCCTCCCGCCACGCCCGCGTCTGGGTGTGCTATGTCTGCGAGCAGGCCCCCGCCGTCGTCACCTGCAAAGCCGACGCCGCCGCACTCTGCCCCGCCTGCGACGCCGACATCCACTCCGCCAACCCCCTCGCCCGCCGCCACGAGCGCCTCCCCATTGTTCCCTTCTTCGACGCCGCCTCCGCCGTGAGAACCCCCCGCTCCGCCGACGCCGGCGAGGTCTCCGAGGAGGAAGCCGAGGCGGCCTCCTGGCTCCTCCCCGACCCGAACAGCAAGCCCGCCGAAGAATCCGGGTCGCCCGAATACAAGTCCGCGGAGTATTTGTTCAGTGATATGGATTCGGATCCGTATCTGGATCTTGATCTGATACCCAAGGAGCAGAAACCGGGTCATGTCATTGTCAATGAGCAGAAACAGTATTCCTCCGATGGAGTTGTGCCGGTTCAGACCGAGAACGAATTCGGGTCGGGTCAGTACCAGGGTCCGGTCGTCGATGGAGTTCCGGCTTACGATCCGGTTTCGAAGCCTTTTATGTATAACTTCACTTCACAATCCATTTGCCAAAGTGTAAGCTTTAGATCGATCGCCTTAATTAATTTTAATCATAATTTTCTTGAAATATTATTCATTTATTTTTTTGATTTAATTAAACAAAATCAATTAGTATTTATTAGTGATGAATAAAAGTCAAGAAGTTTGTTACATAAAATTAGTTGTGCTCCTAGTAGTATATGAATTGAATGGAATTAAATGCTCTTGTTTAGAGTTTACAACTTTTCTATGTTCTAGTTTCTTCTCTAGTGATTTTCAGATCTCGAGTAATTTTATTTCAATTTAAAACTCAACTTTAGTCAAATTCTTAACCGGCTAAATTAATTTGAAAAATAGTTTTCTAAAAAATAGTACAAGGGAGTGTATTTTCATTAATTTGCCTACACTTATCATTGCAGTTATCGTCTTCGTCTTTGGACGTGGGAGTGGTGCCGGATCATATCCCCACGGCCGACGCCCCCAAGGTCGAAGCGGTCCCCACCCGTCTCTCCGAGACGGAGAGGGAGGCGAAAGTGCTGAGGTATAGAGAAAAGAGGAAGAACAGAAAGTTCGAGAAGACTATCCGGTACGCCTCGAGAAAAGCCTATGCAGAGACGAGGCCGAGGGTCAAGGGGAGGTTCGCTAGGCGAACGGATCTTCAAGTCGACTCCCTCATCGCATCGGCCGATGCCTCTTACGGCATCGTCCCAACTTTTTAGCCGCTAGCCAATTTGGTAGCAATGAAGTGTTATATAGCTTGTGTGATAAGATGATAATATGATCATCGTTATGTTTTGTACATTATGTTGTAGGAGGATTGTGATTTTCCAATCGGTGCATAATTGTAAGTCATCGGTTTTGAAGTGATCTTTCAATTTGTGTGATGTGATCGAAATTTTGGGTGTACTAAATTAACACCGAAAGTTCCTAAATTGTAAGTTAATTAAAAGAAGTTTATAGTAACTAGAGTCCTTATTAACTAGCCAAAGGGATTGTATGTCCAAATCGCTGAAGTGATACTATCTATATCTTAATATAATGTCTCCACTTCAATAGCACGGACTTCAATAGCACGGAGGGAGTACTAAGTAATACTCACTCTGTTATACTTCAATGCACCTGTTGCCTTTCGGCACAAAATTTTAGAAAAAATATGCTTAAAGATAAAATTTAATGTTTAATATTTTAATGTAAATTTTATTATTTTAAAAATAGAGCATTATAGATATATAAAAACATATTACTATTTAATTTTAAATAAAAGATCGTATCAAGACCTTTAATTTGATATAAAAATTATAAAAATTAAAGAACAAACCAGCAAGTTATGTTAGTGCAAGTTATGTTAGTTTAACTTTTACAATTTAAATTATATTGAAATACGTGCTGAAATATGAATGGATGATAGGAAGATTAATGAGACTAAGTTTTTCCAAAACTACTGAAATGAGATGACACAATATAGTAAACAAGACTACTGAAGTGAGACGGAGGGAGTATGACACAACGAAAAAAGAAAAAAAGAAAAAAAAAAAAAAAAAAAAAAGAGAAAATCAATAGTGTGATTAGATGCTAATTAATACTGTAGTGAATAAGTTGAACATTTTCTTTTTCTTAAGCCACAATAATTTGGTTTGCCATTAATTGAGCTCTAACTATCTACAAGGACGATGCTAATTGAGCTCTAATAATAAGTATGCGTCAAATCTGGAAGAGGCGAAGTGCGTTTGCTACAGGCAGGAGATAGAGTCAGCAAATCACTTTTTTCCGGAGTGTACCGAGTAAGAATCCGGAACAAGATGATTATTTGGATTGGGAGTCTGGGACGCGGTGGGCTCCGCCAACGCTGGTATGTGAGCATTTCATGAGCCATTGAGCTTTTCTTCTCTTCTAGCAGCTGGGAAATCTAAAAGAAGAATGGAAGGATTATGGATTTGCGTAGTCTGGGTGATTTGGAAATGGCGCAACTCGGTACGGTTCGAGCAAAAGGGCTGAAAACACCCAAAGAATTGGGGAAGAAATCAAATGCCGATTCTAAAGTTGGTGAGTCGTAAGAGGAGAGGCAGAACGGAACTTAAGCTTCCTCAATTGGACTATAAATGTTAAGAGTTGTTAATTTTGAAAATGAGTGGGAGGCATCCTTGTCAATGTTCAATAGCAAATGCAGTAAGAGTTGCCCTTGAGATTCGAGTTCCTTAATCTGCAGCAAACGACCAAAACATGATGCTTTGAATCCTTCCAAACTATCCCTTTCTAGAATCATCTTAATGTAATCGATGATCTTAAGATCACAACAACGAGAAAGCATATAGGTTACCTGAAATTGACATAACCGAAATTAAGGAGAAAGTACAAAACGAGAAAATGTGATAGGGTCCGTACTTTTCAAGTAGGAAATAGAAAATTAATATAACTACTCCGTAATAGACATTGCAAGATATGTCCGGACATCTCCTATTGCACTCACGATTAATTGACAGTCGCTAGGATATATACTTCACATATCAATCATTTTGTTTATGAATTTTTTTTTATAAGTAACTGCTAATTTTGGAAATGACATGCCACAAATATATGTGCAATATGGATTCAGATTGCTTAAATTAAGCCTCCAACCAATGCAATCACGTACCTCTAGCCGTGCGCTTTTCGTGTTGATCAACACCAGAATTTTGAGTGCCACTGGCCTCTTTAGGCCCAGAATATTCACCCACCTCCTTCTCACCTGAACCCATCAACACAACTTTACATACTCCCATCCAAGTTTATAAATAAAGGTATAATAACAGTAATAATAAAGCCTGAAACTGTAGGTACTAGCTTAGGCAGTCTCCTCCATTAAAGGTTGCTAGGGTTTTAATTAAACCTTGGGTGGAAGAACCCTTCTTCTTTTGCTTCTTGGCAATGGCATCATCCTCATCCTCATCCTCTTCCTCGTCCTTTACCGCTGATTTTCTTGGTGTCAGTTCCGCATTAAGCTGTGCTGAAATGGTGATGAGAAGCCAGACATTAATAATAGATGCATTCACTTTCCAACATAATCATAATGGGATATGCAAAATGCTCAGTTAATACAGGTACATAAGCCTAACTAACATTCTCACATAAATCATGTGGACTAGATAAACCCAAAACACACTAATTAACATCCTCCAAAAATTGCACATACAAATTAAAACCGAGAAGAAAAATTGCAGCATACAAATTAAACTTTAGGACATGAAAGCTGCTAATTTTTGTAATTAACTGTTAATTACACCTTGGATGGAAGAACCCTTCTTCTTTTGCTTCTTGGCAATGGCATCATCCGCATCCTCTTCCTTGTCTGTTTCATCAGCATCGACTAGTTTCGTGAGCTCCTCCTGGATCATGACCTTTACCGCTGGTTTTCTTGGTGTCAGGTCCGCACTAAAACGCTGGGCTGAAATGGTGACGAGAAGTATATATAGATGCATTCACTTTAATTCCAACATGATGGGATATGCAAAATGCTCACTAAATTTTAGTTACATCTCACTGAAATCATCCCAAAACACACTAACATCCTCCAAAAATTGCATATACAAAAATCAAAAAGATAGCATCAAACTTGGCACCTACAATTAGAAAGAAGGACATGAAAGCTGCAGGCTGAGTGAAAACTAATTATTGAGATTAGGGGAAAACTCACCAAGTAACTTCATAATGTCAGTGAAGGTAGGCTGCAACAAACATGCAAGTATATAATGACTGTTAAATCACAATAGTAAACTGAAACACCCAGGTATGCTCGTTGTCCTTCAAATGTAGACTACGTATTCTAAAGTGATCGATGAGACTAACCGTATTGATTTTATCATCACTAATTGGACTTGCCTTTGATTTCTCCTCCTTGACTTTGAGAACCTTCTTCCCTGCATTTGAAACCACTTTCAGGAACTGCAAACTTAAGGCAATGAAAAAAGGGGACTAATTTTGAAGAATCAATTACACTATAACAAAAAAAAAATACTAGAGTAACAATGATAAAGCCTCGGATTTTGCAAAATGAAATCCAGATAATCACACAGTACAGTTTTTAAATTAACAAATAATCTTCGGCAGCAAAGAGTAAAAAAAGTACTACCTTTGATTGAGGAGGGAAGGGGTGGATCGGTGTTGTTGACCTTCATCGGCTCTAAAACCGCTTAGACCTTGGAGGCCGTCTTCTCTAATTCACGAACGCTAGATTCGTAAAGTTGTTGAGCCTTTTCTTTCTCCATCCTCAATTTCTCCACCATTTCTTCATCTCTATCAAGCTTTTCCATCACCCTCTTCAGACACTTGCGCTGCTCCAATATTTCATTCTTCAAAATATCAAATTTATGCATTGATGGAGTTGGAGGCGTCGACATCCTTCCGATCCTCTCAAAATCCAACTATTTAACTTATTGTTTAGTTATATGAACCTACATGCAACACGTTAATGAGAAAAGCAAATAAAATTAAAGAGAAAAGAGCAAGTTCTTTGTATTACTTTGAGACACAACACAACGTGATTGAAGGGGGAGAGAGAGAATGAAAGGCTGATTTCTGATGGAGTCTGAGAGAAAGAAAGCAGCAGTAGATTGTGAAATATTTTCATGCAGTAAATAGCAGCCTTTTCAAAGGTCAATCAATTACACTACGATGCATTAAATGAGCGAGGGTTTTTTAGTCTTGGAATACGAATCATCGCTCATCACCCCCAAGAGTATTCAAGTTTTCAATATGAATTTCTTTAATGCCTTTTCATTTTCTTTTGTAAGACTATCATTATCGGCCAACTACATATGGTCTTCAAACACTAAAATATTATTAAAAAAATAAAATGAGGATGATGTTTGGTTTGAGGTGTTCGGAGTCAGGTGCCCACGGTTTCGAAACCGGAACCGATTCCGGTTTCAAGATGGCCGGAACTGAAACCGAACTGGAATAGTAACGGTTTCGGTTCTTGGAATCGACGGTTCAGGTTCGGTTCTGATTCCGGAATCGGGACTTTTTTATTTTTTATTTTTTAATTTGTAAGACAATTCAAATTATAAAATATAAAAAAATACTTGAGAGTGAGATTGTTTAATTTTTTTTTATTTATTAATCCTAAATCCTTGGATATCACATGTCGATTCCAAGGGCTGAGCCTCGTTAAAACCTCTGTGAGAAAAAATAGTACTCGTCTAAGCATTTAATAGACCACTACACATTATCGAAATCGAAATCGTAGTCGAAATCATCCGTTTCTTCAGAGGCATCGGTGTCGGTTTCTGCTTCGGTGGTACTGATTGGATCATGTTCAAAGACCTCATCCCATTTGTTCTCTTGATCACAGTGTTTGGCTAAAGTGTAGTCCTTGCGCAATACTTGAGCTTCGAGATTCCGCGGGGTCATCGTTGATCGTTTTTCGTCTAAGTGTACCCTCCACTACTAAAAGCTTGCTCGACCGACACCGTCGAGGCAGAAACAACAAAGAGTTCTCGAGCCATTATAGATATGATTGGATATTGAGCTGTTCTTCTTGACCACCAATGCAAAAGATCTTGACAATATGACATCTTTTATGTAAATTGTCATCTTCAATTCATCATCATCATGTGACATTGTTTATTATTAATTTAAAGATATTTTTTTGTATTAGTCTTATTTATTTTAGCTTATTAAATTGTGAATTATAAATTAAATGATAAAACTATTTAACTTTACAAATATAAACATTTCATATAAAAAAGTGTAACACACTAATCAGTAATCAAATGTTACATCAAATAAGTATACAAATATAAGTATAATATTGAAATAATAAATAGAATAAAAAAACCGGTTCTTTTCGGTTCCGAACCGGAACCGAACTGCCAGTTCCCGGTTCCAAACTTTCGGAATTGAAACCGAACCGTCGGTTCCAGTTCGGTTCCGGTGGGCACCTCTAGTTCGGACACCTTCCTTGAACAAAACAAGGTGTTTTTCCCAATTTGCACATTTATGATTTTTGATGGACCAATGACACGGTGATACTTGTCTCCTTCTCATTGGTCCATCAATTTTTTTTAGATTTTTAGACAAATGATTTTATCTTTTATATTTTAAATAATTAAAAAATAATAATTATACCAAAATTCATAATTTTTTATTCTCTATAAATGGAAACCAAACATGATATATTTTTACACACTTTTAGATTTCATCATCCTTTCTCTACACACAATATTCTTTGTAGTTTTCTATATTTTCTCATGGATCACGGTGATGATTCTTTCTACAATTCTCAAAATTTTGATCCATCTCAAGATTATTATCCTATTCTTGAGAATCATCCAACTTCCAATGAACTCTCAAATACCGATTTTGATATGAATTCTCAATCTCCACATAATCCTGCTAATTTTTCTACTCCCCAAAATGAACCATCTCCTCAAAATACCTCCAAAAAAAACTTCAAACGCTCCAAAAGGCTGGACAAATCAGCAAGATGTAGCATTAATGTCTGCTTATTGCTTCGTCAGTACGAATGTTATTGTTGCCACCAACCAAAAGAATGTTGTGTTATGGAAAAAAGTGCATGACATGTATAACCAAACTCCAGGAATTACCGACCCAAGGTCTGTTGATTCACTGAGACAGCGTTACATACGACTCAATAAAAATGTAATTGCATGGGTTGGTGCATACCAGAAGGCGTACGGTCGAAAAAAAAGCAGAGAGTCGAAGGACTGATATTGAGAAAGCAGCTGAAGTACTCTATGGTAAACCTAAGTTTACGCATCATGAAGTTTTTTATGGAATGATGTGCCACTATCCTAAGTGGGAATTGAAGTTGGATGATCGTGGTTGTACGCGTTTCCAGCAAGATGACGATAGTAATGAAGAAAGTCGTAGAAGCTCAAAAAGATCTAGGATAGATGAAGATGGGGACTTTGCAACCAAATCCACTCCAGAAACCCTTGAAAGTGAGGCTTCAATCCTTCATCGTCCTACTGGTAGAGATCAGGCTAAGGCTAAAGCCAAAAGAAGAGGAAAAGGAAAGGCCTCACAGTCTTATGCACTCCCCGATGGCATATATCCTCAACGGGCAACATTTGTCAAATCTATTCCAACTCCACAAATTCCAAAGCATCAGTTGTTCACTCAATTTCAAGAGGTTGCCCGAAAAGATATTGAGCGTGCTTTTGGCGTACTACAAGCTCGTTTCGCTTTTATCAAAGTCCCTTGTCTTATTTGGATCATGACATTATCGGAAAGATAATGATTGCTTGCATAATCATGCACAACATGATAGTTGAAGATGAACGAAACACTTATCTTAACTATCAGGATCCTACATAATTTATTGAAGATCTTCGAAGACGGAAAAAACGTCAAACTGAAAATGAGAAAGAATCAGATGAATTTCTATACTCTACGGACATAATCGCAAGCCTAAGGAGTTATATGAAAACCAAATCATAAATTCAAATAGAGAACATAACAAAGTTCTTCTAGATGATTTGATTGAGCATATATGGCAGAAATTCGGCAATCGTGTTTGAAGTGTAATTTTCATCATCTGTATTAAGTCTAGTTGTTTATTTTAAGTTTCTCTACTCTTGATTAATGTAATTTTAATTTGTTAGCATGTTTGTTTTATCAAGCAATTTTCAATTTTTTTAATTATAATAAGTTATATTATATTTAAAATAATTAAAAAATATATGTAATATTACGGTGTTTGGATGTTCATTGATAAACTACCAAAAATAAGGATGTTTGAGTTGGTGTAAATGGAAGAGAGAGAAATTAATTAAATATTAAAAAAGTAGGGTGTTTGGTGTTGGTGTTTGTTGATAATGGTAGTCTAATAAAAAACCTACGAAAATTTATGACAAAATCTTTTCCTTCCTAATTAATTTCAGTTTCATCTTTTTTTTTGAATTAATTTAAATTTTATTGCACAAATTATATTTATATTTTTTATTAACCTGAAAAATTACTTTTAAGTTGTACTTGCAAATGCAAGATTTAAATCCTCTATTTCATCATTAGATGATTGTCACGTGTACATAATATTTTCAAAATCAAAATTTTTATTTGGTTTTGAAAATATTGTGGACACGTGATAATCATCTAACGGTGCAATAGATGTCGGCAAAAATAGATAAACCGAGCCTTTTTTTTGGCATTTTAAGTTCAATAAAATTCAACTTTATCTTCTCTTACATGCTTATTTTATTTACTCTTTATTTTATTTTTCACTATCACACTGTTATACTGTAAATTGATCGAAAGAAAATGAACATAAAAATCAAAACTGAAATAAAAGATATTACTTACCCGATTGTTTATTCCGCATTCTTTATTTTAATAGATTCATAATTAATATATCTAAGGCATTAAAAGCCGGGATGGAGGTATGTCGCATTCTATCATATTTTTTACACTCAAAATGAATATATGCGAGACATAAACCGTCAGAACGGAGGGAGTATTGTTAAAAAAAACTTAATTACAGAAAAAATACTATATTTAATCAAAATAAATTAAGATAAAAAAATAAACAATTCAGTAATAAAATTAAATCAGTTAGTAATATAAATAATTAAAATATTGCTAATCCCTATAGTATAGTATGGTAAGTATAGGTTAAGAGTCTCTTTTACTCGCTGAGAGCGACATCTATGAGATCTTCACGTACACATGCACTTGTTAAATTCCTAGAATCCTAAGAGCATCCCTAATGGAGGGTCCAAAAAGTGGGCTCTCTTTCATTTTTTCGGCGGAGAGAGCCAACTCCCAAAACGAGCCCCAGTAGTTGGGCTATCTCCGATTTTTATTTTTATTTTTTTAATTCAAAAATTTAATTTCAATGTTTATTTTTATTTCGATTTCGATTTCTATTTCGATTTTTATTTAATTCAAGAAATTAAAATTTTGAATATTATTTTATTTATTGAATTTAAAAAAAAACGAATTAGGAATCTTAATTATAAATAATTTTATTTCAATTTGAAAAGTAAAATTTTATAAATAAAAATAAATAAACAAACAAATATATATAGATAAATTTTATATAATTTTTTAATTAAATAAAAAAATTGATTGCATAACAGAAGAAAAAAAAACAAAAAAAAAGAGAAAGAAAATGAAAAAGGAACAAAACAGGAAGAAAAAAGAAAAGAAAAATCAAATTAAAAAAGAAAAGAAAAGAAAGAATTAATGCCCGGCTAACATCATAATGACGTCAGCCCGGGCTCACTGGTTGTGCGCTGCTCCGAGACCGCACCTACCGAGCTCAGGATCCCAGTGGTGTTGGAGCTCGCTCGGCGGCGGCGAGGGGGGGGCGAGCCTGCCCCGTTGGGGGTGATCTAAGCCACTGGCATTTTGAAAATAGAATATAAGTAGATTTTTTTTTTGTTAGATCATAATGTGAGAAAAAATTATGGACAAATATCATGGTCGAACATAAAAAGAAAATTATGTATAAATATTGTGGACAGAGGAAGAAAATATATAAGAATATGAAAATTTTATAGAACTCTTTTTATTTTAAAAAAGAACTCTTGGATGACCTTATTACTAATGACAAAAAAAAAATGCAACATGACATGAGGATATTACTAGCATCCATATTACTCCACCCGTTCCCGTTTAAAATAACACGATTATTATTTTATACTTATATATATTTAAGAAACATATTATCTTAATTAAATGAGATGAAAATATTACTATTAATATTTAGTTTTAAGATATTACTAGCATCCAAATTGTTGATATTGTAATTATACTAGTTGAGATGAATTTTACATTTTAATCATGGGGCCCAAGTGAATATTCCAATCTCCAAAGCAAGAATTATAAAATAATCAAATACTGTAATAATAGTTGCGTTTGGCGGCAACTTCTTCTGTAAGCCATTACTTTTATCTCAATAATAATAATAATAATAATAATAAATAAATACAATTACTTGGCTTCTATATACAGTAGTACAGATTATAATTGCATTTCTTCACTCAATTTGTGAAAATGGGTAACATCCCACCGTCAGCCCTCTGCCCCCCGCCGCCACCGCCCCTCCGCCGCAGTGGAAGCTCGCCGAGGAGCAGCATTGAGGAATCCCGTTCAAACTCGGTTCCAGCTCTGACGACTGGGGAAGAAGAAGAAGAAGGAAATACATCGGTTAGCTATGCATCCTCTTACATATATTCTCTTTCTTCATTTCTCCATATTTCCGGGCCAAACTTTTCTCCTAGCTCTATTTCTCTTCAATTTTTGTGATTTGAGTGCGAAAATTCGTATAGAAAGCAAAGATAATTTGATTATTTAGGAACTACTATATTTTTTAATATGCAGACTGTCACTGTGGGTAGTTCCATGAACCCTAGAAATCGGCCTTTCTGTTCTTCTACAAACATCCATTCCCTACCTGACGATGTGTTGGCAGAAATTCTACTACGCGCTCCAACTGAAGATATCCACAACCACTCAAGGTTAGTGTGTGGGAGGTGGTACAGCACAATCCGCAGCGATAATTTCGTGCAATCGCACCTTCGCCGTTCTCTTGCTGGACTGCTTCTCGGGAAAAACAACAATGCTCAAACAATTTTCGTGACAGCAGCTGCAGAAGGCGGAATGCAGATATCTAGGTCGAGTTACCCATCTGCAGAAGGCGGAATGGAAATATCTAAGCCGAGTTACCCATCGGGGTTCCATATCTTGACCAGTTGTAATGGTTTGGTTTTGGGGATAGACACCGATTTGGAGGATGTCCCCTGTATTGTGAATCCTGCAACGAGATCTCGCTTTTATCTCCCTCAGCTTCCTCATACATTGTTTGGCTGTAGAGCAGTGATGAAATACTTTGGCTTAGCATATGTTGCAGCTTCCATGGAGTATAAAGTGGTTGCTACCTATTGCCATAATCCTCAATATTCAATGTGTGTACAATATGCTATATTAACTGTTGGAGTCGACGACACTTGGAGAAATGTTGTGACTCAACACTTATCCCCTGAAGCTAAAATGCTTCTCCCTTGTACTCCGTTGATCACTGAAGGTTTTTTGCACTGGGCTTGGGAGGGGCATGTATCAAAGCTGACGACCTCCAATCCAAGAAGGTTTGATGGTATTTTGAGTATGAATGTCGAGACTGAGATCATTTCTGAGATTCCTGCCCCTCTTCCTCCCTTAGAGGCAGAGCAAGGATTCAACATATTCACTTATCTGTCAACTGGGAGGCATCTAACCGCACTGATTCCTTGCGGAGATTTGTTGTGGGATGTTTGGGAGATGGTAGGAGAAACCGGTGAATGGAGAAATCTGGGGAGGCAGATAGCTCATGAGAGTAGAATCTCACAAATTCACAGTGGCTTCGTCCAGCCTCTTGGTTGGGTGAAATATCCAAATGTTCTGGCCTTTTCGTTCTCTGATAGTCCTAGCCCTTGCATTGCCTACAATCTTGATGCAGATGAAATCGACTCCTTCGATTTATATTGCAAGGATATTTTGTACGTTGCTGTAGTGCATAGGAACAGCTTGGTGCGTTTGGCTTAATCATGGGCTTCTATTATGTTTCCGGTGACTGAGTATTACTACTACTAGTATTTATGAAGTGGTGACTTTCTAGTTAAAAAGCGGATAATTCAGCTTACTTGTCTATGTATTTTATCGTAGTGCATAAGAACAGCTTGTTATGGTTAACTTAATTATGGGCTTCTATTATGTTTTCAGTCACTACTGAGTACTATTTATGAAGTGGTGACTTTTGTTTCTTCATAGTATTGAATTCAGCTTTTGTTACTAAAAAGTAGCACTCGTTAGCTATGTATTAAGTGTTCGTTTGGTTCAAATAGGGTAACGGAAAGGGAATGGTATCAAGTTAAGTAATGAAATGGTAATAATAATGGTTATTTTTATTGAGTGTTTGGTTTAATAGTAGAAATGAGTCACTTGTGAGAGAGTTTTCTTTCTCCTTGTTTTCCCTTCTTCTTGAGGGGTAATAATGTAATGGATTGAGTTACCTCCAAATAAGGGAAATTGATAACCTATTACTCAAACCAAACAAAATGTAATGGAATCAATTACTTGATTCCCTTTCATATCAAAAAAAACTTGAACCAAACATGAGCTAAAAATGTATCAGTGTCCACATAATGCAATGACTTAAGTTAATGCAATTGAAACACATTATTACTGAATTTTTAAGAACTAGCTACCATACATTCGATACAAACAGAAGCAACTGCAATTAGATATCTTGCTTGTATATTTCTCTTGTTCGGTCGACATCCTTGGCATCAAGCTCCTCGTACAAAGCATAATTGATCCACAAGTATATGTAGCGCTTCTCCTGAGCAGGAGGGGAATTCGCTATCGCCCTCTCGTACACATCCTCAATCCTCTGCCTATCCCCACAACTCTCTTCCAATCGAATATAATCAAACCACACATCATAATTAAGTGGATTCTTCCTCACCTCCTCCTCATATTCAAACCCTCCTTCCCACAATGCCATCCTCAATTCCTTCCTAGTCACCATATCGCTTCTCGAATGCAACAAACTTCTTGTAAACCTCCTCTGCTCTTCCCTTTGGAATATGATCCAATGCAAATTTGTATATGCATCTAGCTCTTTCCATCTCCTTACACTTCTCTTCAAACTCTGCAAAAGCCATGAACAACACCTCTGCCTCCTCGTCATCCCCCAACTTATCCACAGCCCTCTCGTAGCAATTTCTTGCACGACTTATCTCTCCATTCTTCTCCTCAAACTTGGCAAATTCAATCCAAGAACTGACCTTGGGATGGCATTCTATGAAGCGCTCGAAGATCTCTCGCCCTCTCGACTTCATTATACCGAAGTTCGAAGTTTATATACGAGAGCCAACCTTGGTGATGAGGTATCCACTCCATCCACTCCTCGAAGATCTGCCTAGCACTCTTGCTACACCCAACTCTCCGAATTGAATCCTCGTATTTCTTGCGTTTCCCGAGCCGGTATTCTCCGAGCTCGGCGGCGTCGGTTATTTAGGTGTACACAACAAAAAGAAATTTTATTAATCACAAATTTAGGTGTACACAACACCACTCACGACACCTCTCTCTACAATATTTACTTGAATGCTTCTATCACTCTACAACTCACGCAAGAACTCACCTACTCTTCTCTTCTTCATGTACTCGTTACAAATGGAATGGGTTAGTGACATATTTATAGATGGCAAAGTCGGTGGACTAATCAACCGACATACATTAGCTAGAAAAAAGGAAGTCGGTGGAGATTTATTCTTAAATAACGCCGGCGTCTTGTTCTTCACGCGGGAAAATTGGGGCAAATTTAATGAAACTTGAAAAAGAAAACTTTTTCAAAAAGCAATATCAATACCTCTAACCATCGTATATATATATATAAAGCAGGAAATAGGAGAAATCCTCTACCGACAAGAACTCTAAGAAAAGTAAAACGAGATAATTAACAGGAAATAAAAATATAATTAACCAAGTAATTTCCTACTTAAGAATGAGATCTAGCAAATTAATATATAGAGAGAGGGTGAAGGAGCGTTCATAAACCCTAATCGCGTCTTATTTTTTTTTTCCCTCGCGTATTCGTTCGAAACTAGACATTCAAAGTTCAAACCATGCCATGCACGGAACAATTAATAAACAAACTAATAATTAATAAAATACCTCTCCCCTTCTCTCTCCTCCGCATGGGCTCTTCTCTCTCCTCCTCCATTCTCTCTAGGGCTGGGAAAAAATACCGAAATACCGAAATATCTAAGATACCGTACTGAAAAAATACCGAAAATATACCGTACCTATAATCCGCGGCACGGTATCGGTATCAGAAATCGCAATACCACGATATTACCGAAAAATACCGATACCGCGGTAATGTCGAAATATTCGATAAATACCGATCCTTCGGTAAATACCGGCCCTCCGATATATACCGAAGATCCGGTATACCGTTGAATACCGATCCTTCGATAAATACCGACCCTCCGATATTTTCCGAAGTTCCGGTATACCGGTAAATACCGATAATTACCGAATATATATATATATATATATATATATATATATATATATATATATATTATTTTAATATGTTTATATTTTAAATTTAAACACAATCTTAATAAGTTTTTAATATCATTAAATAATATACAAGATGATATCAAAAAAAATCCAAGTTTAAATATAATTTTAAAAATATTTATTGACTTATAATTTCTTAATTATATTTGTTGATTTATTATGATCATCATGCTAATGCTTGTAAAAACAAAATATTATAAATAATTTAATATAATTTGGTAAATAAATTAAGAAAAAAAACTCTTTATTTCTAAGAAAGTATATATCAATTATCAACAAACATGACAATTGTATTTAAGTAAGATCTCTTAAAATTTGGGATGAGTGGGATGACTATGTCAATCATCATTGAGAACTAATGAATTATGAGTCTATGACTATGAAATTCTCAATAATTGATAATCATGCTAATACTAATGTCTGTAAAAATAAAAATATTATAAATTATTTATTATAATCAAACATGATATAGAAAAATACATCTAATTATGACTCTATGATATAAAAATAGTACAATACAATGTCTAACAAAGTACATATCAACAAACATGATAATTGTATTTAAGTAATATTTCCCAAAATTTGGCATAATTACGTCAATCGTCGACACATTGATAACTAATGAACCATGACTCTATAAAATATAACATTAAGAATATTTAGTATAATTTGGTAATTATCTTAAGATAAAAACTCCTTATTTATAATAAAGTACATATCAACAAACATGATGATTGTATTTAAGTAGTATTTCCCAAGATTTGGCATAACTACGTCAATCGTCGACACATTGATAACTAATGAACTATGACTCTATAAAATATAACATTAAGAATATTTAGTATAATTTGGTAATTATCTTAAGATAAAAACTCCTTATTTATAATAAAGTACATATCAACAAACATAATAATTATATTTAAGTAATATTTCCCAAGTGTTTAGTATGTTTTTGTGTGATTTTTATAGTTTTGTGTGAGTTTGTTTTCGTATATTTTGTTCGTTTTTATGTGTTTGTTTCGTGTGTTTTAGTCAAAGTTGGATTCGTGAGGAGTTTTGGAAGACAAGAGAGAAAAAGAGCACAAGAACGAAAAAATGAGAAAAAAAGTGAAGATCAATTTGGGATGAACTAAAAGCATAATATCGAAGAGGAGTTCGATAGGAGCGCATAGGAAAAAACGGCGGTCAATTTCGAGTTCGGACGAAGGAGATATGGCCGAAACAAAAAAGTTGCGCAGCGGGCCGAGTGTAGCACCCAGCGGGCAGCTGGGCCCGTCAGTTTCAAGAAAAACGCGAGAGGGTTGCCCAGCGGGCCGCCGGGCCGGGCCGACTTGTTATGTTATTTTCCTTATTTGAGTAGGTTTTTGAGATCTATATATATGTAAACTATTGTGAACGTGAGAGACATCTTTCTTCCTAGTTTGTAACCCTTAAAACTCTAGATTAGTTTATATGAGTTTTTAGTTATTGCTTTGAAGATTATAGCTTTGGATTCAAGATTTAATTCAAGTTCTTTGTTCTTTCTTTCATCTTTGATTCGTAAGTTTAATTTGTGCTCTTAGATTGATTTTACTTGCTTTCTCTAATCGCTTTATTTAGTTTAAATTTATTTGCTTTAATTTACATTAGATCCATGTTAAGATTTATTTACTCTAGTTTAGATTTAATTGCTTTATTTTCAGTTCATGCCTAGGTAGATTTACTGCTTTCCTCTTAGTTTAATTCTTCATCCCGGGTTACAGACGGGAGTACTTTCTACTTGCTTTTATTTGCTTTCAAGTCTAGTTTAATTTATTTGCTTTATTTATTTTAAAGCCTAGGACTTAATTCAAATCTAAACCCCCCTGTTTTTACTTGCTTTCTTAGGGTAGATAATCACTCAATTAGTTTTCCTGTTAAGCTTTCCTTGAGATTCGACTTAGGGTTCATCTTACTAGTATTACGATAGACCTAGTCCTATTGCTAGTACTATTTTGGGTGAAACAAATTTTGGCGCCGTTGCCGGGGAAAACTTTAGGCGATTAATTGTGTGATTTTTATTTTCTATGTTTATTTCTTAGAATTTTTTTTTTCTTCTCGATTATTCTTCTCTCCCATTGGTGCGTTTAATCCATTTGTTGAGTGCTTATAGTGAAAAGGGAAGAAGAGATCGAGTTTCATGACTATGGTTCAGTCTTGTTAATTGAAGAGTCAGAGGTCATGGCAATGATTATGGACGATTTTGGTTGTCCCACATTCACCACACCCACCTACTACTCACCGCCGCCGCCGGTATATTATCCATCGGAACCTCAATTCCTTCCTCAATACCCACCATATCAACCATACTATCCACCACAATCACCCTACTACCCTCCTCAAAACCAACCATATGCACCACCATCTCAACCTCCACCACATCAACCTTACTACCCTCCACCATCACCATATTTCTCACCTCAACAATCACTTTATGACCCTCCATCACCATACTACCCACCATCTAATCAACCATATTATCCACCTCCTGAACAATTGTATCATCCACAAGTTCCTCCACCAATGGCGGATGACCTTTCCGCTTTCATGCAAGAGTACAAGTTGGATTTAGAAGCTCAAGACGTAATCCTTAAGCGTCTAGAGACACAGGTAGAGCATATGTTGGACATAGTACATCAAATGCAACAAAGTGCTCAAACGGGTGAAATTCCAGCTCAAGGACTTCAGCCACATCCAACTCATTCGGTGACGGTTCTTAACACGCCTCAATTTTCTCACCCGACCGAAACACACAGACCTTACGACCGCAAGAGAGCTTGCAATCGCAAGGCTTGACTGCCGGACCATCCATGCAATCACAAGAGGGGTTGCAATCAACACCTCTGACTGTCTCCGAGGAAAAGCAAGCTGCCAAGGATGAAGCCGAGTCTCAACCTTATGTTCCACCTATTCCCTTTCCGGGTAGATTGAAGAAGGAGACACAAGTTCACAAATTGGTTGGTCATATTCAGTCCAAACCCCAACAAAGTGATCCTGGAAGTTTTGAATTGGAGGTGGCTTTAGATAGTGGAGAAAAAGTTTCGGGATTGATGGATTTAGGAGCAGTGATGAATTTGAGGCCCCATTCTAATTTTGAGAAGATGAGTTCAAAGAATCTCAAGGCGACCGACATTCGCATAGAGGAAGAGCCATTGCTTGAAGGGTTAGATCATGAGATGTTTGATGCTGAGTCCCAAATAAGTGTGAGGGAGACGGGTGATGACGATGAGTCGATTCTTGATTTTGGAGCCGATGAGAAGGAAAAACCAAGAGTTAGGTTGAGAACATTTAATGGATTCTTCAAGGTTACTGCTGCTAATAGAGATACGTCACTAGCTGCGATGGGAATTGGTTGAGAATTCCACATTCGTCGAGCTAATGATGTTAAACAAGCGTTTCGTGGGAGGCAACCCACGGTTTTTTTTAAATTCTCATTTTCTTTTAATTAATTTTTATTTTTATTTTCTAATTTTTCTTTTTCTTTTGCAGGATATATATATATAAATAAAAATAAATAAATAAATAAAAAATTGAAGGAAAGTCGAGAGCTCGAGCCAGCGGTCGCTGGGCCCGAGCGGGCCGCTGGACCCGGTCAAAATCAGAAACGTGCATGGTTTTAAATTCATAATTGGCACTTCCACTCACAACTCCATTCGTCGATTCTCTCCCTCAAATCCGCTCCTTCCAACCCACCTTTGTAGTTTTGGTAAGTTTGGTAAGTTGTTAGTTTTAATTTTTCTTTTAATTTTGGTTTTTGGTTAGTTTTTAGTTTTTACTTTGTTTTATTTTCTTTAGTAGGTATTATGCTTGGTTTTCTTTGTTTTTGTTTGTGTAGGTAACTTGCTTATGGGTCCTTTGAGGATTTGAAGCTTGATTACCGAACTGTGTCATCATCAGTGAAGCTTTCTCATCCCTTTCTTTTTTACTTTTATTGCAATGGGGACATTGCATGCATTTAAGTGTGGGGGGATGTAGAAATTTTGTGTTAAGATTTATTTGTGATTTGTTTGCTTAATCCTTTTGTGAGTCTTTCAACATCTATATGGATTGGTCAAGCATGAGTTTTGTTGTGATGATGAGGCTAATGATGATTGCTTGTTTTGATTAAAAACTTACTTGTGAGCATGCTAAGACTTGATAGATTTGATTGGTAAATGTAGACTTTAGCCTCTACGAACATGAATCACCTTTTACCATATGTTGTGAGATTTTGAGCCTTGACTAAATGCACGGTGATAGTCAAATTCCTTTCTTGTGTGTGAATGTTCAAGCATGCATAATTGTCTCTAGAACTTGCCTTGGTTACTCCCTCAAGATTGCATCGTGTGCTTAAAAATGAAGAAATGATTCTAGGCCATCTTTCATAACCTTTTCTTTCCCTTTTGCCTTGTCCAAATTTAAAGCACTAAAATCCTAGTTAGCCCTTTTGAGCCTTGGAGATCTGTTACTTAGATCTAATTTCTTTGGAAAGCCTTGGGTAAGGAATTAATATTTATGGATTGGGTTTTGGTTTGGATTGGGAGTGTGTTGTTGGAAAAATCTTTTGAAAAAGAGAAGAAAAAGATTAGGAAATTGGATTGAGAAGTTAGAACCTCCTACTCATATAAGCTCCATATATCTCTATATATATGTAAAAAAAAAAAAGAATGAATAAGAGCATAAATTAGTAGGAAGTAAAATAGAGTTTTTGAAAGAAGTTTGGTGATGAATTTGAAGTTTTTGCCATGGTTTGAAGTAGTGTGGGGGAATCAAGAGTTGTTGAAAAGAAAGAGAGAGTTGAGTGAATTGAAACCTCTGGGGATTAACTCACTTTAGCCAAAAATTCCTCACCTACCAAAGAGCCTACATTACAACCAATAATAAGTCATTTTTTATCTTTGTTTTGAGTACACACTTAAGCAATGGAGAGGTGAGACGATTTGCAATCTTATGGTAGACATTGTGTTTGTTTTGATTTGAGTGATTTGTTTTCCTACCTATACACTTGAGAGATGAGGGTTAACTCATATAATTTCCATGTTGTGAGGATTCTTGTTCAAAGAGGCTAAATGTTGAAGTTTGCTATGAAAAGTTTGTTGGGAAGTTGCATATTTCACTTGTATGCTTTGTAGAAAATACTTAAGCCTAATGCATTGTCACTTCGTAATTCATCACTTGATATCATATCTTGAGTATAGTTTGCTTGAGGACAAGCAAAGGATTAAGTGTGGGGAATTTGTTTTGTATGTTTTTGTGTGATTTTTATAGTTTTGTGTGAGTTTATTTTCGTATGTTTTGTTCGTTTTTATGTGTTTGTTTCGTGTGTTTTAGTCAAAGTTGGGTTCGTGAGGAGTTTTGAAAGACAAGAGAGAAAAAGAGCACAAGAAAGAAAAAATGAGAAAAAAGTGAAGATCAATTTGGGATGAACTAAAAGCATAATATCGAAGAGGAGTTCGATAGGAGCGCATAGGAAAAAACGGCGGTCAATTTCGAGTTCGGACGAAGGAGATATGACCGAAATAAAAAAGTTGCGCGCAGCGGGCCGAGTGTAGCACCCAGCGGGCCGCTGGACCTCAGCTGGCCGCTGGGCCCGTCAGTTTTAAGAAAAACGCGAGAGGGTTGCCCAGCGGGCCGCTGAACCCTAGCGAGCCGCTGGGCCGGGCCGACTTGTTATGTTATTTTCCTTATTTGAATAGGTTTTTGAAATCTCTATATATGTAAACTATTGTGAATGTGAGGGACATCTTTCTTCCTAGTTTTTAGCCCTTAAAACTCTAGATTAGTTTATATTAGTTTTTAGTTATTGCTTTGAAGATTATAGCTTTGGATTCAAGATTTAATTCAAGTTCTTTGTTCTTTCTTTCATCTTTGATTCGTAAGTTTAATTTGTGCTCTTAGATTGATTTTACTTGCTTTCTCTAATCGCTTTATTTAGTTTAAATTTATTTGCTTTAATTTACATTAGATCCATGTTAAGATTTATTTGCTCTAGTTTAGATTTAATTGCTTTCTTTTCAATTCATGCCTAGGTAGATTTACTGCTTTCCTCTTAGTTTAATTCTTCATCCCGGGTGACAGACGGGAGTACTTTCTACTTGCTTTTATTTGCTTTTAAGTCTAGTTTAATTTATTTGCTTTATTTATTTTAAAGCCTAGGACTTAATTCAAATCTAAACCCCCCTGTTTTTACTTGCTCTCATAGGGTAAATAATCACTCAATTAGTTTTCCTGTTAAGCTTTCCTTGAGATTCGACTTAGGGTTCATCTTACTAGTACTACGATAGACCTAGTCCTATTGCTAGCACTATTTTGGGTGAAACACCAAGATTTAGTATAACTACGTCAATCGTCGACACATTGATAACTAATGAACTATGACTCTATAAAATATAACATTAAGACTATTTAGTAGTATAATTTGTTAATTAATGAACTATAGCGTTTGAATAATCATGTGAAACTAATAATTTGGTAGGCCATTTTCCCCGACTACGTCAAGATTTGAGTAGGCCATTTAGTATAATTGTATTTAAGTAGTATTTCCCAAGATTTGGATTTGAGTAGGCCATTTAGTATAATCATGTGTTGTTGGATTTTGTTGTTTGCATTTATTGTTGACTTTGTAATTTGTATGTTTAGAGGACTATTAAAGTGTTCATGTTTCTTTAATTTTGCACTTTATTAGTAATTATTTAGTAGTTAGATCAAAATGTATGAAAAAATATATATATGAATTTTCGGTATTTTTGTCGGTATTTCGATATTACCGTCCGGATCGGTATTACCGAATCATCGGCACAACATCGGTATCCATTTTGAACAATACTGAATTTTCGGTATATCGGTATACGGTATACCGAAACTTTCGGTACGACATCGACATCGAGAATCCAATACCGGCCAACTTCGGTATCGGTATCGGTATTGAGAAAAAATGACGGTATCCCGTACCGACCCACCCCTAATTCTCTCACTTTTTTTTTTTTTTGGCTGCACCCTTTCTCTCTCTTTTTTGTTTTTTCAAATTTTATTTTTTCATTTTTTACTATTATGTCATTTTTTTCTTCTTTTCTTTTCCTTTTCCGGCGAGAAAGGTGGGACGGTGGAGGCTCAATTTTTTTATTTTTTTTTAAAACATTTCTTCTTAAAATTTTGGATGTATGATGATTTAAATTTCAACGAACAAATACAAAATGTGGGCCCATAAAAGTTAAAATATTAAAAGTTAAATCAATCACAAACATACGCGGGTTCACTTTGATTAAATTGATAAATGAGGTATTTTTTTGCATTGAAATAATAATGAAGGTAGTTATTACATGCATGTTTAAAAAACGGATAGTTTTAAATATTAAGACAAAAAATTATATCATAGAAAATAAATAAAAATGTAGAAAAATGAGGTTTTTTTTTTTTTTTTTCCCCTCAAAGAGCACACAACCTAAAAGTAAATAAGCTTAATCTCTTGGTAAAAAAAAAAAAAAGAAAAAGAAAAAAAAAGAGCTTAATTTCATTTTCCTAAACACTACATAGAAAAACGTAGTATAAAAAAAACAATGGATAAGTCACATTTTATTTTTCTCATATTTTCAATCGGATGCAAAATCAAAATTGGTGCAAGTTAGTGTGTGTGTGTGTTTTTTTCTTAGCACATTATTTATTTAATATCATAAAAATTCAAAAGACAATATGATCAATTGAAATTCTCTATTCTCATTATAGTGTACTACCAACTATGCACCAAAATTATTAGTTTTTTAAGTATTTTTTACTCAATTTCGATGGGAATGAGATATTCTATCCCCGGAATGGTGTCCAAATAGTGTTTTAAAATTTAATTTTTAATACTTTTATATTGTTTAAAAATACTATAATACATTAAATCATACTCACTCCGTTCTCCATTTCTTGACCCTTTCCGTTTTGGGACGTAGGCCCTATCCTTAAAATTACCCTTTTACCCTTAAAATACATGAATTATTACAATAAAACCTAGATGGCCCACAAATCTTAATATCCTAAATCTAATTAGCAACCCAATTAATCTAAACTAACCCAACCCAATTAATGAGACTCAATCCAAATACACATACCCATCATTCACCTACCCAATTAATCACACCAAACACTCACTACCTGTTCTTCAGATTTACTCTTCGAGTTTTGGAAATCCTCACCTCCCCTCTCTCCCGAAATCCTAATTAATCTCTTGATTTTTCTTACCATTTTGCAGAATTACTCCTTCCTGTTTTTATTTGATTTCTCTGTTACTGTTTGTTGTAGGTAACAAAGAAGAAAGAAGAGCAGAGAGAAGAAGAAAAGCTGAGAGAAACAAGCATAAAGAAGAAGACCAAAAGTGAAGCAGCCGCAGTGATGGAAGAAAAAAAAAAAAGGAACAGAAAAAAGAAGCAGCTCCAAATCGCAGAAGGAGCTTAGATGAAGAAGAGATTAAAAGAGTGAAGAGAGAGAAATGATAGTGTAGCTCTTTACTCTTTATATTGGACTATAATTTTTGAATTTGGAGTAGTTTCAAACCCAAATCCCTCCCTAAATTTCCCTCTAATTTTTTGATCATATCAAGTCTTGTCAAGATTACTTTTCATTATAAGTTGAATTAGTTGAAGAGCCATGTGCATTTCATTGTAATGGAATACAAGTATATAAAGAATTCAATTTTCGCATATGATTGTGTTATTTAATTATTTAATTTTTTTTTGACATTTAATTTAATTGAATATATAAAAAAATTAGTCCATAATCACTTTGAATTAGAATAGCTAATCTACTCCTCAAACACAATCACTTTACACATCATCAGCACTCAAACACAATCACTTTACACATTATCAACACTCCATTAAACTCCGTGCCCAAAATTTTGGGTCAAGAATTCAAGGATGGAGGGAGTAATAGACATTTATAAGAAAAAAAAATATATATATTTAAAATTATATACTTTAGCTTTGAATTTATCAACTTTAATATACGAATAAACATTAAATTAAATGCTAAAAAATAATTAAAAAAATACATAAGACTAGTAGAAATTAAATTTTGGGACACCATTTTGGGGATAAAGGATCTCAAGTCATTTCGATGTAATATGATAGTACTAATTTACAATGGTTTATTAATTTAAGTAGGACACATAATTATTTTTGTAGTTTTTTTCATTTTTTTACCAAATAAAATTAAAATCAAATACTCAAAAATAAAATAAAATACATGGCAAGAATCGATGACTAAGTGCAATACATGCTGTAAAATAAAATAAAAAAAAATCAACACAATTCAGGATACACAAGATTCATAACTTATAGGCTCAGATCACACATCATACATGATTTTTTAAACATACAATAGGTAGACTATTAACTAATAAATGTTTGTACCCACTTTTCTAAAAGTCCCTGCCTAGATCCGCTTAGTCCTCGCCTAGGCGTTAGGCGGCATCCTGCTGACCGACTAATGCTAAATCCCCATAGGCACTTAGCGACATCATAACTATTGGTCAGATTACAGTTTAATTAGTCTCTAGGTGTGAATTAATCAATATTTATGTTAACTAAGCTATTTCTATACATAATTTGGATGACTAGACGGAGTGCTAAATTAGATTACAAATATTGAATTCAGTACATATTTATATTATATTGAAAGTTAGAAAAAATTATTGTAGACTATAAAATTTATTAAATTAGACTATTAATTATCATATTTTATATTTTTTATCATGAATTTGGTAATAAAATTATGAATAATATATGTTTCTATAGTTTCTAACAAATGAGATAATGTAAAAAAAATAAAAATATGTATTGTGTTTCTAATCCGCATAAGCCCCGCCTAGGCTCCCGCCTAGCCGCTAGCCCCCTCCACAGCCCGACTAGCGACTAGTGATTTTTAGAACATTGGTTGTACCTCAATACTAAAAGCCAACTCTCATTCCACTCTCATTCTGCACATATTAATTTGAAAATAAGCGATGCTAAGTCACCATATTTACATATAAATAAGATGTGCCGATGAATATGAAGCTCAATATTGGCAATAGAAGTGAAGCATCACTAACCGATATTGACAAGTCTTGGGCTTCTTCAACTTTCAGAATCATATGATTAAATAAATACTAAATAAGACTGCGTAAATGCATGTCAGGGATTGACTAAATTGACGACCAAATGGGATATATTATACTCCTTCCCGTCACGGTCACGATAAACGGGCACACTTTCTATTTTCGCCAATCCAAAAATGACTCTTTATTTGAAGACATAGACCCCACATACGAAAAATCATTTTGGCCCATAGTTATACACTTTAAGTGAGACTGAAACTCCACTTTAACACACAATATACTTTTTTAGTGAGTCACTATTTTAATATTCACTCATTACAAAGCGTAAGACTCGTCGCCGAAAAAGGTGGTATCCGTTTATCATGGACGGATGGAGTATATGTTATACAAAACAATCACAAAAAATTCAGGATACACAAGATTTACAAGGCATCATCATTTAGCAAACTAGCATCACATGATTATATTTATGAGTTGTAACATAGTAATATTTACGAACTAATGCGTATGTTACCTATTGCCTCAATGCCAAAGTGCAGCATCAAAACCACATACTGCTTTAATAAGTTAAGTGATCTAATTACAAAATAGGCAGTGCAGAGACAAAATAAGAAGCTCAAAATAGGCAAGAAAAGTGAAGTATCACTTTTGACAAAATTAAACACCAATTAAGTTAATTAATCAACAGTCTTGTCTTTGTGCTTCTTCTACTTCCAAAATTTGAAGATTTGTAGCCTAGTTTATCTTCTAGCAAAAGGTCGTACCTGCAGCTTCGTTTAACTTCTCACGCTGTGATTGCCTTGTTTCCTGCAAGATAACAAGCAAAATATATACTAATCAAATTAAGGTATGAACAACTGAAAATATCATTCTAATAGATACTATAGTTCCTTTAGGTATTACTACTTTCAGACTCTGAATCGATAAAGCATCCAACATATGATCTTTACATAAGTGTTAAGCTTGAAAATAACTAAGTACACGTGAAAGCGGAGCGAAATTTACTGAGTTGAGTGTGTAGAAAGGAATCAAACCTGAAATATATAGTTATTTGTGGAAGTTCTATTTTGGAGCACATGCAGCAACAAGTTCATCCATGTGGGCAGAATCAACATCAGAATCCGTAGCAAATCGAGCATCAGAATCAGCACTCGTATTTCTCGTCTCTCCCAAGTCTCTTCCATTCCTCTTGTTCGCCCGCCTAGTTACAAGATCATCATCATCATCATCGGTGTCAATAATGGTGATGGTGTCATCTTTAGCTGTATCTTTGTGACTAAGCAATTTGGCCTTTTCAGATCGTCGATTAGTATCAGTTGTAACATCTTCCTGCAACACCTATGAGATCATTAACATATTTTTATAGTATAACTAGCACAAATGTTGGAAGTAATATTTACTTAATTACCAAATGTGTTTCGGCACCTGGTGTAAAGAATTTTTGGAGATCGTTGAAACGAAACACTTTCTTTTGAGTAGACCAATGTAAGATTAACGGTGTCAAGTCGTTCTCTGAGATATTTAGACGATTTGCACAATGTGTAGCTAGAGCAGGAATTGACTCATAAGTCCAAATCTGAAGAGCAACGGTAAAACCGCATATGTAGAGATTTGGTTTCCTTGAACTATTATCCATGAGGGCTCGAGTCGAAAGAAAGGAGGCGACAAGGAACTCATATGCAACCTGACCCCAAGGGAATTCGTTAAACTTGTGCAGATCCTCAATCAAATCAACGTATCGAAGGTTAATCATTTTGTTGTAGTTTGCGGCTAACAGAGTTCCATAAAGGAAATAGAGCAGGGCCAACTTCAACGTCAATTCGCCTTTCCCCTTATGACGAAGGAAGGCATCTTTAACGTCCTTGAGCAAGATCGTACGCCTACCTTTGAAGACTTTCTTGTGAATAGAAGAAGAAGAAAATGAAGATGTTTTCATCCCATCCCATGAGCCCATGCGAAGCCCGGTGATCTGAGAGAATTCCGTAGGTCCGAACTGAATGTTAGAGTTGTTAATTTTGAAAACAAGCTTCTTCTCCTTATTGGAGGCATCCCTGTCGATGTTCCACAGCAAATGCAGTAAGAGTTGCCCTTGACATTCGAGTTCCATAATCTCCAGCAAACGACCAAAGCATGATGCTTTGAATCCTTCCAAACTTTCTCTTTCTATATTCCTCATAATGTCATCAATAATCTTAAGATCACAACGACGAGAAATGCGAAAGGTACCTGAAATTGGTATAAAATGTGAAAATGTGATAGTGTCTGTGCTTTTCAAATAGGAAATAGAAAATTAATAAAAGTACTCCATAATATATCCGGAAATCTCCTATTGCACCCACGGTTGATTGACGGTCACTAGGATATGTATATTTCACATATCAATCATTTTGTTTATGAATTTTTTTCATAAGTAACTGCTAATTTTGGAAATGACATGTCACGAATATATATGCAATATGCCAATATGGATTCAGATTGCCCAAATTAAGCCTCCAACAATCCGATTGCGTACCTCTAACCCTGCGCTTTTTGCGCTTAGCAACACTAGAATTTTTGAGTGCCACTGGCCCATCACCGGAATATTCACCCACCTCCTTCTCACCTGAACCCATCAACACAACTTTGCATACTTTATTATAAAAGTTAATAACATTAATAATAAAGCCTGAAATTAAAGGTACTAGCTTAGGCAGCAGCATCCATTAAAGGTTGCTAAGGTTTTAATTAAACCTTGGGTGGAAGAACCCGTCTTCTTTTGCTTCTTGGCGATGGCATCATCCTCATCTTCATTCTCATCCTCATCCTCTTCCACTTCCTCGTCCGTTTCATTAGCATCGGCTAGTTTTGAGAGCTCCTCCTGGATCATGTCCTTTACCACTGATTTTCTTGGTTTCAGTTCCGCACTAAGCTGGGCTGAAATGGTGATGAGAAGACATTTACTTTCCAAAAATAATAATAATGGGATGTATATGCAAAATGCTCAGTTAATACAGTTACATAAGCCTGACTAACATTCTCAAAGAAATCATGTGGACTAGATAAACCCAAAACACTCTAATTAACATCCTCCAAAAATTGCACATAAAGATAAAATCGAGAAGAAACGCTACAATTGTGTGTAGGCCAACCCCCTAGCATTAAGTTTTACAAGGACATGAAAGCTGCAGGCAGAGTGAATTGAAAACTAAATAACTTAGTTGTGAGCTAGGAAATTAAATTTACTTACCAACTAGCTTTAGAATATGAGTGAAGGTAGCAGCCTGCAACAAACATGCAAGTATAAATATAAGTACTGTTAAATCACAATAGTAAAATTGCGTCTCTAATTTTATCATCATCAGTACTTGCCTTTGATTTCTTCTCCTCGAGCTTATCTTTCCCTGCATTATATTTGAACCACTTTCAATTCAGGAACTGCAAACTTTTTCTCTCATTCATCTTTCTTCTTATTACAAGAATTCTTATCATCGTCTTCTTATTTCACATATATATCAATCATTTAATTTGTTTATGAATTTTTTTGTAATTAACTGCTAATTAATTTTGGAAATGACATGTCACGAATATGAATTCAATAGGCATTTTGTATGTACCTCTAACCCTGGGCCTTTTGCGTTGATCAACACCAGAATTTTGAGTCCCACTGCCCTCTTTACTCCCAGAATATTCACCCTCACCCACCTCCTTCTTCTTCTCACCTGTACCCATAACCATAAATGCAACACAACTTTTAACATATTTCATCCATTAATTAAGTTTATTAGTTATTTAAATTGAATAACAATAATAAAGCCTCAAATTAATAATAAGTATTATATTAATTTGAAAAATGAAATCAAGATAATCACACAGTTTTTAAATTAACAAATAATCAGAATTTTTTACGGCAGCTCTTCAGAAGAGAGTAAAAAGCACCTTTCACTGAGAAGGTGGGGAGGAGTGGGGAGGTAATTTTAAGTTTCATCGGCTCCAAAACCGCTTTGACCTTGTATGTCGTCTTCTCCAATTCACGAACGCTACATTCATAACGCTGTTGAGCCTTTTCTTTCTCCATCCTCGCCTTTTCTTTCTCTATCCTATGTTTCTCCGCCATTTCTTCATCTCTGTTAAGCTTTTCCATTACCCTCTCCAGATACTTCCGCTGCTCTGAAGATACATTCTTCAACATATCAAATTTATCGCTTGATGGAGATGGAGGCGTCGACATCATATCCCTCACCAGCAGCTCCGATCCTCTCAAAATCCAACTACATGCAACACATTAAACATAACGAAAAATCAAGACATGAGAAATGGGAAAACGAGCGGTGAACTAAAGAAAAGAGTAAGTTCTTTGTTTACTGTTTACTGTGTGTAATTGGAGAGGGAGGGAGAGAGAGAGAGAGGGAGACGTATGGATGGAGGGCTTGAAAGGAACGGAAAGAAAAGGAAAGGAAGTGAAAGGCTTATTTCTGATGGAGTGTGAGAGAAAGAAAGCAGCAAAAGATTGTGAAATATTTCATGCCCAGCTTTTTCAAAGCTCAATTAATTACTACGATGCATTGAATGAGCGAGAGGGTTTAATTTAATCTTGGAAAACCCAAGCATCACCCTCATGAGTCATGAGTATTCAAGTGTTTCTGTACATCTTTAACTCTGTTATTTTTTACTTACTTAATACTCCTTCGATTGTTTTCGACTTGTCATGACTTTTTGGCCATACGAATTAAAAAATATAATAATAAATTCAATATGTGGTGCCTATTTATCAAAATTAGTGTGGATTAATTAGAGATAAAAGTAATCTTAGGAATAAATGTGGTGTTTGTTGGGAAAAAAAAAAAAAAAAAACAAAACAAGTAAAAAAATATCCCAAAATGAAAAACAAGACAAGTAAAAAAAAATAAAAAATGAGGGAGTATGTTTTATACTAGTAGTAATTATTAGGACATAAATGATTGTTTCATAGCCATTTATTTATGTGTTAAAAGACATTAATATTCTTACTTTTTACTCAAAATGTGATACTCCTATGAATTTCTTTAATTCTTTTTCATTTTCTTTTGTAACAAAACCAACGAAAATTCATGGCAAAATTATACTTCCTCTAGTTCACGATTACTGACTCTTTTCTTTTCGATACGAGAATTAAGACGATAATTTTTAGTGTTTAAAGTGTATTGTGTTTATGAAGGAAGTGTTATTTATATATTTAGGCATATTTTAAAACTAGAGCATGATAGATGCATAATTGGATATTGATGTCTGATCTTAAATGAAAGATCATATCAAGACCTTTAATTTGGTATAAAATTTATAAAAAACGGAGAACAAACGAGCAAATTATGATAGTTTAAATTTTTAGAATTTAAATTATATTGAAATACGTGCGGAGAGATGAGTGAATGATGATATTTAATTATAGATAGTTAATTGTAATAAGTGAAAAACTAATTGTACCATTAGTATGCTAATTATTTCCCAAAATGGAAAGATGTCAGTAATCTTGAGACGGTCCAATAAAGAAAGAGAGTCAATAATCGTGAACCAGAGAAAGTACTATTCAACATTTAATTTAAAAAAAAAAATTCCCTCTGTCCGTACTATTTATAGACTCATACCGCATTCTACTATATTTTAATAGATTCATAATAAATATATCCGAAACATAAACAGTTAAGATGGAGGTATGCGGTACTATATTATTTCAATAGACTCAAAATGAATATATATGAGGCATAAATAGTCGGGATGGATTCAAAATAAAATTAATTACATAAAAAAAATTAATCGAAATAAATAAAGACAAAAATAAACAATTCGGTTAATGAAAGAAAATAAACTTAACAAAATTAAATCAATTAATAAAAATATAAATTGTTAAAATATTGCTAATTACTGTAGTATAGTGCAAATTTCGAGGATGAAATTTTAGTTAGTATAGTATCCAAGGTTTCATAAAACACTATAGGTTAAAATTCTCTTTTACCCGCCGAGAGCTAGCGACATCTATGTTTTCTCTTTCTTTTTGTTTTTGTTAAATATGTGCTCCTAAATAGTCTCCTAATTAATGTTGCCAAGATAAGGAGAGGAAAATTTAATTTGAAGTTGTGACTAATGGAAGTATTGAGTTAGCTGCTGCCCAACACCGACCGTAAATTAAGCTTGTTCACTTTAAAAGGTGATAGTATTTAATTTACCAATTATATGATGGATTGCTCTAATTGCATTAAACTAAACTAAACTTGGTAGAAAATTGAACCCTAGTTGTAAATAATCAATTCTTCTAAAACAATTACACATCTCTATTTCTTCATCATAGTTATGTTTTTTCGAATTCTACAAATTGTTTCCTTTCTTCTTATTGCTTATTAGACATATGGTAAAATTAAAAATGAGTTCTGACTTGAAGACTATGAATGTAGGAGGAGCTTCTTCTTCTATTTTTTTTCCCTTCATAGAACTCGTTATTTTGGACTCTGAGCGAATTGTTTATGTTAAACTTTATATATATGTATATTTCTTTCGATGAAACAATTAGAACCTATGCTGCAAATTACACGAAGTATAAGTTTATGTGTGTTTGGTGAAACTAATTAATAATACGTGATTCCATATATGAAAACATGCATGTGTAAAATTGATGTTAATAAATGCAAATTAATGACATTGCATGTTATCCATCCAAAATCTTAACATTACAACTGATATATTGAGTAAAATGTATTTATAGTTCCCATCCTCCCACGCTCAAAATACAAACAAGCTTTGGCTAAAAATTTGACTTCTTTTAATTGTTTTCAGAAACTACTAGTATTTTGGTTAAAACTAGTAATAAAAACTCTATTCATTATATATTTACTAAATTAAAATTAGCGCGAGCTCAAATACGTTTTGATTAAGACAAAAGAAATGTTCAGATCCTATCTAAATAATAATTTTATAATTTAGACAAATCTCACGAGACAAATATAGAATATTCTTAAATGAATAAAAACAAAACGTAACTCATGCAAATAGCTAATTTATTCAAAGTAATCAGTTCAAAAGATTAGAAAAATGTATACATAAAGATTAAAACAAGAAGTAGGTCAGTCCTTCAAATAATAATAATAATAATAATAATAATAATAATAATAATAATAATAATAATAATTCAAATCTCTCTTTTCTACTTCATGCATGTATGATGTATCCATCGAACGACAACGGCCACACACGTAATTTCGAGAACAACTCCCATAGCTTCACCATGATCGAATTTATAAACAACAAATAACATACTGTAATAAACATTTGCTTAGTCGCTTCCCCATGTCGCTCCCCTGGTCTCGCTGGAGTGAACCTGCACCGAGCCCCTCTTGATGAAGTCATAATGACGTTATTAGCCATTTTTTTTTTAAAAAAAATTTGATTTTCCAACAAAAAAAAATTAAAAATCAAATTTGAGCCGTTGAATGCAACGGCTAGTTCCAAAATTTTCAACTGTAAATTAACATCATCATTCTCATTTCTACTCACACCAACATCGATTAAACAAAAAAAATAAAAATCCAAACTTTTATATGTTTGCCCAAATAAATATACAAAATTAAAAAAATAAATGAAATCATTAAATAAACTCGAGATAGAAATAGACATAAGTAGGAAATTACTTTGTTATATTTTTATCTATACCCTATTATAAAAGTGTCTTGTTTTACAAAATTTGATTTGCCTATTATACCCTTATCATATATCTATTTTAATAACATTATTATTATTATTTAATAGTATACTTTTAAAATTTTAATTAGATATGTAGTGTAGTCCTAATATAACTCGGACTCCAAAGATATACCATATAAAATTAATATCACTTTTTTAATAATAGCCATTAAATTATTATTGGATCTAACTTATTTATCAATTAATAATTAGCTAAAGTTAATCAAAATCCATTATTTTAGTTTGTGACAATAAATTACAACGTTAACATTAATAAATATTTATATTTTATATATATAGCAAAGTTGACATGATAATTTGTTTCATAATATTTTTGAATCACTTTGTTATGATTTAATCTAATAATGTTATTAAGATACATAAATAATTATTAATTATTCGTTAGCATAATTATATTTTTTACAAATTGTTTTTCTTCTATATGTAGTTGGTTGTTGCAGAAACAATCATTTACATAAGAAATATTTTTATGAATAAATTTGGTTCGTAGATCATGATTAAAAATTAATGGCGGGAATTCATTCTCATACCAGATCTTTAATGTACTACTTTAATGTAATTATAAATCCGAAGTATAAAGATTTTTCTTATTACATCATTATGTTGCTTTTATATTATGAATAATATAATATAATATAATATCATCCCGCCCAATAAGAGTGAGGTGTGTTTTTGATGGTAAGAGTTTTAATAAAAAAAAAAAGGTAAATGGTTGGTGAATTTTTAAAATAGGGGTTCAGTCAATCATAACCTATTCTGTGGGGTATATAAAGGAGTATGCGGGGTCATAGACTAAAATAGTAACATTTGTTGATGGAAATAGTATAGTATAATATACACTTCGTATTATCATCATTGACATACAAGAAACTAGCAAAATTTTAATAATTATATTTGTATTGTAATTTTATGGTGGTGATCTAACTTAATTAGTGAAAATAAGGTATGAGCACTTTACTATTTGATAAGATTTATAACTTTGAGAGGTGATACTATATGCTGATCATATAAAATCGTCATAGAAAATTTAAGAGTTTAAATATGCTTTTGAATAATTAAATTAGCATGATTGATATAATGTACACTTCATAATACCATTGGCATAAAATAATATTGAAAATAGAAATTTTTAATAGTTATATTTGTGTTGTAATTTATAGTACGGTGACCTACTTCATTAATGAAAATATATGCTTTAATTACCTATTTGATAAGACTTATAACTTTGAGAGATTATAATACATGTCGATTATATAGTTATCCTAAGAATTAAAGTGTTTTAATCTACTTTTGAATTATTTACTACTATTTATAAACTTAAAGTGTTTTAAATGTATTTTTGTCAAATTAGTTGTATGAAAGAGAAATTGTAAATAGTGTTCTAAAAATTGGCCTAAGTGCTAGATAACACCCAACTGACCCGATTATAGCTTAATTGTTAGTCTCTAGGTTTAAGCCCGCGAGTTGGTTTGATTGAAGAAGATTATGCGCGGGTTGTGTTAATCTATACAATCTCAACATGAAAACAATAATTAATTTTATCAAGTAATTACATACTATTTCATTTTTTGGATTTATATGCAATATTTTGTTAAAATTAGATATTAAAAGAATTTCACTAGTAGAGATTTTGTTAACATTCAAAATATATTATTTTTTCTTTAAAAATACAAAAAAAAAAAGAGATTATACGTGCAACGCACATAATCACTGCTAGTTTCTTAAAGTAAGAGTTCTACTCGGCAGAGGATTTCTCGCATCTCCTGCTTATATATACCTTTCAAACGATGGTTTGAAGTATTGAGATTGCTTCTTGATATCAATTTTCTTTTACAAGTTTCATTAATGTGGTATGAATTTGCCCCGATTTTCACATCGCCAGACATGGCAAACGAAACGGAGGCAAAGTTTTCACGCGTAACAAGACGATGGTAAAGTTGGAACTCACATACAATGAAGTCGAGAGGGCGAGAGAGATCTTCGAGCGCTTCGTAGAATGTCATCCCAAGGTTAGCAGTTGGATTGAATTTGCCAAGTTTGAGGTAAAGAATGGAGAGTTAGGTCGTGCAAAAAATTGCTACGAGAGGGCTGTGGATAAGTTGGGGGATGACGAGGAGGCAGAGGTGTTGTTCATGGCTTTTGCAGTGTTTGAAGAGAAGTGTAAGGAGATGGAAAGAGATAGATGCATATACAAATTTGCATTGGATCATATTCCAAAGGGAAGTGCAGAAGAGGTGTACAAGAAGTTTGTTGCATTTGAGAGGCGATATGGCGACGAGGAAGGAATTTGAGAATGTTAGTTATTGTCATCCTTAGAAATCAAAGATCCTTCACATTATACCTAATATGTGCTTCCTCCACATTGGATTGATGCAACAAAATATACAAAAAGTCACCACTTCATAATAGAAGCCCATAACTAACTAAGTTAGACGTACCAGGCTGTTCCTATGCACTACAGAATAATAAGAAGCTCAAATAGGTAAGAAATGTAATGTATCATACTACAAAATTAAACAACATTCAAGTTAAACAACAGTCTTGTGCTTCTTCTACTTCCAAAATTTTAAGATTTGTGCCTTGTTTCCTGCAAGATCATAATAAAATTAAGGTTTGAACAACTGAAAATTAATATCAATCTAATCAATAGATACTATACTTCCTTTAGTTCTTTCAGCCTCTGAGTCGATAAACGATCCTAACATATGATCTTTACATAAGTACTACTGTTAAGCTTGAAAACAACTTAATACAAGTGAAACCGCAGCGTAATTTATGACTCCACGAATAGTCAATTAAGTAGAGTAGGTAGACTGTGTGTAGAAAGGAACCAAACCTGAAATACATATATAGTTATTTGTGGAAGTTCTATTTTGAAGCACATGCAGCAACAAGTTCATCTATGTGGGCAGAATCAACATCAGAATCCATAGATCGAGCATCAGCTGTTGTATTTCTTGTCTCTCCCAAGTCTCTTCTATTCTTCTTGTTTGGCCGCCTAGATACAAGATCATCATCATCATCAGTGTCACTAATGATGACAGTGTCATCTTCAGCTGTATCCTTGCCTCTTTCGGATTGTCGATTAATATCAGTCCTAACATCTTCCTGCAACACCCATGTCATCATTAACATAATTTTATAGTATAACTAGCACAAGTGTTAAAAGTAATATATACTTACCAAATGTGCTTCGTCACCCAAGAATCTTTGGAGATCGTTGAAACGAACCACTTTTTTTTGCGTAGACCAATGTAAGATCGAGGGTGTCAAGTTTTCCGAGATATTTAGACGAACTGCACAATGTTCAGCTAGAGCAGGAATCGACTCATAAGCCCAAACCTGAAGAGCAACACTAAAACCGCATATGAGCAAGAAACTTGGTTTCTGGAGCTGAGAACAATTATCCATGATGGCTCGAGTCGAAAGAAAGGACGAGACAAGGAACTCATATGCAACCTGACCCCAAGGGAATTCGTTAAACTTGTACAGATCCTCAATCAAATCAATGAATTGAAGGTTAATCCTTTTGTTGTTGTTTTCGGCTAACAAAGTTCCGTAAAGGAAATAGAGCAAGGCCAACTTCAATGTCAATTCGCCTTTCCCCTTATGACAAAGGAAGGCTTCTTTAACGTCATTGAGCAAGATTTTAAGCCTACCTTTGAAGACTTTCTTGTGAATAGAAGAAGAAGATGATAATGATGGTCTTATCGTCCCATCGCATTTTCCAATGCGAAGCCCAGTGATTTGAGAGAATTCCGTGGGTCCGAACTCAATGTTAGAGTTGTTAATATTGAAAACGAGCTTCTTCTCCTTGTTGGAGGCATCCATGTCGATGCTCCATAGCAAATGCAATAAGAGCTGCCCTTGACAGTCGAGTTGCTTAATCTCCAGCAGACGACCGAAGCATGATGCTTTGAATCCTTCCAAACTTTCCCTTTCTAGATTCTTCGTAATGTTGTCGATAATCTTAAGATCACATCGACGAGAAAGCAGAAAGTTACCTGAAATTGACATACATCATCACCTTTCTGTCTTTCTTGCACTTTTGTTTGGAAGAATTAAGGAGAAGGTATAAAAATATGAAAATGTAATAGGGTCCGTACTTGATACACATGACACTAAGATATACTATATTTTACATAACAATCATTTAATTTGTTCATGAAATTTTTTATAACTGTTAATTTTGGAAATGACATGTCACGAATATGCGATATGGATTCAGAATTTCGGATTGCGTAAATTAAGCCTACAACTCCAACAATATTCCAATTGCGTACCTCTAACCCTAGGCTTTTTGGATTGATCAACTTCAGCAACACCAGGATTATGAATGCTACCATTAGCCTCTTTAGTCCCAGAACTTTCACCCACCTCCTTCTTCTCAACTGTACCCATATATAAATGCAACACAACTTTAACATATTTCATCCAATAATCATCAGTTAATCAATGAAATCCAGATAATCACACAGTTTAAATTAATAACAATAATAAAGCTTCAAATAAATATTCATCAGTGAAATCCAGATAATCACACAGTTCATAAATTGATTAACAAATAAACAGAAATTTTGACGGCAGCTCTTAAGAAGAGAAGATAAAGCAGCAAATTAAGAGGAAAATAATTTAAAAAAAAAAAAAAAAGGAACCTTTCACTGAGAAGGTGGGGTTGGGTGGAATGGTAAATTTAAGGTTGTTGTCAACCTTCATCGGCTCCAAAACCGCTTTGACCTTCGAGGCCGTCTTCTCTAATTCACGAACGCTAGATTCATAAAGTTGTTGAGCTTTTTCTTTCTCCATCCTCAGTTTCTCCACCATTTCTGCATCTCTATCGAGCTTTTCCATTACCCTCTTCAGACTCTTCCTCTGCTCTAAAATTTCACTCTTCAGCACATCAAATTTATCCATTGATGGAGATGGAGGCGTCGACATCCCTCAGCTCCGATGCTCTCAAAATCCAACTATTTAATCCAACATGCAACACATTAAACAGACATAAAACATAACGAAAAATCAAGACGACAGCAAATAAAATTAATGAGAAAATTAAGCTAGGGAAAACGAGCGGTGAACTAAGAAAAGAGTAAGTTCCTTGTTTACTCACTGTGTGAGAGAGAGAGAGAGAGAGGGAGATGTATGGAGGGATGAAAGGAAAGGAAAAGGAAATGAAAGAAAAAGGAAATTAGCAGCAAAAGATTGTGAAATATTTGATGCCGTAAATAGCAGCTTTTTCCAAGGCCAATCAATTACGATGCATTCATTGAATGAGCGACGGTTTAATTTAATCTTGGAATGTATACCCAAGCATCACCATGAGTAAATATATAGGCATAATGTAAAATAGTCACTTAACTTAACAAAATATAAATACTAACTACAAATTTAAAAACATATAAATTATAGTCATTCTCAATTTAATTAGACAAATTTACCCTTATTAATTAAATATCTAATTCTCTAAAGCAGCCAAAACACAAAAATTAGAACTGCAAAACCGCTAAACAGATAATGGAAATTTCCTTCCGCCGAATCATGAAATCCAGCCACCTCTACCGCGACCGTCCGTCGGAACGCAGGTCAGATTCTGGCGGAGAAGAGAAAATTCCGTTGAATCATATCTGATCGATCCCTGAGTGCTTATTTTTGCCGATTCAGATATGATCATTCATTTGAGTCACTTTGGGCTTGATCAAGTCACCTTGGGCTCGATCGAGCCACAAATGCTCGATCGTGCCCGAACAACTCGAACAAGAATCATTCCTTTCATTCGAGCCTGAGACTAATAGATTGAAACTTCGCACGATAGTGGTGGGCTCGATCGAGCATTAATAGGTTCGATTGAGAGTGAATAGTCCGATCGAGCAATTGTGGGCTCGATCAAGCATCAATGGGTTCGATAGGGCTCGATTGAGCATCACTGGGCTCGTTCAAGCCATTCCCTACGAACTGAAAATGTGTGGGATGACAACCCTATGAGTAAACGCCGGCTTCAACTGTTACATCTGCCAGGAAGATGGAGACCTTATACGATGATCAACTTCTATTTCTTGATGAAACCAGGGCTTGCAGAAATCTTCATGGGGCAACTCTTGACGAAGATTGACCGCTGAAGTTCAGGCCTGCGAAACGGGGTGTCAAGGCGACGACAGTCCTGACGGCAGAATTGATATGGGGAAAGGCATGACGAGAATGAAGAAGAAATGGAGAGAGAGAGAGAGAGAGAGAGATACAAACGTGGGGGAGAGAAGATAGAGAAATTAGAATTAAGTTGGCGGCGTGAGTTAGGGACGGGGTTTTTTTTTTTTTTTGTTTTTGTTTTCTTTTCTTCATTTTTTCATTATGTAATTATTATTTTTTATTAAGGATACTTTTGTCTCATCACATTAAAATGACTAGAATTTATATGTTTTTAAATTTGTGGTTAATATTTATCTTTTACTTCTTCCGTCCACCATCTTAAGACCCAAAATTTCCGGCATATGTTTTAATGCAATGTGGTGATATATTAATAAATTAATGTGTTGAAGTGTTAAAGTAGGATAATTGTGGGTTCCTTTAAAATTTTTGTGAGTGTTAAAGTATTAAATTGTTAAGTGTAAAGTGATAAAGTAGTGGGGCTCATTACTAAAAAAAAAAGAAAGTGTCTATAGATGGTGGACGTCCGGATATAATATTAATGTCTAAAAATTATGGACGGAGGAAGCATTAAGTTAAGTGACTATTTTACACCAGTATCACTAAGGATAAATAGCCACTTTAAATAACTTCTTGAACGAGGGTTCAATCTTGGCATCACGCGAGAGTATTCAGGTTTTTCGGCGCATTAATTAATTGTTAATAGGCTTATATAGCCGCTTTAAATATGTTTTACTCCATAAGGAAATGTTCACATGTAAATAAATCCTGATATGAGAAAATAAGAATAATTATTAAAGGTAATGAATTCATGCTTAAATCCGTATAAAATTATGCTTAACATATAATTGTGTTTTTTAATATACAAATTGATGCTTAAATATAATTATGCTTATTGTACATTTTAATCATGCTTAAATCAATATCAACCATAGATCTAACTAAGATCAATGGTCCAGATCTGTTCCTATTTTTCACACCAGAATTTATTTATATATGATCCATCCTCTTACTCTAGGAAAGGGTTAATATAATATAATTACTGGGATAGAAATGATTGTTATAGCCATTCCCATTTTATGGGTTAAAAGGCATTAATATTCATATTTTTGAGTAAAAAAGTAAGATGTTGACTTTTCATTTAATATATGAATTTCTTTAAAAAAAATATTTCTTTTTTAACAAAACCTACGATAATTCATGGCAAAATTATATTCAACATTATTATTTTTTTAAAAAAATCTTTCTTTACTAAACGGATTAAAGATTACAATCTCTAATATTTGTTCTTTTTTTTCGTCCATAGTCTCATGTATCACCATAACTTTTCCAAATTGAATAGTATTTTTTTAAAAAACAAACTGCTTCGTTTCGGGATATGTCGAGTTAATTATCTGACCGTAATTAGAAGGTATGTTTCCCAACGTTATTAAGTCGAAGTTCTCCAGTTTACTGGAACCATACATATACTGATACACGGTTGAGGTTAAACTAGCTAGACACGAATTTTTCGTAGAATTAAGGGGAGAGTTTTTTAGGATGGAAAGAGTATTAATTAAGTATTTGTTCTGTCCGGTCTTACCAGATGTGTGTTTTTTTTTTTTTTTAGCGTCCCGTCCTACTAGATGCGCTTTGTTTCGGAGCGTCCCGTTCTACTTGACGCGTTTCCTTTTTGAAAAATAATTAAGAATTTTATTTCTCATTTAGTATACAAATTAGGGCCCACTAATTGTGTCTATTATTTCGGAATTATCCCACCTCTTATTATCTCTCTCTCCTCTCACACTTCAACTCTCCCTCGCAGGGCCAACTCTCAACCCACCCCTTTATTCCTGTCGACATCGCCACAGCAGCAACCGCTGCCGGATCCTTCTCCCTCACTCGGGTTTATCTCTACCTTCTCTGTCTCCGACTATCCGTCAACTCCATTGCCGCCGCGTTCGCTATCTCTGCAGCAGCCACTCCACCTCTCCAAAACTCCCAATTCAAAACCCTAAATCCTCCCCTTTTCCTCTCCTCAAATCCAGTGGTGCCGCAACACCTCTGAGGTGGATATGGGATTATGGATCTGAGGTCCTCCCTTTCTCTTCCTCCTTAATTCTCGTGTCAAAAAAGAAATACCTCTAATATAACGGGACAGGTAGTAAACGTAATGTGTTGACCTAACTTGTTATACGTGTGACATCTTTTGGTGATTGTAACTTGTAATGCATGTGCCTTGAATTTTTAGCGATGACGACTGTTTTGTGAATTTACTCAAATAAACTTTTTAATATAATCTAGTTGAAATTGAAAAATGCTTGCAAAATTCATGCCTAAAATGTCTTACAATATCATAATTGTTATTGTTTAGCTAGCATTTATATTTTAATTCTGAACTACAAAAACTATTTATAAATAGTCATATAGAACTGCGTTCCATGAGCTCCAACTAGTCGATCAAACCTGAATTATGCCATAGACGAGAAAGCACAACTCAATTGAGAAAGATCGTTTTTTCTCCAACAATCAAAGAAAACATACAACTCAGATGATAAGACGCCTTTTCTTTGACCAATCAAAAGGAATTGGATTAATTAGCACGGATAATATAACATTACTTAACATTACTTTACATTACTTAAAGCTAGCAAATTAGTGACACTAGAAATGGAGTTTTGGGGATTGGCTGGGTCATGAAATTTTCCAAAAAGCTCAGCAAGTCTCGGCATAGGGCCAGCCTAGCTCTATCTACGTGCAGTGCTTGAATCATATAAACATTGATTGGATCTGATCTAGCACTTGTGATACCAACATAGATAGCATACAAAAGGGTTAAATGAATAGTTGCAAAATAAAACCTACAATATGGTGTTAGATATGTGTACATGATATGTAGGCTGCATCATATCTGTCACCTCTACAAATAACTAGGGAGCAAAGCAAAAGTTGGCCAGTAATAACTAACACTAAATTACAACAGCCTTAGCTACTAAGCAAAAGAAGGTCATGCTAAACAGTAGCAGTAGCAGGAGAAAAATAATTTACCAAACTTAGCATAACAGGAGTAGTAGGGGTATAGTATTGTGTACTACCTTTAGGCAGCCTACTCCATTAAAGGTTGCTAGGCTTTTGCACCTTGGGTGGAAGAACCCTTCTTCTTTTGCTTCATGGCAATGGCATCATCCTCATCCTCATCCTCGTCCGTTTCATCAGCATCGGCTATTTTTGTGAGCTCCTCCTGGATCATGACCTTTATCGCTGATTTTCTTGGTGTCAGGTCCCCACTAGAACGACGGGCTGAAATGGTGACGGGAAGGCATTAATAATAGATGTGTTCACTTTCCAACATGATGGGATAAGCAAAATGCTCACTAAATATCAGTTAATACAGGAACATAATAGTATAAAATTGTCATAACTAACATTCTCACAGAAATATTCATGTGGACTAGGTAATAAACCCAAAACACACTAATTAACACATCCTCCAAAAATTGCATATAAAAAATCGAAAAGAAACACTACATTAGTGAAAACTAATTATTAAAATTAGGGGAAAACTCACCAAGTAGCTTCAGAATGTGAGTGAAGGTAGCCAGCAACAAACATGCAAGTATAAATATAATGACTGTTAAATCACAAGAGTAAACTGAAACACCCAGATTTTGCTTGATGCTCGTTGTCCTTCAAATGTAGACTACGTGTTTTAAAGTGGATCGATGAGAGTCGACTAACCTTATTGTGATCCACCTCTTTAAGGATTCCACTAATTGCGTCTCTGATTTTATCATCACTAATTGGGCTTGCATTTGATCTCTCCTCCTTCACCTTATCTTTCCCTGCATTTGATTTGAACCACTTTCAGCAACTGCATGCAAAACTTAAGGGGCCTCATTTTGAAGAATCAATTACTAGTACAACAAACAAATTTTGGAAATGACATGTCACGAATTGAATATCATAGTATGTAATAGTATAATGGATTCAGATTGCCTAAATTAAGCCTCCAACCAATTCAATTTAATTACGTACCTATAACCCTGGGCTTTTTGGGTTGATCAACTTTAGCAACACCAGAATTATGAATGCCACCATTATTAGCCTCTTTAGTCCCAGAACTTTCACCCACCTTTTTTTCTCACCTGTACCCTTAACCATAAATGCAACCCTCCATTTACATATTTCATCCAATTAAGTTTATTAATTATTTAAGTTAATTAATAAAGGCTCAAATTTTGCAAAATGAAATCCAGGTAATCGCATATATAGTTTTTAAATTAACAAATGATAAGAAATTTTGACGGCAGCTCTTCAGAAGAGAAGATGCAGCAGCAAACTAAGAGGAAAAGAATTTAAAAAAAAAAAAAAAAAAAAGTACCTTTGATTGAGAAGGTGGGGAGGGGTAGATCATCGGCTCTAAAACCGCTTAGACCTTGGAGGCCGTCTTCTCTAATTCACGAACGCTAGATTCGTAAAGTTGTTGAGCCTTTTCTTTCTCCATCCTCAATTTCTCCACCATTTCTTCATCTCTATCAAGCTTTTCCATTACCCTCTTCAGACTCTTCCTCTGCTCTAAAATCTCATTCTTCAACATATCAAACTTATCCATTGATGGAGTTGGCGGCGTCGATATCCCTCCTCTCAAAATTATATCCTAAAAAAATGAGAAAATGGAAACGAGCGGTGAACAGTTGAAGTAAAGAAAAGAAGAGAGAAAAGAGCAAGTTCCTTTAATTTGTTTTGTGAGAGGCACTCACACAACGTTAATCTAATCGGTGTAATTGAGAGAGAGAGAGAGAGAGAGAGAGAGAGAGAGAGCTATGAAAGTAGCAGTATGCACTACTACAGTGGCGGGTCTCAAATCTCGATATAATGGACTTGTAATGACCAATAGATTGTGAAATTGAAATATTTCAAGCCCTAGGCGTAATAAATAGCAGCTCTTTCAAAATTGCCTACAAAATGGGCAAAAATAGCACTTTTTTCCTTTAGAAAAGATAAATTAATTTTACCCATAATTTTATATATAAGTTTTAATGAAAAAAATAGGTAGACAATTAATTGGTAAAATTATCCATGTATCGATTGATCAATGGAGATGGAGGCGTCGACATCCCTCCTCCAACTACATGCAACATACTATAAATTAATTAAGCTATCAAAACATACATAAAACATAACAATAAAACTAATGAGAAAAGAAAAACGAGCGGTGAACTATTACGATGCATTCAACGGGTGAGGGTTTAATCTTGGAATACGAATCGTCACTCATCACCCCAGAGTACTCAAGTTTTTCAATGCATCTTTAACCATTAATAAAGGCATAAATAGCCACTTATTGAATGAGGGTTTAATCTTGAAATACGAAGCTTTCAAGTTTTTTCAGAACATCTTTAATTGTTGATTTGTATATATATGTCAGATATGATATACTCCATTTTATTTTTCTAGTATGATTAATTGTTTTTTAAAGAGTGGAAGAGTGGTTTTATTTTTATGAAAAATAAAATAAAATTGGAAGACATTATTTCCCAAAAAAATAGACGTAATACACATTTTTTTCTATGATGTAGTTTACAATTTTTTTCCTTAAATAAAAATATTTAAGGGTTAAATGCATGTAAACATCAATTTTAACAAAAACTCATTTTTAAAATGAACTTTAAAAGTTTCAATTATATACATGAACTTTATTAGTTGCTCAATTTTGACACCAATTTGAAATAAAAACTGACTAGGCAAATAGAATGCCACATGTCACTATTTAAAAATTCATTAAAATAAAAATAATTCAAATTAGTTACCACATATGAAAATAGAGAAAATACCCCAAAATAGTCATTTTGATAAAACAAAAGTAAATTTTAGCCAACAATAAAACAATATGCAAATTTTAGCCATTATTACCAATTTACCCTCAATTTTAAATTAACTACTGGTATGTTTTAAAATCAGTATTTAAAACATTTGAAAATTGAAATCACCCGTCTCTCTCCTCGCACTGCCTCTTCCTTCTTACACATTGACCGCGGCGTCTCCTCCTCCTCCTCCGCCGCCGCCTCCGCCGTGGACCCGCGCAAAGCCGCCACAGCCTTCACTGCCTTGGTGGTCTTCCTCCTCTTGATTTTCCCCAATTAAATTCCTAAAATTTTTAGAAATTAGAGTCGACGCCATTTACAGATTCGTCACCTTCTCCAGTCCGGTGAGCAGCCCCTTCAGCACCTCCTCCACCATCCCCTCTACCTGCGGCGCCGCTGAGATCTCCACCGAAGCCTCGCGTCATCATCGCCGCAACCGTCGCATCGCTGCTTGCTCTCGGTGAAGGATTCGTTGAGTTTCAGCCAATATTGTTGGATGGTTGTATACTTGGGTCTGCCAACGGTGGAGAAGAAACAGCCTCGTTGCACGCACAGGTTATCCCATCTCTCTCTCTCTCTCTCTCTCTCTCTTGCCCTGTTACACGACAACGACAGGCCGTGACCGTGCGTCGTGCATTGGCATGCCGGGACGCCCTGTCGGCCGTGGCACGGGTGTGAGCTCCGAGCCGTGCGAGCGCACGGCCACGACCGCCTTCCCCGGTCGTGGCCGTGTGTCGTGCGTTGGCGACGTGAGCCTGATGTCATGCGAGTGTACGGCCACGACCTTCTCCTCCTCTGAGCCGTGGCCGTACGTCGTGTGTTGGCCGTGCACGGGCGCGAACCCCATCGGGGCGCTGCGTTTGAAGACATGCTGCAATGGAAAAAGATAGGAACGTTAACACAAGAGCGGATGTTTGATGACGAGCTGCCATGGATTTTTGAGGTTGCTTTTCGGATCGTTTAGGAGCAGACGTGCCATCCACATTTTCATTAGGGACGGAGTTCTGTTCCAAATCTTTTTATAAATGAGCTATTGGGTTTTGCACATTTTATCATGGGGACATTTGAGTAGTTGATTTATTTAAGAGAAGGGAAGTGGGTGTTGACTTGGAGAATTTTGAGCTCGCATCTCATTCGGGTGTTGCACCGAATTAAAGATCACAAAAGGATGGGGAAAGTTGGGAAATCTGAGGAGTGAGGGTTTGTGCTATCGAAATTGATGTTTGCTTGGACATTTGAGGATTAATGTTCAAAAATCTGATGTTGTGCTAATGTTAATGAATACACGACCACTATTGCACGACCGGTTGGTTGTGTAATTGCAGTCGTGCAATGCCACGCCGAACGCCGTGTTTGTCGGACCGTGCGAATGCACGACCATGACCGTGCTCGAGTCGTGGTCATACAATGCCACGCCGGGCACCGTGTCTACAGGACGGAGCGAATGCACGACCACGACCATCCCGAGTTGTGGTCGTGCAATGCCACGCCAGACGCCGTGCTGTGCAAAATACACGACCAGCATTACACGACCATGTAGTCGTGTAATGGGGGTCGTGCAATTAACTTAAAGGGTAAACATGTCATTTTACAAAAAAAATGGCTAAAATTTACATATTCTTTTATGAGTGGCTAAAATTTTCCTTTACATTATTAAAATAACTATTTTTGGGATTGCCTCTATGAAAATATAATCAAAAGAAAATTAAATATTTATCTCTATCACCCGTTCTGTCTTCTTTCGCAGCCGCCACCTCCTTCCGTTGATTGTTCGTCTCTCTCTTCTCTCTCTCATGCTTCTTCACATCTTCATTCCATATTCACACAACCCCTCACTATCTCCATTTCCACGACAATCATTCAAGGCACTCGAAAAGATGAATTTGAGGAGGTGGCGATAGCATCGCAAGTGGTGGATTGGAAGAGGAAATTGGTGGCGGAGTTAATTGGGTGGTGGTGGTTTAAGAAGATGAAGAAACATGGAGAGGAGAGTGGGGAAGAAGATATTAGAATTGATATAATTCATAAGTAGAAAGACAGATCTGAAGATGGAAAAGAAAAGACAACGAAAACTTCATTGTTGTAGATAGAATTCTCCGTACATGCATCGACGTGCTACTGCTCTATTTATATTGATGGCAGTTTGCCCTAACTAACAGAAGCCGACGTGGCAGTGCTGACTAAATAAAAATGAAACTAATAAAAACGTAAAACATTAAAATGACAACTTCTCCTACACTATTTATTCCTCTTTCTCTGCACTTCATCTTTATTCTTCAATTGCAACTCATTCTTCTTCAACCTTCGTTCTTTCTCCTCTTTACACTCCCCCTCAAGAGGAGCGTGTATATTAGGCAAGCTCATCTTGCCCAATAGACGAGTGAAAGGACCAACTGCGAGAGGTTTAGTGAAAAGATCTGCAAGTTGAAGCTGACCTTTGATATGAAGTGGCTTGATGAGTCCAGACCTATAACGTTCTCGAACAGTGTGGCAATCGATTTCTATGTGCTTCGTTCTTTCATGAAATGCTGCATTAGAAGTCAAGTAAACATCTGACTTATTATCACAAAACAGCGGGACTGGTCGAGTGCGTTTGATGTCAAAATCATGGAGCAAAGTATCAATCCAAGAGATTTCGCATGCCGCTTGAGCTAAGGCCCGATACTCTGCTTCTGCTGATGATCGTGAGACAACTCCTTGTTTCTTGGATTGCCAGGAAATCAGAGAATTTCTAAGAAAAAGGCAGAAACCAGAGACAGATCTCCTGGTATCTGTGCATGTTCCCCAGTCTGAGTCTGCAAATATACTAGGGTCCAGAGATGAAGATGTTGAGTAGAACAGTCCCATTCCTATCTTTCCTTTTAAATATTGAAAAACTCCGTGTGCCGCAGAAAGATGTACATCACAAGGTTGAGACAAGAACTGACTTAACTTATGCACAACAAAAATTATGTCAGGTCTTGTTATTCATAAATATCAATCTCCTGTAGGATTTGGCATTCTGCAAAGGTGGAGATCCTGACTCTTGCAGATGGGAGTAAGAATCCATAGGTGTAGATGCAGGTTTGCATCTTAGAAGTCTAGTATCTGTAAGAAGATCAAGGATATATTTTCTCTGGCAAATAGATATGCCAGTAGGACTTTGAGCAACTTCAACGCCTAGAAATATTTTGGTTTGCCCAAATCCTTGAAGCTGAAATGCTTATGCAGATGATTCTTGAATCTATCCACAGTGGCTATATCATTACTAGCCACAAGAATGTCATCCACATATATAATCACTCCTAGATAAATACCTGTTGTAGTCATATGGAAGTATGATTCATCAGCATAGGATTGGTGAAGCCCAAACTGCATGAGAACCTCAGTAAACTTCAAGTACCACTGTCTTGAAGCTTGTTTCAAGCCATAGAGTGATTTATGGAGTCTGCAGACAAGTTTCTCCCCCTTAGTATCTAAGCCTTTAGGTGCTTTCATGTAGATTTCCTCTGCAAGATCTCCATAAAGAAAGGCATTGTTGATGCCTTGTGTGAGATGATATCCTTTAACTACTGAAATTGCAAGCATGAGTTTAACAGACACCAACTTTGCAACTGGTGAAAATGTGTTAACAAAATCAACTCCCTCCTGTTGTGTATATCCTTTAGCAACCAATCTAGCTTTGTATCGCTCAACACTACCATCTAACAGAAATTTCACCTTGTAGATCCATTTGCACCCTATTGTAGTTTTGCCAGGTGGCAGTGGAACTAGGGACCAAGTTCCATTGGCTTGCAGTGCATCAAGTTCAGCATCCATAGCTGCTCTCCACTCACTGTATGCAGAGGCCTGTTCATAAGTTGCTGGTTCAGGTACAACAGTGATGGAAGCTATGAAGGAAGAGTAGGAAGGACTGAGGTTGCTATGGTTGATGAAGGAATGAAGTGGATATTGACAGCTAGAATGTACAGAAGCACAAACGTAGTCATTTAGAAAGGATGGAGGTTTAACTACCCTACCTGATCTTGTGGTAGGATATGGGACAACAGGTGTAGCAGGCTTTGTGATAGGTAATGGGGAAAATGATATGGAAGATGAACTATTTTGATGAACTGGAAGTGGAAGAACAGATGCAGGTGGAGCTGAAAGAGGAGAAGGAGACATAGGAACATGTAGTGGAAAAGGTGCTGGTGGTGAAGGCTGAGTTGCAAAAGGAAAGATGTTTTCATGGAAGATAATATCTCTACTTATTAGAATTTTATTTGTATTGAGATTTAGGACCATGTATCCTTTGTAGCCAGATGGATACCCTAGAAACACACCTAATGGCTTTAGGTAAGAACTTATGCCTGTTCCCATCTAAAGTAGAAACAAAGCACAAACATCCAAAGTTTCTGATGTGAGTGTATTTGGGAGGTTTATGGAAAAGGACTTGGAAAGGTGTTTGGTTATGTAGTTGAGGGACAAAAGAAGGTGTCCTATTAATTAAGTAAGATGCAGTGAGAATGCAATCACCCCAGTATCCTAGGGGAACATGTGACTGAAAATAGAGGCTCCTAGCTACATTCAAAAGATGTTGGTGCTTTCTTTCTACCCTAGCATTCTGTTGTGGTCTCTCTACACATGAATGTTGAAGTATGGTTCAAAATTTGAGAAGAAATGAATTGAGAGAAAACTCACTACCATTATCACACCTAATGATTTTGATAATTTTCTAAAACTGGGTGGAGACTTGTTGGAAAAAACTGAGACAATACATTGGAAACATCATTTTTCTATTGAGAAGATAAGTCCATACAAATCTAGACTTGTCATCTACAATGGTAAGAAAATATTTCTCTCCATGAACTGTTACTGGGGTGAAAGGACCCCAGACATCACAATGAATAAGATCAAACACATTAGAAGCAATACTGTCAGACAAAGGAAAAGAAAGCATTTTCTGTTTGGCCAAAGGACAAGTCTCACAAACTTTAGAGGTTACATGTTTCAAAGGTAGAATAGAAGACATGAATTGAAGTTTTTCTTTACTTATATGGCCAAGTCTACACTGCCATAAGTCTGAATCTATTACAGAAGAAACACTAACTACTGGAAAAGAAGATGGTGATTCAAGTTTGGGCTGAGCTGGATCAAGAATGTAGAGATTTCCAATCCTCCTACCCATCCCAATCTGCTAACCCTTGAAAGCATCCTGGATAACACTGCTATCATGAGGAAAGGACACAGAGCAATTGTTAGAAGAAGTAAGGCTACTAATAGACAAAAGATTGTATGAAAAACTAGGTGCATGCTGCACAGAATGTAAAACTAAGCTAGGTGAGATCTGGACAGTTCCTACACTAGCAATAGGAACTTGTTGTGAGTTTGGTAAAGTGATGAAGGCTTTAGGCAGTGGAGTATGATTTTTAAACAAAGAAGAAGAGCAGCACACATGATGAGTGGCTCCTGTGTCTATGATCCACACATTTTTGGAATGTGTGAAGGCAACAACAAATGGGGTTAATGAAAACATACCAATGAAAGCTGGATTGAAATCTGATGATCCACTTGAAGATTGAGCAGGTGCACTCTCAGTGCTTGTAGTCTGACCATGAAACTGTGATTGAAGGTAAGTGATAAGTTGCTGACATTGATCTGCAGAAAGAGTGTTAGGATTGGGAATAGAAGGGACAATAGATGCACTATGAGGGAAGGAATTGGGCTGAACAACTGAGGAGTTATCACTGTTGAACTGAGCATCAACATTATGAAAAGATCTCTGCATATGTGAAGGAGCATCACCATGGAATCCACGGCCTCTCCCTCTCCCAAAACATGGGGGAAAGCCATGGAGTTGATAACATTTGTCCACTGTGTGACCAGGCTTATGACAGTGAGTTAAGAATGATCTTTCTCTACCTCTACCATTCTGTATCTGAGCAACATTAACAAAGCTAGGTAGTTCACTTGCTGAAGGTTCTACAAGAGGTGGAGGGATTCCAATACCTTTTTACCTCTCCTCCTGCAGAACTAGAGAAAAAATTCTAGATATGTTTGGAAATGGATCCAAACTCAGAAAGTGTGATCTTATAGCTGCAAAAGAATCATTAAGACCCATCAAGAAATGGACAACAAAATCCTGCAACTGGTGATCTCTCCACCTTTGAGATGCATCACACCTACATCCATTGCACTCACACCACTTTTTCGGTTGATAATCCAAAAATTCATCCCTCACAGATCTGAGATTAGCATAATAAGTATTGACATCATTCCCACCTTGTCTTAGATTATACAACTGCTGTTTCAGCTCATAAATTCTAGCAATATTTCCTTGTGAGAATCTTTCTTTCAAATCCAACCAAATCTGAGATGCAGACTCTAGATACATCAAACTAGACCTGATCTGTGGAACAGTAGCATTTCTAATCCAAGATATAACCATACCATTACACCTATCCCACACTGATTGTGTTGGATCTAAGGGATCTACAGCCCTCTTCACAGAACCATCAATGAATCCTAATTTGTTTTTAGCTAAGAGAGCAGTTTGCATAGATCTATTCCAATTCACACAATTCGAACCATTTAAGAGTTCAGTGACGATAACTGTACCGGGATTGTCACTAGGATGCAAGTAAAGTGGGCTGGTCGGAGGGATCGGATCTTTCGGCGGCCAATTTCCTCCACCACCTGTGTTATCTCTTCGCGGAGGCATTTTCAAACAGAAAACTTAAATCTGAGCTAGGAAATGCAGCAGAATAACCTTGGCTCTATGATACCATATTAGAATTGATAAAATTCATGAGTAGAAAGACAGATCTGAAGATGAAAAAGAGAAGACGACGAAAACTTCATTGCTGTAGATAGAATTCTCCGTACATGCATCGACGTGCTACTGTTCTATTTATATTGGTGGCAGTTTGCCCTAACTAACAGAAGCCGATGTGGCAGTGCTGACTAAACAAAAATGAAACTAATAAAAACATAAAACATTAAAATGACAACTTCTCCTACACTATTTCTTCCTCTTTCTCTGCACTTCATCTTTATTCTTCAGCTGCAACTCATTCTTCTTCAACCTTCGTTCTTTCTCCTCTTTACAGAAGACAGACGAGACAAATGGAGGAGGTAGATGATTTTATTTATATATACATTGCGAAGCTCTGCGATTCATTTGGTGGCTTCAGACACCACTCTCCAAAGTCCAAAGTCACAATAAAGATGCTCGCATGTTCGTAGAAATGTCCAGGCGAGGGGGGTGAATTATACAGTAATTTATTATTATTTTTTAAAATTTCAGGCCACGTCAGAATCAATATCGCCACGTCAGAACTGATTTCTAATTTATGTAAAAATTGAACACATATAAAAGTTGATGTATATTTTTGAATTTTTAAAAGATTGTGTTGAAGATGGAAATCAACCTAAAGTTTGTGTATTTTAGTGCATTTGACCCAATATTTAAACAAATTAAAATTCAAGTCCAACTTTTCAAAGTTCAAAATTTGGGAGTAATTTATTTATATCTGATAGGTAAAATCGTTGTTGATGTTATCTCTTCATCGGTTATAGATTGCTTGGAGTTTGGAGGTATTGTCAAAATAAGCAACTCTTTTTTGAAGGTTAATCCTTTATTTAATGTTAAGCATGTACGACGTGATGCTAATTTTGTAGCTCATTGTCTTGCTAGAGCTTTTAGGAATTTCTCTTCATCGTTTATTTGGAATGATCCCCTGACATTTGTGGAGGGTCTTCCTTCTTATCCGTGCCCCTCTGCTTAATATACTCTCTTTTTTCATTCTATAAAATATAAAAATAAACATCATTTTGTTTTTCATTCTATAAAATATTAAATTCATAATTATTTATTACTTTTGGATAAATCATTTAATATTAATATTTTTATATTTATTTTTGAAATAATTTGTTATATTTTCACATGTTGATTGATAGGGGTGTTCAGAGTTTGGTTTAAAACGTAAACTGAACCAGATCAAACCATGGTTTAGTTTGATTTACCGTTTGTGAAAGTATGGTTTGGTTATTTATTTTCAAAAATTATGGTTTACGATTTAGGTTTGCTTTTAAAAAATACATAAACCAAACCAAACCGTAAACACTACAAGAAAGCTGCATTTTAACAACTGAATTTGCAACCGAACAAATTCGGTCGTTAATTCCCGACTGATTACCCACCGATTAGCAACTGATTTGATTCGTGAGCTTAACGACCGATTTAGAAACGAATTAACGACCGATGTTGGCGGGAACTATTCGCGCCAATGTTCGAAACCGAGTTGCGACCGATATTTCGGTCGTTAAATCTTCCGACCGATTGTTTCGGTTGTTAGTTATTTTTACTCAAAAAAATTATATATATATATTTTTTAATTTTCTTAACAACCGATAATTCGGTTGTAAAATTAAATATATTTTAAAATTATATTAACTTTAATGTTAAAATTAAAACAGCCATAGCGAATTCAATTCCCGCTTCTCCCTTCTTCTCCCTTCTCTTCTGCTCAAGATACAAGCCGTGCATTGCAGACATAATTAAGTGTCGAACGAGAGGAGCGTTTGCAAACTCAAACAAAACAGACGGAGCTCGAGGAGCAGATCCAGAAACAGGCCGAGGAGCATGCACACATGAAGGCTCAGCTGGAGCATATTATGAGGCATTGGTCATGCCCTCCACCTTCTTAGATTATGTTTCGACTAATTTCTTATGGATTAGACTTTAAATATGTTGGTTTGGATTGGATTCGGTTTGTTTTAGATTGGTTTGGATTAAGTTGCTTTTGAAACATGTGTGTTGGATATGGGATTTGATATTGTTGAACTTAAGCAGTTTGGTTTTTTATGTTTTTGGGATGTGGCGTGAAAGTAATTATAGTACACAGGTTTCTAATTATAAAAATTCAGTTTAAAGGCAAAAACAGGTAAAATATGCTTAAATAAAAATACTAACGACCGAACAACGACCGAATATTTTTTAATACACGGCGGTCTCAACGACCGATTATTCAGTCGGTAATTAACGACCGAATGAAATCGGTTGGTAATTGGCGACTGAATACTGACCGATTCGCTCGCCGGAGACCTCCTCCAATTAGCGACCGAAGACAATCGGTCGTTATTCTCCGACAGAAAATCAGTTGTTAATCGGTTGTGAACGTAGCGACCGATTCTCGGCGACGGACTTGTCGGTTGTGAATCAGTCGCTAAATTTACCGACCGATTTTTTCGGTTGCTAAGCACACCGGCGACGAGGCTTTTTACAACCTTCGCGTTCGGTCGCTATTCGGTTGCTGACGAGGCTTATTAGCGACCGATTTGTCCATTGTAGCAACCGAATTTTCGGTCGGTAAAATGGGTATTTCTTGTGGTGAAAACCGTAATATAGTTAAAATAAATATTTGCACCAACTATTATTATTGACATATTACATTGTCTTCTATATTCTACTAACATTGCATGTTGCAAAATATTAATTAAAGAAAATAAGCAAATACAATTTAATTTTTTTTTTGTATAAAATAGTACTTTCAACTATTTAGAGGTGTTTTTTTTTTTCCCCCTCATGTTATTAAGTATGTTTTCTCAGTTTAATTTAAATTCTTAACTATTGAGTAATACTTTTGAATGTAAATGTTAGATTGTAGTTTGTGATTTTCGTTGTGTCAGGATTCTTTTTCTTATTATCAATTTTGAATTCATAATAGAATATATTTACTATTTGAAATTTAAGTACAAACATGTTTTATATAAAAAGAAACAAATGAAAAATATTTAAAAACCGCAAACTGAACTGCACCAAACAACATTAATACAGTTTGATTTGGGTTGGTTTTAGTGCTAATATGGTTCGATTTGATTTCAAAAAATTACCGAACCATATTTTACAGTTTGGTTTGGTTTTGACATCAAACCGCACCAAGTTAGACCGTGTACACTACCTATTGATTGAACTTATTAGTAGTTTTTTCGGTAAAAAGATTCAATATGCATGCATATTTATTTATTTTTTCATTAATTGTGTTTCTTTTCTTTCAAAGTAATGTAGTATTATGTAATTTTATATTTCAAGTGGATAATCATTCTTCTTCCGCGTTGACTTGATATATTACTTTTATGCTCAACAAATACTCATTCCGTCTCATTTCATTTGTCTTATATATTATATTGGGTTGTCTCATACCATTTGTCATGTTTTCTAAAATAGAAAAGTTCAGTATATTAATTAGACTCTAATCATTCCACCATCCACTCACCTCTCAGCACGTATCTCAATATAATTTAAATTGTAAACGTTTAAATTATTATAACTTGCTCGATTTGTCCATTGTAGCAACCGAATTTTCGGTCGGTAAAATGGGTATTTCTTGTGGTGAAAACCGTAATATAGTTAAAATAAATATTTGCACCAACTATTATTATTGACATATTACATTGTCTTCTATATTCTACTAACATTGCATGTTGCAAAATATTAATTAAAGAAAATAAGCAAATACAATTTAAATTTTTTTTTGTATAAAATAGTACTTTCAACTATTTAGAGGTGTTTTTTTTTTTCCCCCTCATGTTATTAAGTATGTTTTCTCAGTTTAATTTAAATTCTTAACTATTGAGTAATACTTTTGAATGTAAATGTTAGATTGTAGTTTGTGATTTTCGTTGTGTCAGGATTCTTTTTCTTATTATCAATTTTGAATTCATAATAGAATATATTTACTATTTGAAATTTAAGTACAAACATGTTTTATATAAAAAAGAAACAAATGAAAAATATTTAAAAACCGCAAACTGAACTGCACCAAATAACATTAATACAGTTTGATTTGGGTTGGTTTTAGTGCTAATATGGTTCGATTTGATTTCAAAAAATTACCGAACCATATTTTACAGTTTGGTTTGGTTTTGACATCAAACCGCACCAAGTTAGACCGTGTACACTACCTATTGATTGAACTTATTAGTAGTTTTTTCGGTAAAAAGATTCAATATGCATGCATATTTATTTATTTTTTCATTAATTGTGTTTCTTTTCTTTCAAAGTAATGTAGTATTATGTAATTTTATATTTCAAGTGGATAATCATTCTTCTTCCGCGTTGACTTGATATATTACTTTTATGCTCAACAAATACTCCTTCCGTCTCATTTCATTTGTCTTATATATTATATTGGGTTGTCTCATACCATTTGTCATGTTTTCTAAAATAGAAAAGTTCAGTATATTAATTAGACTCTAATCATTCCACCATTCACTCACCTCTCAGCACGTATCTCAATATAATTTAAATTGTAAACATTTAAATTATTATAACTTGCTCGTTTGTTCTCCGTTTTTATGATTTTTATATAAAATTAAAGGTCTTGATGCGATCTTTTACTTAAGATCAGATATCAATATATTTTTATACATTTATGATTCTCTAGTTTTAAAATAATAAAATTTGCATTAAAATACTAAACAAACTCTCTTAAAATCACATGCCGAAAAGTAACAAGCCAAGTAAAATGCGACGGAGGGAGTACAAAATATTGAGAGAGTTCTATAATTTACCTTAATTTTTTTAGGATATTCAACTATATTTTTATATAATTTTGTGGACTTCTTTTAATTAGTGGAGTATTTCTTATACATGTAATTACATACATATTTAGTAAATAATAGTAATATTTTAACAATTTATGGTTAAATTAAAAACCATATATTTTACGCATCTATATGTAAATATTAGGTATAAGTACTGTAGTAAATAACACCGTGAAAAGTTGCTATCCCAGAGCAAAAACAACCCAACAAAACATTAGATTCTGCCAGCCTCTCAACATCAATATAAATGGTGCAAGAACCACCCTCGACTAACATATTGTTTTGACGAGAAATGATTCCTTACCCGCCGTGGGCACGCTTAATGTGCTCACGGCTGACGTGGCAGTGCCACGTAAATAATTTTTCTTTTTGGGGTTTAATTTTTTTTGTTAGGGTTTAGTTTTTTTTTGTAAGGTTTATTTTTATAAGGTATACTAATTAATTTTTTCTTTAAATATAATGCCGCCACCTCATCCGTGGGCATATTAAGCATACACACGGTGGGTAGGGGAGCATCACTCTTGTTTTGACGCTGTCGGATGAAAATAATTTGATTTGTGGATTTTTTTTTATGGGACCACCTACATTTACAACGGGGTTGGAGAATCGTGAAATTCGATTTTTATTCTAGAAATTCTTCGTCTATTTTTTTCTATAAAAAAATTCATTTGAATAATCGTCTACAAACTTCTCTTCAGAATGGAGAATAGCCCGTCACATCCAATAAAGTGTTAGCAAAATGTCTCATAATCCTTGTTCTATATACGTTTTTCCTAAAATATTAATATTTATATAAACTCAAAAAAATAAATTTGTAAATATTAAGAATTTAAAAAACATAGTAGTGAAATTTAAAACTACCATTGAAATTATATGTCATCATTAATCTATTCTTTTGTTACATGTATATACATGCCCCTTGATCTTGAAAATTTAAATGTGTACAAATTCCCGTGAAATGCTACCCAACCACATTAATTTATTTTTCAATTATTATGAATAACGGAGGACTTAAAATTAAAAGGTGTAAAACTTAATGAGAAATATTGTTCCTAAGCTCATTGTCAATTTTTTTTTTAATACCATAATTCAATACAAACATGTTTCTAATGAATTATCATAATGAATAGGAATGAGTACAAAACAATCAAACAAAAATTTCAGCATACACAAGATTTACAAGGCATAACTAATGGGTATGTTAATTACCTATTGCCTGAATGCTAAAGTGCAGCATCAAAACCACAAACTGCTTTAACACTGCCAAGTTAAGTTAAGTGATCTTACAAAATAGGCAGTGCAGGAGACAAAATAAGAAGCTCAAAATATACAAGAAAAGTGAAGCATCACTTTTTACAAAATTAAACACCAATTAAGTTAATTAATCAACAGACTTGTCTTGTGCTTCTTCTACTTCCAAAATTTGAAGATTTGTAGCCTAGTTTATCTTCTAGCAAAAGGTCGTACCTGCAGTTTCGTTTAACTTTCTCCGCCCGCGATTGCCTTGTTTCCTGCAAGATCATAACCAAAATATATACTAATCAAATTAAAGTATGAACAACTGAAAGTATCAATCATAATAGATAGCATCAGACTCTGAATCAATAAAAGATCCAACATAGGATCTTTACATAAGTGTTAAGCTTGAAAATAACTCAATACTCGTGAGAGTGCAGAGAAATTAACGAGTTGAATTCTACGAAAAGTCAATTAAGTAGACTATGTAGAATGCGTGTAGAAAGGAATGAAACCTGAAATATATAGTTATTTGTGGAAGTTCTATTTTGGAGCACATGAGGCTTCAAGTTCATCCATGTAGGCAGAATCAACATCAGAATCCGTAGTAGATCGAGCATCAGAATCAGCACTCGTATTTCTCGTCTCTCCCAAGTCTATTCCATTCCTCTTGTTCTCCCGCCTAGATACAAGATCATCATCATCATCATCGGTGTCAATAATGATGATGGTGTCATCTTTAGCTGTATCATTGTGACTAAGCAATTTGCCTTTTTCGGGTTGTCGATTAGTATCAGTTTTAACATCTTCCTGCAACACCAACACCTGTGATCAATAACATGTTTTTATAGTATAACTAGCACAAGTGTTGAAAGTAATACTTTACTTACCAAATGTGCTTCGTCGTCACCCTGTGTAAAGAATTTTCGGAGATCGTTGAAACTCAACACTTTTTTTTGCGTAGACCAATGTAAGATCAACGGTTCGTTCTCCGAGATATGTAGACGAACTGCACAATGTTTAGCTAGAGCGGGAATTGACTCATAAGCCCAAACCTGAAGAACAACACTAAAACCGCATAGGACGAAAAAATTTCGTTCCTTAAGCTTTGCACTATCATCCATGATGGCTCGAGTCGAAAGAACAGACGAGACAAGGAACTCGTACGCAACCTGACCCCAGGGGAATTCGTTAAACTTGTGCTGATCCTCAATCAAATCCATGTATCGAAGGTCAATCATTTTGTTGGTGTTTCTTGCTAACAGAGTTCCGTAAAGGAAATAGAGCAGGGCCAACTTCAACGTCAATTCGCCTTTCCCATTATGACGAAGGAAGGCTTCTTTAACGTCCTTCAGCAAGATCACATTCCTACCATCGAAAACTTCCCTATGAATAGAAGAAGAAGATGATAATGATGGTGTTATCGTCCCATCGCATCGCATTTGCCAATGCGGAGCCCTGTGATTTGAAAGAATTCTGTGGGTCCAAACTCAATGTTACAGTTTCTCATTTTAAAAATGAGTTTCTTCTCCTTGTTGGAGGCATCCTTGTCGACGTTCAATAGCAAATGCAGTAAGAGTTGCCCTTGACATCGGAGTTTCTTAATCTCCAGGAGACGACCAAAGCAGGATGCTTTGAATTCTTCTAAACTTTTGCTTTCTAGATTCTCCGTAATGTTGTCGATGATCTTAAGATCACAACGACGAGAAAGCATATAGGTACCTGAAACTGACATAACCATCACCTTTCTGTCTTTCTTGCTCTTTTGTATAGGAAAATAACAATTCGATTACGTACCTCTAACCCCGCGCTTTTTGCGCTGAGCAACACCAGAATTTTGAGTGCCACTGGCCTCTTTAGTCCCAGAATATTCACCAACCTCCTTCTCACCTGAACCCATCAACACAACTTTACATACTCTATCCAAGATTTGTCATGAAAGCTATAACAACATTAATATATAATAAAGCCCGAAACCAAAGGTACTAGCTTATGCAGCCTCCACCATTAAAGGTTGCTAGGGTTTTAATTAAACCTTGGGTGGAAGAACCCATCTTCTTTTGCTTCTTGGCAATGGCATCATCCTCATCCTCGTCCGTTTCATAAGCATCGGCTAGTTTTGAGAGCTCCTCCTTGATCATGTCATTTACCGCTGATTTTCTAGGTGTCATGTCTGCACTAAAATGCCGGGCTGAAACGGTGACGAGAAGACATTAGTAATAATGTATGATCTATTATGGTTAATCAGGTGCATCAGTACATAGAATTTTTGCCTAAATTAAGCCTCCAACAATCGACTTACATACCTCTAACCCTAGGCTTTTGGCGTTGATCAACTTTAGCAACACCAGAATTATAAGTGCCACTAGCATCTTTATTCCCATAATATTCACCGACCTCCTTCTCATCTGTACCCACAAATGCAACACAACCTTACAAACTCCATCCAAGTTTATTAGTAATTATTAAATTGTTAATAACAATATTAAAGTCTCAAATTAAAGGTACTAGCTTAGACAGCCTCCTCCATTAAAGGTTGCTAGGGTTTTATACCTTGGGTGGAAGAACCCTTCTTCTTTTGCTTCTTGGCAATGGCATCATCCTCTTCCTCGTCCGTTTCATCAGCATTGGCTAGTTTTGTGAGCTTCTCTTGGAACATGACCTTTACCTCTGATTTTCTTCGTGTCAGGTCCGCACTAAAACGCCGGGCTGACGAGAAGACATTAGTAATAGATGCATTCACTTTCCAACGTAATCATAATGGAATATGCAAAATATATGCTCAGTTAATACAGGTACACAAGCCTAACTAACATTCTCACAGAAATATTCATGTGGACTAGATAATAAACCCAAAACACACTAATTAACATCCTCCAAAAATTGCATATAAAACCCCCTAGCATTAAATTACGTATGTACCTCTAACCCTGGGCCTTTTGCGTTGATCAACACCAGAATTTTGAATGCCATTAGCCTCTTTAGTCCCAGAATATTCACCCACCTGCTTCTTCTCACCTGTACCCATAACCATAAATGCAACACAACTTTTAACACATTTCATCGGCCAATTAAGTTTATTAATTATTTAAATTAATAACAATAATAAAGCCTCAAATTAACATATATTCATCGATCGGTTAAATTAATTTGAAAAATGAAATCAAGATAATCTATTACACAGTTTTTAAATTAACAAATAATCTTCAGAAGAGAAGAGAGTGAAATTAATTAAGTACCTTTGTTTGAGAAGGTGGGGAGGGGTGGATCGGTAATTTTAAGGTTGTTGACCTTCTTCATCGGCTCCAAAACCGCTTTCACAGTCAAGGCCGTCTTCATTAATTCATGAACGCTAGATTCATATCGCTGTTGAACCTTTTCTTTCTCGATCCTCGCCTTTTCTTTCTCTATCCTACGTTTCTCTGCCATTTCTTCAACTTTATCAAGCTTTTTTATTACCTTCTTCAGACTCTTCCGCTGCTTTGAAGTTACATTCTTCAACATATCAAATTCATCGCTTGATGGAGATGGAGGCGTCGACATCCCTCACTAGCTCCGATCCTCTCAAAATCCAACTATTTAATTAACCCTACATGCAACACATTATTAAACAGACATAAAACATAACGAAAAGTCAAGACGACAGCAAATAAAATTAATGAGAAAAGTAATCAAGGGAAAACGAGCGGTGAACTAAAGAAAAGAGTAAATTCTTTGTTTAATGTGTGTGTGTGAGAGGACATGTTGGACATAAAACATTTATAAAATATCATTTCTTTCTCAAATTTACATTTGCGTAAAAACCACTTATTTGGAAAAAGTTTACCCACTTCGAAGCAGAGCACCGAAAAATCTCAATAATCAAGTCTCGGATGGGGATCCTAATCGCGTCAAACCTAAATAAAATAAATAAACCTTACTAATAAGTAAACAAACCCATTAACGTTTATGCTCTAATTCTTCTTGGACAATAACGTTAATGCTCTGGACAACTCACTAACCATTCTTAAGCATAAGATATTGGTTAAACACTTGACTCAACTATACTTTATACTTGTTCTACTCAACCAAGTTTCCAACTCCAATCAAATATACACTATATTAAATCATAACCGTGCACTTAACATAACTTCATAGCATCGTCTTATTTCGACGATCGACGGCAAATTAAAGAGGAACTCAAAAACACCATATCTTAATACAAATATAGGTTACTACTAGTTTTCTATCCCTTGCCATCGGAAATATTTATTTAAGGTTTAGTACCACGTCGAGTTGAAAGAAATAAATACGAGTTTGGGATCTAGAAAGCTTACCCGAAAGGAATTCGAGTATTGAATAGAATTTCCTGCTAGGGATTTTTTGCCGAACGCGTGTTGAAATCTGAAAAAGATAGTTTACGAGGGATAAGAAAGAAGGAACAACCAAGAAAATCAGATCCCGTCTAACATAAAACTGAAAAATGGATAAAGAGAAGAAAGTTAAACCAACTCTGCGGCCGGGAATCAATATCATCATCATCATCATCATCATCATCATCATCAATATATAATACGATTACATATTCGAATTTTCGTGAATATTTTTCAAAATTCTCGTGACTTTAGCTTTATTAGGTAATAATTTAATCAATGTATATATCTCATATTATAATATATCTTCATAATTATACATATCTACCTTATTTATCAATTAGTTTGATTTAATTTAGGGGGGTGTATTGGTTTTAGATTCTGTAGGATTTTTTTGGACTTTCAAAATCTGGGTGTATTAAATTCGGATTTTTAAAAGTCATTAAAATCCTGAGATATTTAATATAGATTTTTAAAAGTCATTAAAAATCCTAAGGTATTCAATATAGATTTTAAAAAGTCTTAAAAAATCTATAGGTATTCAACAATCTATGGACTTTAATACTCCATGGATTTTAATTGATTTTCTTTCAAAAATATATACAAATCTCACTCTCCAAAATCTCTTCTCAAAACAAGAGATTTTTAAAATCCATGAGACCAAAACAATAAAATCCCCGGAAGAAAAAAAATTAAGCATTTGTTCTTCAATCCATTTCACTTCATCTACTACAACAATTCCCACCATATCTACTACATTCTCCTCCATTCAAGAATCTCAACTTATGCTCGGACATAAACACAACACAAGGTGCAGTGCCCATTTCAAGCACAAATTTGTGCACTTTGAGCATTTTTTTTTTCCATTTTTTTATATATTTAATTATGCTGAAATTTACAATTATAAAATTATTAAACGTAAGTAAATATTTGGGTCAAGTTTAAAAGTATATAAACCTAATGATGAATAATTAAACTTAAAAGTTTAAAACAAATGATTACCTATAAAAGTCTATTGACAAAAATAAATAATTTAAAACCCAATAAATACATGTAAAATATAGAATATTAATTAATTACTTCTTAAATAAATAAATGAAAATAACATCACTTTGTGCTTAAAATGGACACAATACCCTCTACTGTTTATGAGCACATCAGAGGATCCCCTCCCCATATGTTCAATTATATATGGCGGAGCTAAAACAACACTATGCCCAAATTCTCAAGCTCGGTCTCTCTTCCTACAACGACGTCATGAGGCCGAAATATAACGGTGATGGAAATGAAGATGAAATAATAATAATGAATAATAATATACAATTTTTTTGGAACTAATGTATTTTTGGTATTTTATCTAAGCAATTTGAATACATTTATTTTATATACGAATGTGTTTCATACACTTGCATCAACAGTCTAGCGCTAGAGTCTATATAAATACCATGTAAATCAATAAAAAAAAATGTATTACACAATCTTGTCAAGTCCATGAAGATCCATATAAATCCATAAAAAAATCAGTCAAACTCTACATCGAATCTATTAAATTCATAAAAAAGTCAGTCAAACTCTGCATAGAGTCTATGGATTTTTTAAATCCACATATTTTTTAAAGTCCACAAAAATCCAACTAAATCCCAATTGAATATACCCCCTTAATTTAACTAATATCTTTAGAGATATATCTACACTAGATTCTAATAAGATCAACTAACAAAATATATTTAATCCATATATATCTACGGTGTATATTTAACCCATATATATAGATTCATATTTAATCTTATTCCATTCTGACCGAATCAATTTCTAATACTAAAGAATAGCTTTACAAAATTATCAATGCATATTTGGTAATTTATTCTAATTAAATAGCAACATGGACTCTTGAAAATTAATATAAAATAATTCACATATATCTTCATTCTTCAAGATATATTTTAATATATATATGCCTATTTTGATTTTGCTTTCTTTTAAGAATGTGTTCTTTTGTATGGAGAAAAAAGGAGAGATTAAGAAAAAGATGAATTTTTTTTATCTCATAATGTGTTGCTTTAAGGTGGAAAATATATGTTATCTAAGATGTAATAAATGGGAAAATATATGTTCTCTAAGGGTGTAATAAAATATGTGTTCCAAAATACATAACATCATGTATTTTCGTACAGTAACCTAATGTATTGTTTTCTAAAAATATCATCACAGTTTTTAGGGATCGGATCCCCCTGCTGTGCCTCCTTGAACAGCACACAATACTGTGCACTTTTTCACATAAAATTGAGTGATTTTTGTGATTTTTGTCACTTTTTTTTTTCTTCATTTTCCAACATTATATAAGATTGTTAAATAAAAGAGTCATAATAAAATGATTAAATAAAAGAGTAATGATACTATGAAAGTTAATAATAATCCGGCAGTTGGGATCCAATCCCTATAATATTTATCTATGATATTTATATTTGTTTTCTTTAATTTTTGAATGTTTAATGGTCGCCGTGATTAAATCAAAATCCTATTTTTCTTAAGGATTAAGGACTTATTATCGAATGTGGGCTGAAATCCAAGACTCCTAAATCGATCCATGATCTGAAACTGGAGGAAATTCCTTAGCAAAATATAAATAATTCTACGTACTACTCAAAGCTCAAGTCTAAAATTGAAAGGTTTTTCTATAATAATAATAATAATAATGGGGCATACTTGGGTCAGCCCGGCCGTACAGTTGGTGACTTCAAAAGATTGACACTCTTATTCGTGTAGATTAACACTTTTCTGCATAAAGATTGACACTTTTAAGGCACTTTTATTCGTTAAATAATTAAGTTAAAGATGAACACTTTTATTCGTGTAGATTAACACTTTTCTGCATAAAGATTGACACTTTGGCCAGACCACACTATGAGGCCGGCCTCACCCAAGTTTTTGCCATAATAAAAATAGGAGTATATACTATATAAAGTTTAATTACTATGGGGTGTTACATGTAATTTGCAGCATAGGCTTTAATTGTTTCACCAAAAGAAATATATACTATTTAAAGTTTAATTAACATAAACAACTAGTGCAGTGCCGGTCGAAATTCGACGGGATCCAATTTTTTAGTAAAAATTAAAAAGTATATTTAATTATTTGTTTCAAAATGATATGGTAGTACTTTAAAAAATTATTAAGAAAAGTATTTTCAATTATATACTATATGTTTTAAAAAGGTTAATAAGGGAGTATCTTTCTTGTTTAATTTTCTATTTTTCTGGTACATTGCCCATTGAAATTTAATGGGGATTACTTCTTGTGGAAATAATAATATAATTATTTATTTTAAGATTATAGTATTGTTAAGAAAAAAAAATGAAAAAAAAGATCAATGGCTGATGAGAAACAATATTTCTCGTTTATTTTTACATATTTTGAATGACAAAACGCTCGTTGTTCACGGTAATAGAAAAATTAGTTTAATGAGCATTTTCGAGTAGTCTTATCCATTCAAACATGTAATAAAAAAAATTATAATTTCTCGTGGGTAGTATTTTTTGGATAGTTATACATGTTTTAAATGTCATGCATCTTATTATTTGAGTCGCTGATGTGTGGGGGTTGATAAAGTTCTTAAGTTCGATTTCATTACAATTTCAACAATCGACAACTTATATAAATAATTGAACAATTTGTCAAAAATAAGTAAGTATATTATTTTTGAGTAGTTTGAATAGTTTTACTCAAGTAATTGCACTTATATTGAATGTCAAGCTATTCATTGTTCATTGTAGAAATATTAAACACGTGGACGATAACATTTCTTGACACATTGTACTTATTTGTTAATATCAAGTTGAAATTGCACTTATCACGAATGTTGAGTCACCCGTTATTCGACGAAATACAAAAAAAATAGGTTAAAAGGAGAGATAATATTTTCTCATGTAGTTATATTCTTGTTGAATATTAAGTCGCCCATTGCTCTTTGTAATTCAAAAATCGATCAAAGAGGTGTAGCATTCATCGAATAGTTAAATATGAAGTCTATAGTATTTCCCAAATAGTAATACTTGATTAGATAACTTAAAAATATTTTAGCCCGATCGACCCGAACCGGAAATAGCCTGATAGAGATGACCTCAAAATTGAATGAGCCGCAACAGAATATATAAAGCCACCTCAATCGAACGTAGGATTAGGATTAGAATCTAAGGATTATAATTTAATGTGTGTAATATTACTTCCCAAATAGTTATACTCGATTAGATAACTTAAAAAAAATTTAGCCCGATCGATCCGAACCAAAAATAGCCCGATAGAGATGACCTCAAAACCGAGTGAGTTGTCTAATGTTATATGTGATTCCGCAACGGAATATATAAAGTCACCTCAATCGTTGGTATTGACAATTTATTGGAAGTAATATCTATATACATACTCCCTCTATTTTTTTAAGTGTCCCAATCAACAAATTACACATACCAAGGAAATGTGTAAATTTACATTATAACCTCATTTATTATTATCTTTTTCTGCACACCACCTTATATATAACATTAAAAGAAATCACGGTAACGGAAAATTAGACTATTACGACTTATATTTTGTTAGCTGAGTAGGGATGGGGGATGAAAAGATGATTTCATCGATAGGAAAACTCATATATGATGGAGTAATCCTTAATCAATATTTAAAAGATTAAATGGAAGACTTGAATTGAAAACCTGTAAAACTATCCGAGAATCATCAATTTTCCCCAACAATCATCTAAATGACGGGCGACTAGACATTCTATCATTCAATTATTGAACGACATGCGACTTTACATTGAAATGAATATAATCACACGAAAGAATCCGACATCTCATTGACCATTTTTTTTTCGAGCAATAGGAAACTTGATATGAAAAATACAACTACAATTGAAAAAATGTTATCAATCGTCAATTTAATTTCAATATTACAACGTACAATTGATGGCTTAACATTTTAAATGAGTATTACTACCCGATAAACGTAACCTCTCCTGATTTATTTTTCTAATACCATGATCAACGGGCTGCTTGACATTCAAAATATTTATCGATTGAGAAATGTCACACCTTATTGATCAATTTTTATTTTTTTTAAAATTTAGTTTAATGCTATTTTTTTCGAATGTATCCTAACAATGCTATAATCTAATACTAAATACTTATATAATTTTTTACATGGATTCTAATCCTAATCCTACATGGAATTATCATCATAATGCCACGTACATAAATTATAAATTGAGATATTATATACAAATATTCAATATTTGGGTTAAATAACAATATTCATTTGATTGTTGTAAATATATTTTATATATGGACATTACTTATTCATTAGGATTTCTTTCTTTTGTATATATATCTCGTATATATCACATTCGTAACTTACGGTGAATAAGATTAATGAGAAAACCCTACTTCTACCGCCATCTTCTCTCTTTCTCTTCTGTGTTCTTTATTCTGCTCTATAATATTTACTTTATAACACGTTATCAGCACGAGTCTCTAATCAACTATGTAATTATAGATCTTGAAGCAAGATATAGTCTCCAATCAATCAATACTTTTTTTGGAGGTATGTCAATGGAGAATCGTGTCCTGCAAGGTATTATTCTAATTCTTTTTGAAACTCGATATAATTCGGCATTTACAATTTCATAGAAATTGTGAACTTTTTGTTTTTCGAGTATTTATGTGTTAACTTTCGGAATTGTATGTCAATCTGAATACGTGTTTATATAATTCATATTATATATGTATGCGCTTATGTTTTAATTAATTATGGGATTGATGTGTGCGCATAATTGTCTTGCCGCATGATTAGTGTTTTTTTAATGAATATGGCTAATTAGGAATTCGATTTATTTGAATTCGTAAAAATTTTTTACAACCAAGTCGAAGATCCAGTTATGGTGATATGCACGAATTTTGTTTCGCCATTATGATGTGTGTATATTTTCTTTTTTTGGTCGCAATCTGATGTTACTCCATTAATCTTTGAATTGCAATTTTTCTTTTGGAAGTAATGGAATTCTTTCCTTAGGGGTTTGATGAGATCCTAAAATATTTTTTCTTCTGTATGTGAGTACGCTATTATGATGTTATGCAGATATATAATCTAATTTGTTTTAGAGATATGTATTAAATGAAGTTATTGTTGTAGATGAAGCATGAAATATATGGAATATGTATTTTTGGTTTGATTAAATGTTTTTATTGGGGATAAGCATGTTGATGAGTCGAATCATGATACGTGAAAAGTCGTTCAACGGCGATGAACATCCACTTTGGTTCAATGTATCAGATATGTATTTTGATTTTATTCAATTATGTTAAACAATTATTATAGGTAACTTTTGGCATGAATAATAGAAGTTCGAAAGAAGATTATCCAATAAATTGAATACAATATTATAAAAAATAAATTATACCCTCATAACCTCCTAGAATTAAGAATGACTAATAAGCGTAATCGTAATCGTGATACATTGTTTAAATATAATATATTTGATGTAAGAGAGAGAGAGTGAAAATGGGGAAGAAAATGGGAAGAAATATAAACGGCCGACTAATTCGATTGATTGCACAAATTGAACGAAAGCTTTTTGGAGTTTTAAGCTTGTGCCTATTATTTTCAGTAGAGGTTGAGCAATTAATTAATTGAAAGAATGGTGGCAATATTGGTTTCAACGTTAGGATAAATAAGCAGAACACTACAAATCGATTTTTAATACATTGAGAGTTATTCGCTGATTTCATGCGTGATATTTCAATTTAAAAGCTATTAATTAAATAACCAAGAAAAAATATATTAATATTAAATAACTGAAGATCTAGAGATATACATTTGTATTAATCATATTAAAATATTAATTAATTAGCCAAAATTCTGAAAATTTAGCAAAATATTCAAGAAAAATCATGGTTGATCGACTTTTATTTTGCTATTATATATATATATATATATATATATTCGCTCAGAGTCCAAAATAACGAGTTCTACGGAAAGGAAAAAAAAAAACTTCCTACATTCCTAGTATTCAAGTGACCAAGTCAGAACTCATTTTCAATTTTACCATGTCTAATAAGCTAATAAGCAATAGGAAGAAAGGAAATTAAACAATTGTAGAATTCGAAAAAACATAACTATGACGAAGAAATAGAGATGTGTAATTGTTTTAGAAGAAATGATTATTTACAACTATGGTTTAAAGCAAGAGAAATCCATCATATACTTGGTAAACATCATCTTTCAAAGCAAACAAGATTAATTAATTAATTTCAAGTACGTACGTCGATGTTGGGCAGCAGCTTTGGAGAACAACTCCATAACCTCCCATTGCTTCACCATGATCGAATCTCTATCAACAACAAATACAACATATAAGTAATAAACACTTGCTTAATTAGTTTTCAACAAAGCTAATTAATTAAGACATCTGTTTTAATTGGAAGCTTCGATTCGGCTTTACCTTCTTCTTCTTCATCATCTATAGGCCAAAATTGTCACATGCCATGAAATTAAAGGTTAAACTCAAAATGAGGAAATAAACAACAAATTAATTAAAATAAATCTTGTTAATCAACATGAAGGCATCTACACGCACGCACACAGCTAGCTAGCTAGAGGACTAACATTATATTATATTATATTATATTATATTGATAAAAAAGAAGCAAATTAATCAAAGGAAAGCATGGAGTGTGGAGAAATTGAGAAAGCTAGCTTGTTGAGATTGATTTCTTCCTCTGCTGCCTAGTTTCCTTCTACGCTGAACCATTTTCTTAATTTCTCAAGTTTTTTTCTCTTCTTTCCCTTTTTTTTTTTTTCCATCACACCACATCACAAACTCCCCCTCGTCCTCCTCCAGTCTCTTCCTTCTTCTCCCCATCAGCCCCATAACGTATATACAAGACTATAGATACTTGCAGAAAGCTATTAATTGTGAGGAATTTATAGGCGTTTAATTTTTTTAACCTAGCTCAGATGGGTCCGGCCCAAGAAACTACTCATTTCGCTCTTTTGAAGTTGATACACTTCTTTTTGGCACGAGAATTAATTTTTTAACATAGCTCAGATGGGCCCGGCCCAAGAAACTATTCATTTCGGTCTTTTGAAGTTGATACACTTTTTTTTGGCACGAGAATTAATTTTTTTAGACAAAAACTTGTGTCAGCCGGAGGCACCGTGCGGCCGGGCCCAAAGTGTCAATCTTTATACAGAAAAGTGTCAATCTATATGAATAAAAGTGTCAATCTTTAACATAATTATTTTACGAATAAAATAGCAATTTTTAAAAGTGTCAATCTTTATACAGAAAAGTGTCAATCTATATGAATAAAAGTGTTATTGTTTTAGCCCGGCCGCACGATGCCTCCGGCTGACCCAAGTGTGTCCCATTTTTTTAACATAGCCTAGATGGGTTTGGCCCAAGAAATTACTCCGGTCTTTCGGTCTTTTGAAGTTGATACACTTTTTTTGACACGAGAATTAAGGTAAAAGTGTTTAGTATTTTAAGTGGGTTTGGTAATTGAAGAGTGTATTGAATTAAGATTATAATTAATGTTTTATTTTTTATTTTTAAAAAACTGAAATTTTAATAAAATGTTTTTTTTTTCAATTTATATTTGATTAACAAATTATTATTATTATTATTTTTTTTTTCTTTTTTTTTTTTTTCAAATTTTGCAGCAACTACTCCATCAACACAACAAGCACTATAAGAATACTATTCATTGCTGGCGGATTTGCGACGGAAAAAAAAAAGAATGCTACGGATCTCCAGCGGATCCTAGATTAGGCGGATTAGCGACGGATTTGTGACGGATTCCGTAGCCAAAATTTGCCGGCGGACAAATCCGTCGGCGTTTGCATTTCCCGACGCCCTGTTTTGTCGACGGACTTCCCGGCAAATCCGTCCGACAAAACTGGCGTTGGGAAATTCAAATGCCGATGGATTTTTCCGTCGGCAAATTTTGGCTACGGAATGTCGACGGAATCCGTCGTGAATCTGTCGCGAATCCGCCGGAGATCCGTGACGTTCCTTTTTTTTTTATCCGTCGTGAATCCGCCGATGATGAACAGTATTCTTGTAGTGAAGTTCGAAGGCATTGAGCTCCCAAAAACAACAAAAAATTGAACAAACAAAGAAGTAAGAACACGACCAATACAGAACAAAGAAATTAAACCCAAATCCCCCAGCAATTTCAGATAACACAATTCTTCTCGGTGGTGGAGAGTGCAATGGGCTCACCGTCCACGGCGAGGGAGAGGCGATCGACGGCGGAGTTCCAGGCGGCGGAGAGGAACTTCACAGATCTAGGAGGAATTTCATAGATCTAGAGTTTTGTTGGGAGGGAGAGAGAGAGAGAGAGACGATTGAGAGGTTTCAATTAGGGATGGCAGCAGGAGGGAGAAGAGGGCACCGGAAGTGCCTCTGCCCCTATAGCGTCGGCGGGATGGCAGCAGGCGGCGGCGGTGGGATGGCAGTGGTGGAGACAGCGCGGCGGTGATAGAGAGAACCACCGAAGCAGTGGCGCCAGTTGCCGGAGAATTCGATGATGTTGACAGAGAGCTGAAAGTGAAAGAGAGAGAGAGAGGTGAAATGGATGAGTGAGGAATTTGGATTTGGTCATTAGATGAAATGTTAGGGTGTTAATTAAAAAAAATAAGGACCCAATTAGTGGGTCCTAATTTTTTACTAATTATATGTTTTATTTGCTAATTTTTGTTATATAAGGAAATGTAACAACTTGAAAATACCGACCTAAAGATGAAAGTGTATCAACTTAAGAAGACCGGAGAGAGTAATATCTATCATTCTTTTTGTCCTTCTATAATTCTTTCCGTCCTTCTGTAAGGGTTAAATAACATAATACTCCTAAAAAATACGGAGTAAAAGATTTTAAGAAGATTTGCGACATCTATATGTATAATGTATATATAGGTTCTTGCTACCAACCGTCTACCTATTATAGTATTAAATTAAATTAAATGCAGTTCATCAAATCTCAGCCATATTTTTGTACTTTAATTGAACCAAATTATTAGAGCAGCAGGAGATAAAATAGAGGTTAATCCGTAAAAGTAATCACTTTCATATAACAAACCTAAATATTAGCCACTCATACAAAAAAAAAAAAAAAAAAAACGAGCCACTCATATAGAAAACACAAATAATAGCAAGTTTTTACGAATACACCAATACATAAGTCGTGTATTCATGTATTCGTATATTCAAGGTTAATTTTCACGAATACATGATTCATGTATTCATGTATTCGTGTATTCAATGTTAATTTTCACGAATATACGAGTCGTGTATTTACGTATTTGTGTATTCAAGGTTAATTTTCACGAATACATGAGTCGCGTATTCATGTATTCATGTATTTAAGGGTAACTTGGTAAGAGTGACTAGTTTTTAATTTTTTTTATGTTAGTGACTAGTTTTTTAGTTTACAATAATAAAGTGTCTATTTTAAGGGTTGCCCCTAAAATGAGAGTAATGTAATTCCATCGTCTTCGGTTGGTTGAATTCAACAGCGCAGGGTCGATGGCGGTGGAATGCTAGCTTCCCTTTCGGTTAATAATTTTTTCCTCTCAATATGTTTAATCTAAATAAGTGAAGATATGATAATTTTTCCTCTCAATATTTTATTTTCTTTATTTTTTTCAATTTAAATATTTTTTTTAAATTGCTTAGTTGGTAAGACGTTTTCCCTCCAACCAATAAGTCGGGGGTTCGAATCACAATAAGGGGGAAATGAGAAAACATTATTGATCCTCTTTTTTAGAAAATAAATAAATAAAGCTTGAGTTGGTATAAACTTAATTATTTGATATCAATGGTCACTCGAAATTTTTATAAGATTTTAATTATTTTATCATTATATTTCATAAATAAGTTAAAATCATTATTTATTAGTATTTTGTTTATCAATTGGGCTCCTCTCTTTAATGAGTGACTCAGGTTCGATTCCCTTTGAAAACAAATTTAAAGGAGATATAAGGTGGCTTGGAGATATTTTGGAATTTTTGGGAGCTTGGTGTACTAACAACTAATCTAACATATGTCCGATCAAAAAAAAAAAAAATTGGCACGGTTGCAATGCCTAGTTTTGAATGAACACGAAAAAAAAAAGAGACGCGATTAGGGTTTATGAACGGTCTTAATGTATAAATATACCCAAAATAAATAGTTATATAAGTTATATACCCACAACTTTAAAACTATAAGTTTTATACCCAAAAAGGTATGAAAAGACAAGAATAACCTTACTATTTAGGCACACTTATCTTTAAGGTAAATAAAGATAAAAGTAAAAAAAAAACCTAACCCTACCCCACTACCCCACTTTCACGATTCAGCCTTCCTCCACCCCACCGTGTAACCTTTTTTTTGAAAACAACCGTGCAACACAAATTTGCCGCCGTCGATTTAGAAATGGACTCCGGCCACTCAAATTCCGGCGACGAAGCAGTAGGCCCTTCCAATCGCGGCGAAGGGCGTCGAGTGCCCAGTGTGGAAGAACGGGCCAATCTACCTATGCCGCCGGCGCCGGTGAGTTTGAATTTTTGTTTTTTTTTTTTTTTAGTGAGATATTGTTGGGCTTTGTTAATTAAGTATTTAGAAACCTAATTAACGTGATAAATGTGTCCGATATGTCGTATTTTAGTGAAATCGATTTTAGTTTTTCTGCAGTTTATAATTACACGGTTAAATATATATTTCAACCGCGTACACGGTTGAAATATATATTTAACCGTGTAAGTTGTTGACTTTGTCTGTTTTGACCAGTTACACGGTAATTTATATGTTTTAACCGTTTACACAGTTAAAACATATAAATACCGTGTAAGTGGACAAACAGTCAAAGTCAACAACTTCAATTACACGGTTGACTTAAATTTTAACCGTGTACACGGTATACAAATAAAATCAACCGTGTAAAGACAGAAATGTGGTTTTTTTATGTTTTTTTATCTTTTTGACTCTCTTTTTTTTGTCTGAGTGTGACGAATGATTGTGACGTACCTTTTGCAGCCTAGATACGCATGGTACCGACCTCGTATGCAAGGTTTTCCGGCTCGAGTGAACCTATACACTCGAGATATTGTAATTAAGCAAATACCTATTGTCTTAAAGCGTATAAGTGGGGAAGAACTTTTGCAACAATTCACGGACGGGCCTTTCGGATACTTGCTAGAAATCAAGAGGAACGGTACCGCCAATGTTGCCTTGCACGAGTTATTGGCCCGAGAGCTCATGGATAGCTCATTCTCGGAGTTCGAGAGGTGGTTTCACGTGGGCGGGCAAGATCTTCGGTTCGGGGCACAAGAGTTTTGTCTCGACACCGGCTTAATGTTTGGGCCTTTCCTTTCCGATTTCGACCCCCACCGAGGTCCACATGTCATTCCTCAGAATAGCCTCTTCTATACTTGGTATAATGGCGAGAAGGTGAAGGATAAAAGGCTATTAAATGATTTCACGAATACCGATATATGCATGGGGACCCCGGATCAGTACTTGAGCGCCGCGAATCTGTTCATGTACTACTACGTTTTGCTATGCCGTGATACTCAGACTATCGAAAATTGGGCATGGGCATTAGTAGAGGATCGAGGTGGCTGGTATAGATTCCCATGGGGATCGTGGTCGTTCCAAGTGTTGTGTCACCAGCTAGGAGTCATGAAGAAAGACCCATCGGAGATTACTGGGGCTGGGGCGACGTCGGGCTACCATTTATACGGACCGGTGTGGGCGTTGAACTTGTGGGCCTACGAGGCAATTCCGACATTAGGACGAGTGTGTGGCTATCGATTGAATGATTTATTGACGCCCCGACTTAGGAGATGGCACACTCGACAGTCCCATTTGGACTTTACTACATTTTACGACAGTCATGAGGTAATTGTTCTTCATTAATTATAAACAATTAATCAAGTATATTTAATTAATTAATTATTATTGTTGATAATTAATTAAGTATTATTGATTAATATTACTTGAATACATTTGTATGCTCTAATTTATTATTATGTCTTAATTAATTATTCTTAATTATTATTCTTATAATTAATTATGATATATTTTGTTAATCGCATTATTGATTAATTAATATTCGGATTATGATATTTTATGTTTTTTTATTAATTTTTATTATTATTAATAAAGCATGTTTATAATTTTAATCTTAATTACTTATGGTGTAATATTTTTTTGTAGCTCGTAACCTTTCGAACGTTCGAACCCGAGCCGGATATGGAGGATGCTGAGCCGTATACACAGTCATTACAGTGGCCGGATCCGTTGGTTCTGAGGTTTAACCCGAATCAACGCCACGCACACAAGAAAGTGCCGCCACAGCAGAGACAGTCGAGGGCAGCAAGGGAGATGGCGAAGGTTGTGCAGAAATTAAAATGCCACGATGCGAAGAAGGACGTAGTGCAGCCACGTCGTCCCAAACAGCCTCGAGTAGCCCGGGCCTCTTCAGAGACTAGAGGCCATATCCCGGAGCGATTCCAGTTCGAAATGCCAGAATCCTCTCGGTTGAAGCGTCCTGGGAAGAGCCGTCCCGTCCTCAGCCTTCTGAGCATCTTGTATGCTGTGTGCACGGAGATCCGTGCCGTCGTGGATGCGAGAATGATGATTGGATCGACAAGATTCTTGACAGAGCTGTCCACCGGCTAGCAGAAGATACATCTGAGAAGGGAGTTCTTGCCTGGATGGCTAAGTCTCTCGTCGGGCACCTCAAGGGCATCGTAGGATCGAACGGCAGCAGACGGTCTAGGCACCGATCACCTACTCCTGTTAGCCAGCGCCAGCGATCTCCTACTCCTGATCATGCGCCTGGATTTGAGCCTCATACTTTGAGATCGAGGATGCCCCCACACGCATATGAGCAGTTCGAGGAAGAAAGAAGGGCATCCTCGTCTGACAGTTCATTTATTAGGGATCTAGATTCGATGCCTTATGAGCCTCAGCACATCCAGATGGAGGACGATGCTGATAGTGTGGACTCAGATGTCCCTGAGACGAGAGCGGAGGCTAGTAGGGCAGGGGGACGGGTTCTGAAGCCGTCTCTCGCATTACAAAGCCCTTACACAGTCCATGAGACCCCACATTCAACCCGGACTACTAGGGATGCGTACGAGCAGTTTAGAAATGCGGGCCCGACTGCTGTGGTTCTCACTAGGCAACAGCCTCCTTACCATCTTCCTCAGGCACTGTTCGACTCTATCGAGGATATGAGCGTTTCATTCACTGCTGAGGTTAATTTTTTTATATCTCATTATATATGTTTTATTATTATTATTATTATTATTATTATTATTATTATTATTATTATTATTATTATTATTATTATTATTATTATTATTATTATTATTATTATTTTCTAACATGTGTTGTGGTACTTGTTTTATATTAGGTGATGGAGCTATACTTGTTATATTGGAGGACTCGGCTTCGCTTGAGGTTGTCATGCGATACTCACGTCAGGTTCGCGGGAACTATTATTGCCGGCATTGACTTTTATGTGAGTATTTTCTTGTCGGGTTCTCAAATATTTTATTATTTATTTTAGTATGTTTTTTAATTTTTTTATTATTTTGTTTATAAGCCGGAGGTGCTAAGGATACTTAAGGGTTTCCACGAAGACGACCCCACATTGGGATTGGCGAAAACCTGTATATACTCGAAGTGGAAACCCGAGAAGAAATTAATCGACCTATTCGGAGGGACCAACACTTACACGCCGTGGATTTGTGGAGACGATGTAAGTTATGCTATAGTCCACTTACTATTTTCGAAATTATATTCCACTTTAAATTATATCCGGGTTTATTGATACATAATATTTATTAAAAAAAATTCTTCTAGTTTATCTTTGTGTGCCACTTGACCACCGATCACTGGATCGTACTCCGGGCATACATTGAGGAGTGGCGTTTAGAAGTGTACGATTCACTCTTGCACGAGTTGAAAACATTGCAAGAGATCGACCATCGTACAGCTCAGATTCTTCCCATATCCCGCCTATTTCCTAGACTGTTGCACGTGGCTAACTATTGGCAGCAGCATCCACATTTCACGAAGCATAAGGATGAGATGCAGATCAAATTCCTCGCAGCTCACAAGCAATTTCGTCAAGACGATGAAATTTCTTGTGGTCCACTTGCATGTTTGGCCGTGGAAAGGATACTTGCTGCCAAGAAGCCTAAGACAGCCAAACCCTCTCCACAATACATTGCTAAGCTCCGTAAGACTATTGGTAGGAGGATTTTTTTGCTTTCTCGACGAGATGTCGTGTAAATGGAAATTGTTTATGAGTTGTTTTCGAAATTAGAATGAAACTTGTAAAGTTGTTGGAAAAAGCCGCGTCTGTCATTACACGGTTGAAATTTCATCGAAACTGTGTAACTATGAGCCCTAAACCGTGTAACTATGAGCCCTAAACCGTGTAAGTATGAATTATTGGAAAAATTCATATTTTAATCGAAAAAACGCGTATTTTTAGACAAATTAAGCTTCATACATCGTTATTTAACAACATATCGAAGTGAAAACCATTACATAAATCCGTGACGTACTCTATTGAATGACATTTATAGTGTTTCTATATACCAACGTATGTTACCAATAGCTCACTTCTCTAAATTCTACAATTAGAAACAATTTAGGCAATTTATATAAAACTAATTGTTTTGTAGCACTTACTTAATGGTTGTGCAGTGTAATTGAAACCCGAATGATCAAAATATGTGATAAATTTTGAGTTTTTTGAAGTTGGTTGACTTTATTTGACCACTTACACGGTAAATAACGAAATAAATACCGTGTACACGGTCGAAAAAAATTATTAACCGTGTAAATACAGAAATTGTTGACTTTCTTCAATTTTGACCATTTACACGGTAAATAACAAATAAATACCGTGTACACGGTCGAAATACCATTTATAACCGTGTAAATACAGAAATTGTTGACTTTCTTCAATTTTGACCATTTACACGGTAAATAACAAATAAATACCGTGTACACGGTCGAAATACCATTTATAACCGTGTAAATACAGAAATTGTTGACTTTCTTCAATTTTGACCATTTACACGGTAAATAACAAATAAATACCATGTACACGGTCGAAAAATATTATTAACCGTGTAAATACATAAATTGTTGACTTTTTTCAATTTTGACCACTGACACGGTAAATAACAAATAAATACTGTGTACACGGTCGAAATACCATTTATAACTGTGTAAGTGCAGAAAATCTGAAATAGATCGCCAATAAACCCTAAAAACAAAAACAAAAAACACTAAATCTAATCAATGGGTCTCGACGGACATCTAGGCCTAGTATGCCCCTCACAGTGACAAATGCTACACGTTTTTTTCTTTCGACGCCGTACACCACCTTCGTGTTGATCCACATCACCGATTTGGCTTGAGGACGTGCATGATCGTCTCTTGTGCCCGTATTGACCACATCGAGAGCATTGTTGCTGATTGGCCGGAATATCTTCCACTGTAGATCTCGCCCGGCTCATACGCGGTCTCCCTGCTTGCTTTTCGATAAGAGGCGGCCGAACGACAAGGGAAGCAACCTCCTCCGGAACGCTCCAAGCCTCCGGATGGGGTACCGGCTCAATATTGGGCGAATAGACTGCCACGAGCGTCGACTGTTTGAAGTAACGGCTGACGTAGTCAGTAGCACGGCCGCCGGCAAACCTGGAAATAGAATAAATATAATTAAAAGACATAGGACCAAAGACATCAATACAAACTGTATAAAAAACTAAGTAACTGCAGCATGCCTGAGAACGGCACAAGCGTGTCGACAGGGCATCCCATCCAAATCAAACTCCTTGCATTCGCACGTGGAGTTCTGAAGATCGACAATGTAAGTCCCATTGTCACCCTCTACCCTATACACGTTTGGTACCGGCGTCCCACGAGTGGTGTAGTGTCGGGCCCATTCTGCGGCTGCTGACATCTTCACAAAGGCATTTTTAGTCACCTCGTGATCTCTTGAGACGGCCCTCACCCGATGTTCCTCGAACCACTTCTCCAGTATTATACGATAAGCCTCGATCATAGCGCATATCGGCAATCGCCTTGCCCATAGGAGTCTAGCATTCATTGTCTCCGCGGGATTTGAAGTCATGAAACTCGTGCGCGGAACGGGGCACTTCGAACGCGCCCACCGATGCTCTCCGATATCACACAGCCTCTGGTGTATTCCGCTACCCCTCAAGGACTCAAAATATTCATCGAAAGTAGAATCACGATAGGCATAGGCCGCCGCTTCAAATCTTCCAAGTGCGTGCCTACCGTACGTTACCATATTTTTCATCAAATGGTAGAAGCAAAGGCCGTGAGAAACATGTGGGAAGACATTCCGAATGGCATTTTCGATGCTGATATGGCCATCGGACACTATTAATAGGTCCGTTGGTGCTCCAAAACAGTGACGCACCCTAGTGAGAAACCAAGTCCAAGACTCATCATCCTCGATCGGCCCAATTCCAATGGCAAGTGGAAACACTTGCTCGTTCCCATCCTTGGTGCAAGCTACAAATAAGGTCCCTTTATTCTTCCCCTTCAAGTGTGCCCCATCCACTACAATCACGGAACGGAGCAAATCACTCTGCCATGCTTCAATGGACTGTCCTAAAGCAAGGAACATATAACACAATCGATCGGAGGTACGGGATGTCGAGATATCATACGCGGTACCTGGATTCTTCTCCCTCAATAAGTATAGATAAGACAGGAGCCTCTCATAAGACTCCTCGAAACCTCCATACGTCATCTCTATAGCGATGTTCCTCGCTCGTAGGGCAAAACTGTAATCAATCTCAATACCGTACTCAGCTCGCATCTCATTAAGCCATCCCCTTCGGCTTCAGCACGACACCATCAGTGATCAATCTCCGTGCAAAGTATGCTCCTAAAACATTTGCGGGGTATTAGCGCTGTGTATTCCCATCTAAATCGACAGAGTATGTATGGCGTTCGGTATATTTTCAATGCACCATATATCCCCTTTCTGCTTTGCACGCAACAAGTACTCGCACCCTTTCTTCTTGCATATGTACCCCGACACGGTAAGTGTCTGATTTTTCAAATTTATACTCATGTCGGTTCTCCATTTGATGAAGTCCGACTGCTATCGCCAAATCATCTTTTTTCTTGAACAGGCCACCAACACGCAATGCACCAACTAAGGGCGCAAAATAATCTCCATCGATAAACCCCAATGGCAGTGCAGTGTCTAGATGAACATGAGGAATTAGCCAAGCTCGGATAACATCCGGATTTGCTCTAGCATTGTCGCCACGGCGGGTAGGTTGAGACTCAGAATTAATGTTGCGATGCCCAATAATCCTATCAATCTGTCTCGGATCTCGGATCCATGCACCGAACTCCAGAGTCAATGACTCAAATAAATTGGACAAATCCACTGCATCCCTTTCTTCGTCAGCCCTTTCTTGCCTTTCTTCCGCGGCCGTTTCATCCTCGACTCTCTCTTCGTCTTCCTCGACCCTCTCTTTGTCTTCCTCGACCCTTTCTTCTTCCGAATGTAGTCCCTCCCAACTCGGCTCTTCAGTATTCACACTCGTAAAAACCCTAGAACCTTGCGTTCTAGGAGTGCTCCGGGCAATATTCTTATCCTTGCTAATTACATAAACAGTTGCCTTTTTTTGCTGCTCCACAATCAATCTCAACAAATCAACGTCACTCCTTAAAGCTACCTTAACCGTTCCATGATCGCCTGTATCAGTCAAATAGTAGAGCATATATTCGGCTTCAGCATCGCCTGTTTGATCACGGATCTCTTGTAATAGATTGTCACAGGGTAATTTCTGTCATGGCCAAATGTACTAGAACACCCTCGCCCCCTACATAAGTGCTTCTCTGCCAATGCCCACCGTGACGAATAAATATTTTTACTTGAGACATCACTGCAAAGTGAACCAAAAAATTTAAGTCAAATTACAAGCAAAAACACTAAAATTGTAATAAGTCTGCAGCTACACGGTTTAATCTATTTACACGGTGTAACCTAACATTACACGGTAAAAATTAACATAAAACCGTGTAATAACTTACTCTACACGGTAAAAATGAAATAATTAACGTGTAAAAGCAGATTAACCGTGTAAAATATTTAAACCGTGTTTATTTAAATGATTTGCACGGTTATTATGGTTTAAACCGTGTAAGCATTATTAAAATCAATTCATATCTTCAAAACCGAATTATTCATTGTTTAATCTTGATTATCAACTAATATATTTTTCAAAGGATAACATAACTACTTAATACTGTTAAACAAGGCCAGAAAATATCATATAGTAGAAAAATAATTTCAACCGTGTAAACAAGAACATGAATAATTTATGCACTTTTTAATAGATAGTACCACGACAAATATGCAAAATTGAAATGTACCTTTTTAGTTTCAGCTAAATAGCAGTCCAAATTGCACCAAATTCACACCCAAAATTGCATAAAACTAGAGGAACTTCGATTATTTCTCTCTCTACAATTTTAATGTTTATAAATTTGCGTTACACATTTGTTGTTGTTTCATTTTGTTGTATTTTCTGATTCGTCAATAAATGTAGAACACTGTAACTGAATTTCTTCTGATTTGGTTGTTGTCAATAAATGAATTTCTCGATTTTTTATTTAATTTTTTTTGGAAAAAAAAATTATGTTTACACGGTCTCATGAAATGAATTGGAAGAAATAAATTGAAAAAATTCAGAAAAACAGCCGACCGAGTAAAGAGAAAGAGACAATATATTTTTTAACTTTACTTACAAGTGGGCCCAAAAGTAAAGGTTATTTTTGTCTTTTCATAGCTTTTTGGGTATAAAACTTATAGTTTAAACTTGTGGGTATAAAACTTATACTTCTATTTGTTTTGGGTATTTTTAAAGTTCACCCTTATGAACGCTCCTTCACTCTCTCTACATATATTATCTCATCTCTTTCTCTCTTCAAATTAGGATTTAGTTATTCCTTCTTAATTATTACTTTGTTATATTTTTATTTCCTTGTTAGCTTTTGTTATACTTTTGTTAGAGTTCTACTCGGTATAAGATTTTTTCTGCTTATATATACCCTTCAAACGACGGTCTGAGGTATTGAGATTGCTTTCTGAATTAGTTTTCTTTTACAAGTTTCATTATTTTCACATCGCCAGGCAGGCATGGAGATGAAGTTTTCCCGCGTGAAGAACAAGACGCCGGCTTCGGTTCAAATCACCGCCGAGCAGATCCTCCGCGAAGCGAGAGAGCGCGAGGGGGCCGAAATCCGGCCGCCGAAGCAGAAAATAACCGAAGCCGCCGAGCTCGGAGATTACCGGCTCCGGAAACGCAAGGAGTACGAGGATTCAATTCGAGGAGTTGGGTGTAACAAGAGTGCGTGGGTGAAATACGCCAAGTGGGAAGAATCTCAGAAGGATTTCGACCGTGCGCGGTCGGTGTGGGAGCGCGCGCTCGCGGCGGATTACAGGGACCACACCATGTGGTTGAAGTATGCTGATTTCGAGATGAAGAACAAGTTCGTGAACCGCGCAAGGAACGTGTTCGATCGAGCGAGGAAGTTGATGCCGAGGATCGACCAGCTCTGGTACAAGCACATTCACATGGAGGAGATTGTGGGGAACGTGGCTGGCGCTAGGCAGATTTTCGAGGAGTGGATGGAGTGGATGCCTCATCACCAAGGTTGGCTCTCGTATATAAACTTCGAACTCCGGTATAATGAAGTCGAGAGGGCGAGAGCGATTTTCGAGCGCTTCGTACGCTGTCATCCCAAGGTCAGTTCTTGGATTGAATTTGCCAAGTTTGAGGTGAAGAATGGAGAGATAGATCGTGCAAGAAATTGCTACGAGAGGGCTGTGGATAAGTTGGGGGATGACGAGGAGGCAGAGGTATTGTTTATGGCTTTTGCAGAGTTTGAAGAGAAGTGTAAGGAGATGGAAAGAGCTAGATGCATATACAAATTTGCATTGGATCACATTCCGAAGGGAAGAGCAGAGGAGGTTTACAAGAAGTTTGTTGCATTCGAGAAGCGATATGGTGACAAGGAAGGAATTGAGGATGCCATTGTGGGAAGGAGGAGGTTTGAATACGAGGAAGAGGTGAGGAAGAATCCACTTAATTATGATGTGTGGTTTGATTATATTCAATTGGAAGAGAGTTGTGGAGATAGACAGAGGATTGAGGATGTGTACGAGAGGGCGATAGCGAATTCGCCTCCTGCTCAGGAGAAGCGCTACTGGAAGCGCTACATATACTTGTGGATCAATTATGCTTTGTACGAGGAGCTTGATGCCAAGGATGTCGACCGAACAAGAGAAATATACAAGTAAGATATCTAATTGCAGTTGCTTCTGTTTGTATTGGGATGTATAGTAGCTAGTTCTTAGAAATTCAGTAATGGTGTGTTTCAATTGCATTAACTAAAATCAATGTATTCTGGGGATGATTACTGATACATTTTTTTAACTGAGCAGCTTGTGCTTGAAGATGATTCCTCATGAGAAGTTTTCATTTGCAAAGATTTGGCTGATGGCCGCGCAGTTTGAAATTCGCCACTTAGATATTGATCGAACACGCAAAATATTGGGGTCAGCAATTGGCATGGCTCCCAAAGATAAGGTACGCTACGAGTTCTAATTCAAAGTAAATTTATATTTATTTGGCTTCATGTTGTCGTACTGTAACTCTAAATGTATCATGTTCATCAAGCAGGTATTTAAGAAGTACATTGAGATAGAGCTGCAACTTGGTAACGTAGAACGGTGCAGGAAACTTTACAAGAAGTACGTGGAGTGGTCTCCTGAGAAGTGCTATGCATGGATCAAGTATGCTGAGTTGGAGAGATCGTTGTCCGAAACTGAACGAGCCAGAGCTCTTTTCGAGCTTGCAATTGATCAGCCTGCTCTAGATATGCCTGAGTTACTATGGAAGGCATATATTGACTTTGAGATTTCTGAATCCGAGTATGAAAGAAGTAGAGCTCTTTACGAGAGGCTTTTAAACCGAACGAAACACTTGAAGGTGTGGATCAGTTATGCCAAGTCTGAGGCAGAATCTGCTATCCTTCGGTCAGAAAGTGAATATAAGAAAAAATGCCTTCAACGAGCCAGAGGTAAGAACTCATAGTATTCAATTTCTTGCATTATCTTATCCATTATATATGTAATTATGTCATGAATTTGATCTCACACGCGTATTTCTCTCTTCTCCAGCTGTGTTTGAAAGGGGACTTAGCTATTTTAGAACTTGTGCCTCCGAATTGAAAGAGGAAAGAGCAATGCTTTTGGAAGAGTGGTTGAAGACCGAGAGCAGTTTTGGCGAGCTTGGTGATGCGGATTTGGTTCGTGCTAAGCTTCCGAAGAAACTTAAAAGGAGAAGGCAAATAGAAACTGAGGATGTTCCAGCTGAGTATGCACTCGACTGCTTGGATTTTTACGAGGAGTATATCGACTACCATTTCCCAGAAGAAACACAGACCAAAAATCTCAAAATTGTACAAGTGGCATACGAATGGAAGAAGCAGAAGAAGGCTGTGCCTATTTAATCTTGTTAATATTAATATTGGGTTTGACATTCTTTCCCATTTTTTTTGAGCTGAGTTTTACCTTTTCCCATTCATCTTATCTTGTATGTATGTATGGAAATTTCCCAAGATTTTTAAAGCTGCAAAAAGAATACTTATTTTTGTAAAAAATTAGACTAGATGACCTTGAGATTTTAGTCTCAATTGTAATTGGAGATGCTTTATGTCATGACTGGGTTTCTGCCTTTTGAAGAAACCTCCATTTCAATAGATTTTTTTTTTTTTTTTTTTTTCACAAAAAGCACACATGACATGAGATGAGAAATCTAGTGTTTCACTAACATTACGAGCATCAGTCCCCAATTCAAGTCCTTTTACTCAGAGAAGAACAGATCAAATAATTCCCAATCACAGTCCTTGTTAGTTGCAAATTATCATTACATGTAAAGCCACATATATATATATATATATATATATATATATGAAACAAAACCTCCAAGAAACTAAATAAAGAGTTATCTCCACATCCAATGAACTGGCTATTCATTCAACGTGAGTTCTCAAAGCACTAAAAGTGACCAAAAAATGAAAAAGACTATCTAAATCAAGTCATCAACATTCACCAGAGCTGAAACACAGCTACAAGTTTGTCAATTTTGATTAGAGAATCTTTGGTTTTGTCATCATTAGAAATCAAAGACATTATCCCTAATACTTGCTTCCTCCACATTGGATTGATGCAACAAAATACATAGACATGTGAATTGAAATACAGAAAGTCACCACTTCATAGATACTCATACTAGTAATACTCATAGTGACTAGATAGAACATAACAGAAGCCCATAACTAAGTTAAACGTACCAGGCTGTTCCTATGCACTACAGCGAAGGGCACCATACAAGTCTTAGAATCTAAATCGAAGGACTCGATTTCATCTGTATCAAGATTGTAGGCTATGCAAGGGCAAGGATTATCGTCGAACAAAAGGCCAAAACATCTGGATATTTCACCCAACCAACAGGCCAGACAATGTCACTACAAATTTGTGAGAGTCTTCTCTTGTGAGCTCTCAAGTCAATCTTCTTCGCCAGCTATTCACATTCTCGAATTTCTCCTCTAATCTCCCAAACATCCCACAACAAATCTCCACAAGGAGTCAGTACGGATAGATGCCTCCCAGTTGACAGATAGTCATAGGATAGAATTCCAGGTGGATGCTATCGGTATGGGCTTGTATGTAACCCGAACGATACGATTTGGAATTTGTTTAATGGAGAAATTAATTTAGAATCAAAACACATGTATTATATGATAAATTGATAATGTTCTACTCACATCACTGAAGTTTTGATATCATTGGGAACCAATTCTTTGGGAATCCAGATGCTAACTTTGGCAACTTCTTTATTCTTCTAGATCTTCCTCGTACTTGAATACAGTATCTTTTATTCGCATACAATTTAGTCTGATAGCTCTTAGATGGTATTCTTGATGTTTACATTTTTCGATCATCAAGAACTTGTAGCCAAGATACTTGCATCTGTGTTATGGAAAAGGTGGAGGGAGTTTTTCTTGGAGGGAGAGATACAGAGATTCGCCCTCCCCACTCATGGCTTTGAGGTATCTCGCGGTTCATAACTATTGATGGTAGCTCATGTGCAAAGCTGGGAGGCTGGCATTGATAGTGGTTAAGCCGTGTCGACTCATTTCTAGTGGCTATAGCATCGTGTTCTTGTGGTTGTGGCTATAGCATTGTGTCCTTGGTAATTTGGCGAACTGCTCAGCTCTATCCACAATTGGAAAAGGTGAGCAGCAGCCTTTTAATTAGGCTATAAATAATTCCAGCACTTTTGCTATCATTTTGGAATGTGGTGTAGTAATTTGCAAGCAAGTGAAAGAATGGAAAGAACAAGGAGGTTTTATACTCCATGGAAGCTGCAGCATATGCTAAACCGAAGTCGCATTGCACCGCTCTGAGAAGAAAACCGAGGGAGATTGCTGCAACACCCCGTTGCAGGATTCACAATGTATCGGAGGGGTCTATCCCCAAAACCAAACCATTGCAACTAGCCAATATTGGAATCTGAATTGTTGCTCGACTTAGATATCTCCATTCGGCCTTGTGTTGATATCACGAAAATTGTTGGACATCCGAATTTCTCAATAATTACTAGGAACAAGTCCAGTAATTACTTTACTTATTGGATCCATCCATCATCATGAATACGATGAGCAAAAACATGTGAAACTAAAAATAATTATCAGAAAATCCAACATTGAACTGAGGTGTACAATTGAAGGCACATAAATAATAGAAACAAACATTTCTTCCATGTCTATCTTTCTGGAAATACACTTGTAATTATCTTCTTCAAGTCATTAACCACCTCGGCCATGGACATGCGTTCTCTGGGAAATTCCACTGAGCATCTCACTCCAATCCTCAAAATCGAAGCAACGGAATCCCAATACCCGTCACCTTCGTTGAGTTGTTGATGCAGAAAGGGATCAACTACTTCCCTTGTGCGGTTTAGTAAGGCACTGCCGATGAAATCTTGGAGATTTGTGTACCCTTGGAATGCATCACTACTCGTTGGCCTTATGTTTGTGAACATCTCGAGCACCACAACTCCATAACTGTATACGTCCCCTTGTGTTGCAATGACACCGTTCATCCCATACTCTGTGCATAGTATTCATGGATATTTAGAAAAGATAAATTTTCAACGTGAATTGAAAAGATTAGGAGTGAACCTGGAGCAATGTAGCCTATGGTGCCCTTGATTGCAGCTGTTGAACTGTTAGTAGCTGATGATGATAAGATGTTGTCTGAAATGATTTTGGCTAATCCGAAATCGCCAACGTGGGCGACCATATCTTGATCAAGAAGAATGTTACTAGGCTTCAAATCACCATGAATAACTGAGTCTGTACCACCGTGCAAGTACTCAACTGCAGATGCTATATCAATCGCAATATTAAGCCTCTGAGTAAAGCTCAGTTTCTTGCCTTGTTCCTCATGGAGCCAATTCTCCAAGGTTCCATTTCTCATGAATTCATACACCAATGCCTTGAATCATGCCTTGAAATCAATGCTGTCGCATACGCTCAAAATCTTGAGCAGGTTTCTGTGTCTGATGCCTCTTAATGCATTGCACTCCGATGCCAAACTCTTAGAAGCGCCTCTTACGTTAAGATTGAGCACCTTCACCGCCACATCAGTCTGCTTGTCGTCGTCATTGATAATGGTTCCTCTGTATACAGATCCGAATCTCCCTGCGCCAACTAGATTCGCCTCTGAGAATCCAGCTGTGGCGCTCAGGAGATCTGCATAAGATAGCCTCAAGAACTCTGGTGCCACGGCCTCAACTGTGGCTCCGGAATTCTTGGACCTTCGTCTCCTGTACATGATCACGCAGAAGCAGAGGCACAACGCGGAGGGCTAGACATACGGCTCCAGCAGCAGTTGGGATCAAGATTTTACCTAGTTTCTTGTTTTTGGAACTGGAATGATTTGGTAGTGATGGGCAAGAAGGAAGGTTGAGGATAGCATTACCTCCGCACAAGCCGTGGTTACCTTGGAGCGCAATCGCGCTACCATTTTGGAAAACTCCAAGACTAGGGACTTGGCCTCGGAGCACATTGAAAGAGAGGTTAAGATACAGCAGACGGAACTCAGCCAAAAACGTCGGGATCGTCCCAGAAAAGTTGTTCTGGGAAAGATCCAAATGCTGTAAACCTCTCAAAGATCTCAGGCTCTCGGGTATCTCTCCTCTGAAAGAATTGCCCCCGAGGTCAAGCCAGCTCAGCATGACGCAGCTGCTCAAGGAAGTTGGTATGATCCCAGATAACATATTGTCGGACAAGTCCAATGCCCCGAGATTTCTCAAAGTGCCGATTTCTGATGGAATAGTACCCATCAAGACGTTGTAGGATAGGTCAAGCAGCATAGAAATGGAAGAAATCCTCATGATCACCGGAGGGATCGAACCACTGATATTGTTCTGTGAAAGAACTAAACTCAACAAGTTGCTGCAGTTTCCAAGGCTCGGAGGTATACTTCTAGAAAGATCGTTGATCTCCAAGCGGAGATGGTTCAACAAAGTCAGGTTCCCGAGCGATGCAGGAATCTCATCTGTCAGCTTGTTTTCTCTGAAGCTGATCACATGCAACTTATCAAGCTTCCCAATGGAGGATGGAATCGGACCTTGGAGATAATTGGTATCGGTTAACAGAGCAGCGAGGGAAACAAGGTTTCCAATGGTAGATGGAATGCTTCCACTCAATTGATTCAGACCAAAGTCGAAACTAAACAAGTGTGTGGAGAGATTGCCAATGGAATCTGGTAAGGAGCCAGTGAAAAGGTTATCAGATAACTCCAAATTTATGAGGCGAGTGGAGTTTGTAAGGGATGTTAGAATAGTATGAGCATCTCCCTTCAAACGGTTAGATGAAACCACAAGCATTTCAAGAGCTGAAAACCTTGTTAGATCTGGCATATTTCCGGTGAAATTGTTGGAATATAGATAGATCCGCTCAACCAGGGATGAATTCAACAGCGAAGCCTGAAGCGCTCCGCGGAAATGATTCTCGGCCAAATTAAGAATCCTGAGATTGGCAAGTGTGAAGGAAGGAGGTAAGGTTCCATGGAGCTGATTGGAACCCAAATCCAAGAGCTCCAAACTCGAAAGATTATAAATCCCGAGTGGTATAGAACCAGTGAGGCTGTTCTCGCGCAAAATTAGCCATCGAAGTCTTCCAAGTTGAGCGACAGACTCCGGAATCTCTCCCGGCAAGCCGCACCCTCCCAAGGAAACCACAGTTACACTCGTGAGGTTTCCTAAGGACGGTGGGATGGCTCCCGACAACTTGTTCTTCGACAAGGCCAAGTTGTCGAGCTTCGCAAGAGAACCTATCTCGGGTGGCATGGGCCCCGTGAGCTCATTGTCGATCAGATCCAGGCGGTAAAGGTTCCTGCACTGCGACAGGTTTGTTGGAATCCCACCTCCAAAAGAATTGTTGGCTATGATGAAGATTCTCAGCCTTTTCAAACCGCCGATCTCCGGTGGGATCGGGCCGTGGAAGGTGTTGTTTTGCAGGATAATGGTTCTGAGGAAAGAGAGGTTACCTATGTGAGGTGAAAGAGGTCCCACAAGGCCTTGAGACTGCAAAATAACAGAGACGACTCTGTTTAGGTGCCTTGATCCGCAAGAAACGCCGTTCCATTGGCAGAAATGTGTTGTTTCGTTCCACGAGATCAAAGCCTGCAGCGGATCTGCGAGTATGGATTTCTCGAAGAAAAGTAGAGCTTCGAAATCGGTGTGGTTGCTGACTTTCTGTTGGACTGTGAAGAAGGAATGATGGTTGAGACAAGGATGAAGAGGAATAGAATAGAGATGGAAGCTTTTGTCATGTTTCCTTTTTTTACAAAATTATTCCTTTAATTCTCTTCTATACACCACCATATATTCATATTTGCCCTACTCACTTATAACCGACAAGTAAGTGTGTGGTTCCTACTTCATGCAGTTGTATATGTTATCCATCGACTTATTATCAAAGACTTGTGTTTGTTTCTAAGTCATGACAACGACTTATTATCAAAGACTTGTCTTTCTAAGTCATGATTATGAATGAGGAAGGAAGAGAACTTCAAAATAAAGGATTTTTTTTCTTCTTCTTCTTCTTTTGTCTCTTCACTTCTTCACATAACAAATGTCTTCAAAAAGGAAAATCTTTACCACAATTTCATCTCATCTATGAGAAGAATATTCTTAGCTCTAAACAAAGGCTGCAAATTTTAGCAGAAAAATACACAACTCGGTAACAGATTCACTAGAAAAAATAAAGCCTAAAGGAAATAAGAAGGGGAAAAGGAAGAAGGTGACAAATATAAGCACCACTATTATAAAAACTGAAACAGAGATGTGCAGCTATTCTCAGGAATTGATCATAGCCATGTTTCACATTTGCATGAAGAGAAGCAGAGTAAAGACATACTATTAACTATTAGAAGCTTTACTTTAAATTAATCACAGCTGAATTTTATACCACGAAGAAAAAGCCACCACAGCAGTGCAGCAGGGAGCTACAAGTTTGTCAAACTTTATCAACTAACAAGAGTGGTAGTTGTAGTCATCGTTTTTAAATCAAAGATCCCTCCATTTCAAATAGTACATAACATTCACTCAAAATAGAATCAGATCCATTAACGGAACCATACGAGGCTGTTCCTATGCGCTACAATAGAGTGGTAACCATCAGGATCAGACGACTGGAAGGGGTTGATTTCATCCGTATCAAGATCGTAGAAAAAGCAAGAGACATCCATACCAATATTGCCAAAAAAGGCCAAAACATCAGGGTATTTAACCCAAGCAACTGGAAACATGAATTCGCAAGACAACTGTCTGATTTTGCACTTATGAGATCTCAAGTCAATCTTATTCACCAGCTTTCTCCATTCTCGGGTTTCAGGTTTCATCTCCCAAATTTCCCACAAAAAATCATCTCCGCAAGAAATCAACAAAGACAGATATTTCCCAGCTGACAGATAATGATAATTGCATTTTTTGCCTTGATAGTCTTGACGAAGAATAGGCGTGGGAGTTTCTGTAATAACTTCAGTCTCCACATTCATACTCAAAACATCATGGGGTCTCGCCCAATGGATATAACCTTCGGTGATCTTCGGAGTCTGAAAGGGAAGCAATTTAAAGCGTAATTGCTCAATGGGAACTTGTCTCCAAGTTTTGTCGACTCCAAGAGTTAATATAGAACACTTGATCAATCCATCGGAAGTGAAATCACACCATGTTACAACTACTTTATACTCCATGGTAGCTGCAGCATATGCTAAACCAAACAAACCTAATCCTTCGCCTAGACCGAGTAACTCAGGGAGATCGAAGCGATGCTTTGTTGCAGGATTCACAATAAAGCGCTTTGTACACATTTCAGTCGACTCCATCCCTAAAATCAAACCATTACAACCAGCCAAAACTCGGAAATTGAATTTGCATCTTAACTCGGATAACTGAATTCCGCTCTCTGCTGCCGCCACAAAAGATGGACTGCTCCCGCTCTCGGAAAATTTCGCAAGAAGAAGTCCAGAACAAGTACGGTGAAAGTGTGAGTACACGAAACCATCACCATGGATTATACGCTTCCATTTCCTGCACACAAACCTTGCATTCTCATGGATATCTTCAGCTGAAACGCGTACTAGAATTTCTAACAACAGATCGTCAGGTAGGGAATCTATTATTGCCGAATTCCCCCTTTTATAGTAGTAATGTTCAGTTCTAGGGTTCATGCCACCACCCGTCTGCGAATTAAATGGAGTTTCTCAAGATTGCAAAAATTTCATGCATAAAAATTTCCTATTTTCATATAATTGGTAGAGATAAGAGCTAGACAGCGAAATTGAAGAGAGATAATACAGGAAGGAGGCTGCTAAACTAACCGATCTATTGTATTCGTCTTCAGTTGTCGTCAGAGGAAGAACCGTGTATGAATGGGGATCATCAATGTCGCCCATCGGCAAGCTTTCACTGCAGCGGCGGCGGCGGCGGCGACGCGGGCTGTAAATTTCTGTTGAGTTGAGGGTTGAGAGTGACCATATTTAACTGCGCCTGCGGCAGATAGTATTATTTTTTTTTTCTCTCCCCCTCTGTTTCTTTTTTTTTTTTGACATATCTCATTTTTTATTTTAGCCCAACACTAAGCTTACATATAATCCTTCATTTCTTAAATATCGTGTCCTAAAAAAAAAAATAAGTTGAATAAAACGAAGGAGTAATAAATATTTTGGAATATTTCTCTTTATTCATTTAATTATTTTTAAATTTGAATATAAAAATATTTTCTCTCACCAATAATTTCTTTTTATCTCTTAAATAAAAAGTATTTTTTTCAAGTGGTCATCATCAAATAAATTAAAGGTTTTAATTTATTAAAAATACATCAATTTTACCACATCTTAATTTGTTTTCATAAAATCTAAAATGATTTGGCATAAATATATAAACTATTACATATATATATATATATAGTATATATTAATATAGAAATGCTCTCCTACTCATGGTGTCACCGCTGATGTGGCAGTGCCACATTAATAGGGGAAGCATGAATCTAGTTAAAGTACGTCTGTTTTAAATATGCCTATTTTATTATTTTTTTTTTTCCGACTCAGAGATATTGACCCCCCCTTTTAATATTGGATATGTGATATATAAAATAATAAAAGTGGTCAATATCTCTGGGATAGAAGAAGTAATTTTTATACCTGCGCTCACATATATTAAAAAACAGGTCTAGTTCTAATAGGACTGAGAGTATTAACTACGCGAATAGAATGACTTTATTTTTTATTTCTGCTAGACTTTTGTATGTTTCATCAAAGCGTTTCTACTCAAACCATATCATAAAAGCCAACTCTGATGCAAGATGATTGAACATGAAAAATTTTCTTCCTTTTTACACTAAAGGCATTAAATAGCTTTAAATGTAACGCTTAATTTAAACGTAAATAAAACTTTTAAATCAAAGATAGCCTATTTATCAACATAATTACTCACCGTCCATATAGTCATACTTAATGGTGTACATCATTGATGTGTATGTTGACAAATTTTGCATTTAAGATTAATTTTTCTAATCTGGTTTTCCCCATTGCGTTGATGGTATAGGGACGGTTTAGCTATTCATATTTAGATTTCTTTTAATTTCAAGCAATTATGTGATACATCATATACTTCTATTTTAAAAATAAATAAATAAAACAGAGAGAAAAATCCACAGTGGAGTACGGCATGACACATTAGAAAAAGTCGTTGGAAAATGAATCTGGTGTATATTGTAGTAGGTTTTAAATAGTTTGTGCATTTTCTTTTTTTGTAATTATTAAAAGCTTGGGATTTTATTTTTTTTTGGTCACTTTTAGTATACAAGAATAGCCTTTTAAAACAGTGACAATTAAATTTTAGTATTAAACAACTTAACAAACTTAAAATTTAGCCAATTTTTAATTAAGTTTTTGGACAAGAATACCTTATAGCCATTTTAGTTCTTTGAACCCTAATTCGATTCTTCATTTCTCTTCCGCCTCTCTCCCCCATTCTCCCTCTCCCCACCACTGCGAAGTGGAGGACTGCCGCCACAAACCTAGTGCAACACATAAGAGGCGCGACACAAAGATCCAATGGCGGATATCTACAAGTGGCACGATGCCATGAGACTCCCCTCCTCTGCCTTCGTCTCTCTCTCTCGTCAAGGTGACGTTCTGTTTCATTTTTGCTTCGAATTTTGGAGATCAAAATTATGTGTGGCTTCGCGCAGAGTAGGGGTGCTAATCGGTTTCCGGTATTCCGGGAGAACCGGTACCGAACCGGGAACCGGATAAGCCGGTTCCGGTCCGGTAACCGGTTCCACCCCATAGTTACAATTCCGGTACCCGGGTACCCGGTACCGAACCGGGTACCGGTTAAAATATTAATATTTTATTTATTTTTATTTTTTATATTTTATATTAAATTATATTATTAATTTTAAGTTATAATAAATAAAAATTACAATCCCTAATTCTATTTTAAGTTATTTTTTATATTGAATTATCTTGTAAATTTGTATTAGGCTTTAAAAAAAAGAAAAAATACATTTTTAATTTTTTTTATAAAAACCGGTTCCTTAACCGGTTATCCGGTAAAACCGGAACCGAACCGGTACCAGAACCTATCCGGTACCGGAACCTATCCGGTTCCGGTTCCGGTTCCTAAAATTCGGGAAATACCGGTACCGGGTACCCGGATTTTCGGTTCCGGGTACCCGGAACCGGACCGGTTAGCACCCCTACGCGCGAGCTTCAATTTTTTCTCTTTTTGGGGAGATTAAGATCAAAGTTATGGTTGTGGGAATGTTGATCTCGTAATTGGAACTATTAGCACTGTTTTGTAAAATAGTGTCAATAGTCTCATTATATCTAGCGAGCTTGTAAATTACTACTACTATTGGTGGCACTATATTGTACTAGTAGTGCCAATAGTCCGAAAATAAGAAGACTATTTCGGGCTATAAAACAATTGGTACTGTTGTAACTATTAGTACTATTCAACGAACAAAAAACATTCGAAACTAATCAAACCTAAAAAATTTGAAATTAGACTAAACAAGAAAAATTGAAATAACCAGCCAAAACCAAAAAAAAAAAAAAAGAAAAGAAGGGAAAATCGAAAGAAAAGAAGGAAAAAAATCAAAAAAAAAAGAAGAAAAAATTGAAAATTTAATAATTAAATTACTTAGGCAAAGTCAACTTTGGTACTTTTGTCCCAAAACAGAAAAAATTATTTAAATTTAAGTTTATTATGTTAGCCGACGAAATTTATTTTCCACTATCTTAAAAAACTAGTTCAAATTTTGCCTATTTTGTTACATGACCGAATACAGTAAAACCTCTATAAATTAATAACTTTGGGACCTTGAAATTTTATTAATTTATAGAGATATTAATATATCAATAAATTAATATTTTATTAATTAAAAGATAGACTTTTTAAATTCAGCAAATTTATTACATATATATTGAAAATAAATGAATTCATATATGTTTCATTGATTATATTCATGTATCAATTAATTCTTTATAACTAATTAAATATATTCATGTATAATATCAATTCATTGTATACAATTAACTATTATAATCATGTATCAATTTATTGGTTATCACAATGAAATGGACATCAACCAATTTGTGGACTACGTGGGTGAAAATGATGAATGTTCAAGAGTTCAAAGTTTAGAGGAAATTGTTGATATTATTGAAGATCCTACTAATGATTAAGCTAAAGATGATTCAATATCGTTGGAACCAGTCATGAGAAAGGAGGTTTTGAGCACGGCAACAACTCTTCATAATTTTTTGTTGCAGCTAGGGAACTCGACACCGGAACTCTTAGATGCAATTAAAAAAGTTAGGAATGAAATCCAATTAGATTTAAAGTTTAAGAAAAATCAAGTAACAATAGATTCATATTTTAGCAAATTACCATAATATTTATAATTGTAATATTTATGAATTATTAATTTAGAGTTTTAATGGGACCTAATATTTATAACGAGATTTTCCGAAAAGTTATTATCTTATTATCTTATCGAATTTGATGATTTTTTACAAAGGCCCAAGTCGGGACTGGAAGATTTTATTATTTTAAATAAGTTATTAATTTATAGAGTATTAATTTATAGAGGTTTTACCTTTAAAAAAAAATTATAGAGATTTTACTATAGTTAAGAATATAAACTGTAATTTTTCCAAAGATAAATAACTTAAACTAAAAGTGGCAACCAAACGATCAAAAAAATGTACCACTACCGAAGTGTAATTTACAATTGTGATTCTTCTGAATTAATCATGGCAAGCCACCATCATTGGAATTCTATACTTTTGATTGCTGGAGAAAGAAACAAGAGTCCACTAAACTAAAGCTATAAGTTTGTCAAACTTGATTAGATTATACATACAAATACTGATAGCTAATGCCATCTTCATAGATCAAAAGATCTTTCCTCAAAAACACATACGGAGTATATAGTGGCTGTTAAAAAAGAGCGAAGCCCTATTAACTTAAGCATACCAAACTGTTCTTATGCACCAGAGCTCTGCTATCCGATGTACCTGTAGGAGACGGTAACTTCACCGAGTCCATTTCACCATTATCAATATTGTAGATAATACCAGAGGAATTCCATACAGTTTGGTTGAAGAAGAAGAGCAACACCTCTGGGTATTTCATCCAACCAACTGGTACGAGGAATGCATCATATATATTTCCAATGAAACTGTAGGATTTTGGATTTGTGATCTTTCAAGTCGATGTTGGGCAAAATTCTTCTCCATTCTCCACTTTCTCCATCCAACTCCCAAACTTCCCACAACAATTTTCTACAAGGAAACAACACGGATAGATTCCTCCCAGTTGACATATACGAATACTCAAACCCTAAGGGCTTGCTTGGTATGATGGAATGGAATGAGGTGAGAAACATTCCATCTCATTCCATTCCATCATACCAAGCACCCCTTAATGGCTTGCTTGGTATGATGGAATGGAATGAGATGGAATAGAATGGAGGTAGAAATCATATAGAAATTTGTACATCATTTCTACCTTGATTCTATTCCATCGTACCAAGCACCACCTAAGACTCGATACTCTAGAGGAGCAAGAGGGGCAAGAGTCTCTCTAAAAACCTCAGTCTCCACATTCATAGTCAAGACAGAACCAACCCAAGGACAAATCCAATGCATGAAGCCTTCAGTGATGAACGGATCACGGCAGAGAAGCCAGTTAGCTATGGGGGATAATTGTTCGCAACAAGCCTCCACGTGTTATCGACTCCAACAGTTAATATAGCACATTGCGTTGGCATTGAACTCCGATCGAGAAGATATGTTGCAACCACTTTATGCTCCGTCAAAGCCGCAACATATGCTATGCCATACCAATTCACCCATTGCTTAGGGTTAGGGTTAGGGCCACACATTGTATTAGAAATTAGAGGGAGATCTAAGCGACATTTTGTTACAGGGTTCACTACATAGAAGCCATGTTTTTCATCATAGCAGTATGTCACCAAAATCAAACCATTAGAACTAGCCGAAAATAAGGATTCAAATTCGCAATTTAACTCCGATACCTCAACTCCTCCGCCTTGTGTTGCAGCCACGAAACTCGAACCATGCCCAGGCCCACTTGTGAGAAGAAGTCCATACCCAGTACGGTGAAGGTGCGCATACACAAAAGCTCGGCGGTGGATTGTACGGCACCACCTCTTACACACAAACCTTGCTCTCTCGTTGATATCTTCAGCTGGAAGGCGCACCAGAACTTCCGATAGCACCTCGTCAGGTAGGGCATCTATCTTCGAATAATGCGAATCTGCAATCCTCTTCATAAGCAAAGGCACGGTGGCGACGGCGGTGGAATGATATATACCCTTTTGATATTATGAGATGAAGTTTCAACAATTGAACGATATATGAAAGAAAGAAGAAAAATATTCACCAAACAATTAACGCGCGCAGCGCAGGAGCAGAAGAAGATGATGAGGACTTTGGTAAAGTGACATTTGGCATTCTTTAATCAATCCATGTTTCTTCTGGTCACATAAATTAAAAAATATAATAAAAAAAATTAAATATGGTGCTCACATATCATAATGAATGTGGATTGATTCGAGATAAATATAATGTTAGGGATAAATATGGCATTTGTTAGCACATATAATTTTCTTATTAATATAATTTTAGTTTTAATAGTTTCGTATTATTAAATCGATTTTTGGCACATATAATTGCATATAGAATTATGAGAGCATTTGAAATGTCCATATATGTTAACAAAACTCAAATTATATCCATCAACTTAATAAAAAAAAACAAAAAGAAACAAACAAAAAAAAACAAAAAAAAACTCAAATTTTAGCAAATTTTTACATTTTAGTCCAAAATTGCATTTAGTCCAAAATGCTCTTACTAAGGTCAACTTTGACGGATTTTGTTATTAAAATATTTCAATTTTCTGACAATTTTTTTTGAATTTTTTTCTAATATTTTTTGTACATTTTTTCTTTTATAAAAAAAATTCCCAACATTTTTTTTTTGTCTACATAATGATACTGATATTATTAGTGCCTATAGTTTCAAACTTTCAATCTTTAACAGTTTTCCAGAAGAAAAAAAAAAAATCAAAAATCAAAGCACATACCTACAATCTAATAAATTTGAGCAAAATATACATAAATGGCACTAGTTCACAAAATAGTGACACTAGTCTTAAGTGCATGACCATTAAAAATAAAATAAGAAAACTAAATAGCCTTCTTAATATCTTCAACAGCTCCGTCTAACCCGGTAACAACATTTTACTGAAGCGAGAAGAAAAGAAAGAGGTAGGAAGGGGAAAAGGAAGAGGGTGATCCAAATGAGCACCGCTCTAAGGAACAACACAGAGATGTGAATTTCTTTATGAAGAATTGATCATAGCTGTGTTTCTAAATTTGCATAAAGATTTACTTTTAAATAAGCAAAGCTGATATTTATGCTATGAAGAAAAAGTCACCACTAAAGCATGCAGCTAATGAAACACAAGAATTCTAGTTCAAGTCATTTTAATCAATTAAAGACCCCTCACTTTCAAATGCACTACAATGGTGTGGATGCCATCAGGATCAAATAACTTAAAGGAGTGATTTCAGCTGTATAAAGATTGTAGATAATGCAAGACCCGCACTTATCCGGGTAATGGTATTAAACCCAACCAAAGAAACTACAGAAAAGATCCCTCAAATGCACATAGTGACTGAAAACAGACTACAAGCCCTCAACTTCAAAGTTCCCATGCACAACGAAGCTCTGACATTTAGACAGGGCAGGTAACTCAAAGTAGTCGATTTCATATGACACATATCATACATATCAAAGACCAAGATTTTTGGGTATCTAACCCAACCACTAGGAATGACAAAATCATCATTTTCCACAAGAATGCTGTGATTCTCTCTTTTCCTTTCTGCTCTTCAAGTAAAAATAGCTCTTCTTCTTGCTTTTCCATTCCCATAAAACAGTTAAATTTTTAGCCAGAGTTTTATATTTTAGATTTTTATACCTCTCGAAATTAAATCAGACTTTATGAAACAAATGACTGCTTCATGATTTCCTCAAAGAAACTAAGGAAAAGGTTTTCACCTCTCCTAATGACTTGGCTTTTTGTAAGGTGAGTGAGAGCAACCAAAACACTGCTACAAGTTACAAGTTACAACAACCAAAATCAAGCATAATTTTTCCTCATGTGATATAGAGAACCAAACATATGTAACAATATAGAAGATGTGAACTAACAAGATTTTGACTCAACCAACCATGAAATAATCGAAACCCAATATGAACCAAAATCAACCTGGCACACAGAGACTAAAATGCCCTAAAAAATAAAAGAAAATTGGATTATCATGTACCAAAAGGTTGCCTGAGTTCAGCAGCATCTTCACGAGGAGCTCGTTTTCTTGCTTGCCTAGTCCCACGAAACAGTTAATTCTTTAATAAAACCAGATTCTTGGAACAAAGGACTGCTTCATACTTTCATCCAAGAAGCTAAAGAAAAGATCCTTCAAACACATGACTATTTTATCCATTCCAAGCTGTTCCTATGCCCTTCAATGCTGTGACTATTTATACAAGCAGGTAACTTGAAGGAGTCGATTTCATCTTTATCAAGATTGTAGATAATGCAAACCCGATCCATATTATAGGAATGAAGTGCCAAAATTTCTGGGTATTTAATCCAACCAATTGGACTGATGGAGAACTCATCTTTCAACACACACTGTGGGATTCTGCACTTACTAGCTCTAAAGTCAATGCTGGGCAGCAGCTTTCTCCATTCACCACTTTCTCCTTTCATCTCCCAAACTTCCCACAAGAAATCACCACGATACATCAGTACTGATAGATGCCTCCCAGTTGACAGATAATAGTACCTGCGTCTATTATCTTGATATTCTTCAGGAAGAAGAGTGGCATGAGTGTGTGTAAAAGTCTCAGTCTCCACATTCAATGTCAACGTATCATTCTTTACCGAAACCCAGTGCACAAAACCTTCAGTGATCAACTCATTAAAATTGAGAAGATAATTAGCTCGAGGGGACAATTGATCAACTACAACATGTCTCCAAGTGTTGTCCACACCGCAGTTAATATGGCACATTGTGCTACATATGGACTACATAGGTTGCAACCACTTTGTAATCCATGGAAGCTGCAGCATACGCTATACAGAAGTGAGGCGTATATACGTCATCAAAAAACCGAGGGAGATTGAAGCCAGCCTTAGTCGTAGGATTCAGAATACGAAGACAGAGTTATCCGTATCATAACAGAGATAAACATCAAGAACCAAACCATTACAAGTAGCTATATTGGATCTTAATTTATAACTCAACTCATATATCTCAATTCTGCCTTGTGTCGCTGTCATGAAAATTGGACTAGATCCTCCTCTTAACGTACAATTCCATCCCAGGAAAAGAAGTCCATAATTAGTACGGTGAAGGTGGGTGTACGCGAAGGCATCGCCATGGATTAGACGCTTCCATCTCCGACACACAAACCTTGCTACATCATGGATATCTTCAGCTGAAACACGTAATAGGATTTCTAACAACAGATCATCGCAGAGGGAATTTACGTGCGTTGAACTCGCCTTCTTACACATCCAAAAATAGTACGACCGAGTTCTAGGGTTTGTGACCGCCTGCATATTAAATGGAGTTTTCCTTACCCACCATTGTACACGGAAATTTCATGAATAATTACGTAATTGAACAAATTGAACAGAGATGGAGGCAGGAAATTAAAAAGCTTCGCTCCGAAATTTGAAGAGAGACAGAGAGAAAGAGAATGTATGGAGGAGGACGTTAAGCTCACCGATGTATTTCCTCGTTGATCACTTGTGGCCAGAGCAGCAGGAACTGTGTTTGAATGGGGATCCCCAATTCCGCCCATCAGCGACCCTTCATCGCCGCGGCGACGGCGGCAGTCGGCTGACTGCAGCATATTATACTTTCTTTTTTCGGTGAGCATGTAGATTAGAGGGAAGCTATGCGCTGTTTTTCCAAAAGAGTTCTAAAAGGAGCAAATTTGAACGGAAGGACATTTATGAGAAAACATTAATTATAAGTAAATATTTGTAAATTTAGTTTTTAATTTTATTTTATTTATAATGGCTGCTATTATTATTATAAGACAGCCATGGAAATTGAAGGAAAAGGGAAAAAAAAAAAGAACTATATTTACCAAATTTAGTAAAATCCATTCTGCGCTTATTTGGTGGGTTCATGTAACAAAAGTACAAAACTACAAAAGGTTGGTAGTTTGCCTTAACATAAAAGTTTTAGCCTAAAATCTGAATTTTATATTTTTTTACCTCACAAAATAAAATCAGATTTCGTGTTCTCGTCAAGAAAAAAACTAAAGAAAAGGAATTGTCCTCTTCCAAGTTCCAATTACACGGGAATTAATCCATAGAAACAGAAGTAGAAGAAGAAGAAGAAGAAAAAAGGCCGAAAGTAAGCCAATGCCCAGAACATGTTGGATTTAGCAGTGAATGAATCCCAATGCCATAAGCTGCACTGTCCAGTCTTGAAACAATTTTTTTCATACCAATCAGTGTTTTAAAAACCAAATCGGACCGCCCGGTCCGACCGTGAACCGGCCATAAGAGCGGTCTAGTCAATGCAAAAAACCAGAGGTCTGTTCGAACCGCTATTGGACCGCTAGAACCGGATCAAACCGGTTAACCAGCCAACCGGGGGCGGTTATTGAGAACCGGCCGGTTCCCAAAACTGAAGCCCTTTAATTAAAAATGTGGTGAAGAGGGTTCAAACTTGTGACCCCTAAGTTCAAAGACAGAGCTTCAAACCATCACACCAACCAACATATTATTATTTAGGGGTGAGCACGGGTCGGTTAACCGACCATTTTACACTTAAAAAAATTGACAATGCGGTTTTTTATTGGGTCGGTTAATTGTTATAAATTAAAAAATAAAGACCAAAAACCATGAAAGCGGTTAACCTAAAAATCAGACAGGTTAACCGTTTATCTAACGGTTAACCATAAATAAAAGAAATATTCTATTTTTTATAGTTCATAATAGGAAAATTCGAAATAATTCATATCTTAAATATACGTGCAAAATAAATAATTTACAAAAATTAAAAAAATAATAAAATTAAATTGCATAATCCTAATAGAATAAGCTTTGCAATAACTTAAGCTAACAATCGAGCTACCTTCAATTGCTTATTAACTTTTGGCTCCATCAATACTCAGAATCGGGTGATCTTCTCTCAAACTTTGTTAGTAATATATAATATAATATAATATAATACTCACTCCATTTTGTGAAATTTGACCCCTTTGTTTTTGGCAATTGCTGGCACGGTTTTCCACGCTTCTTGATAATGGGTTTTAAAATGGATTTTTGAAGATTTCTTTCTTTTACGGGATACTACGACTGTTGTAGTATCCCGTAAAAGAAAGAAATCTTTAAAAATTCATTTTAAAACTCATTATCAAGAAGCGTGGAAAAACGTGCCAGCAAGTGCCAAAAGCAAAGTGGTCAAATTCCATGAAATGGAGGTAGTATAATATAATATAATATAAAATTATATATTTATTTAATTGGTACCGGTTCAGTTAACCACAGGTTTTTTAGGCATAGAAACCGAAACCGAACCGTTAGAGTCGGGTTTTGAAAATTAGAAATAAAAACCAAACCATACTGTTATACCCCGACTTTTTAATAAACAAAAAATGCATAAAAATTCAAAACTTTGTATAACTTGTTTCGATTTATGATGATAGAAGGGTTATTGTTCTACTTGTATGAAATTGCAGTTTATTTTGCAATTTAGATAAAGATATAAATCTATATTTATATCTCGTAATTTTTATTGCGAACTAACGAACCAAAATATTATATGCCTGTATAATATTTCTAAATAGATTAATTAGAGATGATTAATAAATCTCTAAGTATGATTAGCTAATGGGCCAAGAAATACTTTTGTAATAGTTCTCTTAAACCCATTCAACTATTACAATATAGAGTAAGTAATTAAATTCACAACCCCAACATAAGATCCAATTAAGAATAACACCAATACCCAAAATTTTAGGTCTTAATAATTATAATTGCCCATTTTTTAATTGTAGATGTTGAATCTACCCCTTTTTTTAATAGATATGTTAAAAATGCCCCTTTTCTTAAAAAATATAAAATTGGGGTCCACTTATGTTATTTGTCGGTAAGATATTATCATTTTTTTTCTTGCTTTTACTTTAATATGAATTTACTATGCATGCATGCGTCTGTACTGGACTCAAGTCCGGGCCCTCGACTCGACACATGCATGAAAAATTATCATGCATGCTCTCTATTAAAGTAGGAACTGTATTTGAATTAATATTCGAAGAAGGTATCCTATGCTATTGAACAATCTCCACTATATATACTATACATAAACACTACATAAACACGTAAAAATTTCAATTATCCATCAGAGGGAAAAAAAAAACATTCGCATGTAATTATTTTGAAACTGTGTGTAAGATAAGTGAAGGAGAAAAGGTTCGTTCGGAATAGAAGTGAAGCAAGAATAGTTTGGTCGGAAATTGACTACAAAAGGAGGCATTCAAGAATTAGTGAGGTAATAATTTATTTTGTAAGCTGCAATTCTTCAATAAATTAAGGTTTAATACATGATAATTAACATTTTAAACTTCATTACGTGAATTATTCTAGAATAGAAGTGAAGCCAGAAAAGGTTGGCTGGAAACAGACTGCAAAAGAGGTGTTCAACAATTAGTGAGGTGAGAATTTTATTTTACCTATCATTACATGTTTAATTGTCATATTATATATATTTAAATGATTAATTTATGATTTAGTACTTGATTAAATAATAGTTTAAATTTAATTTCCTTAATTAATCTCTTAATTGATGAAATGTTGTTGTTAAATTGAACATAATACATTAATTGAGTGTAAAAAAATGATTAGATCAATAATACACTATTCACCGCCGGCGAAAATGGTCGGATCTCTCTCACCGCCGGCAGCCTTGTGTCGCCGGCGGTGGGAGATTTCCGGCCACTTTAGCCGGCGGTGAATACTATATTATTGCTTATTGAATTATTTTACCTATCACTACATGTTTAATTATCATATTATATATATTTAAATGATTAATTTAGGATTTAGTACTTGATTAAATAATAGTTTGAATTTAATTTCTTTAATTAATCTCTTAATTGATGAAATGTTGTTGTTAAATTGAACATAGTGCATTAATTGAGTGTAAAAATGATTAGATCAATAATACACTATTCACCGCCGGCGTAAATGGTCGGATCTCTTTCACCGCCGGTAGCCTTGTGTCGCCGGCGGTGGGAGATTTCCGGCCACTTTAGCCGGCGGTGAATACTATATTATTGCTTATTGAATTATTTTACCTATCACTACATGTTTAATTGTCATATTATATATATTTAAATGATTAATTTAGGATTTAGTACTTGATTAAATAATAGTTTGAATTTAATTTCCTTAATTAATCTCTTAATTGATGAAATGTTGTTGTTAAATTGAACATAGTACTTTAATTGAGTGTAAAAAATGATTAGATCAATAATACACTATTCACCGCCGGCGAAAATGGTCGGATCTCTCTCACCGCCGGCAGCCTTGTGTCGCCGGCGGTGGGAGATTTCCGGCCACTTTAGCCGGCGGTGAATACTATATTATTGCTTATTGAATTATTTTACCTATCACTACATGTTTAATTGTCATATTATATATATTTAAATGATTAATTTAGGATTTAGTACTTGATTAAATAATAGTTTGAATTTAATTTCTTTAATTAATCTCTTAATTGATGAAATGTTGTTGTTAAATTGAACATAGTACATTAATTGAGTGTAAAAAAATGATTAGATCAATAATACACTATTCACCGCCGGCTAAAAAGGCCGGAAATCTCTCACCGCCGGCAGCCTTGTGTCGCCGGCGGTGGGAGATTTCCGGCCACGTCAGCCGGCGGTGAATACTATATTATTGCTTATTGAATTATTTTACCTATCACTACATGTTTAATTGTCATATTATATATATTTAAATGATTAATTTAGGATTTAGTACTTGATTAAATAATAGTTTGAATTTAATTTCTTTAATTAATCTCTTAATTGATGAAATGTTGTTGTTAAATTGAACATAGTACATTAATTGAGTGTAAAAAATGATTAGATCAATAATACACTATTCACCGCCGGCTAAAAAGGCCGGAAATCTCTCACCGCCGGCAGCCTTGTGTCGCCGGCGGTGGGAGATTTCCGGCCACGTCAGCCGGCGGTGAATACTATATTATTGCTTATTGAATTATTTTACCTATCACTACATGTTTAATTGTCATATTATATATATTTAAATGATTAATTTAGGATTTAGTATTGTTTAATTCAATATTTTAAATTGACCTACTTTAATTCTCTTAAGTTAATGATATGTTACAATTTTAAAAAATTATTACTATCTAACATATGCATATTTTTAAATTTTATTTTATTATAGATGGCTTTCGAGTACGTTAAGGTCATTTACGGAGGCTATTGGACTGATTGTAACTATAATGGTGGCACATATTTAGATGTCCCCCTATCCAGAGATGCAATTTCGATAGACAACCTGCAATATCATATATCCCTCTACTACAATCCCTCGGGCACTGCTTATGATATTTTCTTTCTGACGATGTCGGAGCACAGACGGACTGTTAAATCGCGTCTCAGAACCGATCAACAACTTAATTGGTTGTGCCGTACAGAGTCATTTCCAACAGTGTACGTGTCTTCGAGCGAGGGAGCATCATCTTCATATGTCCCTACAATCAACCATGATGACCCGTACACAGGGTCATTCGGTCAGGATACCGATGGCACGGGAAATTTGGAGGCGGAGCTCGAGCTGATACGGAGATTTGCAACTTCTACAGACTGGACAGAGAACGTCTATCACCCACAGATCAACAACGGATTTGATTCATTTCAAGATACTATCCTGGACCTCAATCGTACGGTCGACGGTGCTCAGGAGGCTCGAACTGAACCGTCTCTATTTGACGATGACGATGACGAGGAGGATGAAAATTATGTTCTTGAAACGGAGGAGAGCTCTGAGAGCGAAGGCGAGTCGAATTTATATGCTGGTGATAAGACCGTGAACAGGACCTTGTTTGCTGAGTGGACGACATGGATACAAGAGGAAGGCGGGATGCAAAAACTGTTAGATATGATGTATCCAGAGTCAAACACGGATCAACCGGAGGTAGATACTGATACCGATCACATGAGCAATTGGTTGGTTCCGATGGTCCCGCTTGAGCCTGGATCATCAGCAGTTTTCCACGATGAGAACCTTAATATCGAAGATTTGGCCGTAAATGCCGTTTACTATACGAAGGCAGAGATCGGTATTGCAGTCGGTTTGTGGCATTTGGAGAGGAGGAAAGAATACAAGGTGAATAAATCTGATACTACGCGAGTGGTGTTGAAATGCAAGTTATCACAAGAGTGTCACTTCCATTTACGCGCAACAAGCTTCGGCGGGCCTTGGACGGTTAAAAAAATACGCCTGCAACACACGTGCGATGAGGTGGACATAACAAACGTGGTTTGTAGAAAAGTCCATTCGAAGGTAATTCGGGCATTTTTTGCCAAGAAAATTATGCGTGATTCAGAGGTTATGAAACCAAAAATAATTCAAAACGAGCTTCGTGCGATGTTCGGCATCGATGCCAGCTACGATGTCTGCTTGAAGGGGCGGAATTTGCAATCGAGATGATATACGGCAAATTTACGGAATCCTTCGAGGACTTACCCGATTATCTCCACATGCTGAAGATGTCAAACCCGGGCACGAAAACCGAGATTGACCTCAGCCCGGACGAGCGATTCAGACACATATTCGTTGCGTTAGCTGCATCTCGACATGCTTACAGATCAAAGTGTCTTAGGCCGGTGGTCTGTGTAGATGGCACGCATCTGAAGGGAAAGAACTGTGGCACAATGTTTGTAGCTGTGGCGAAGGACGCGAACGAGCAGTTGTTCCCTTTGGCATACGGTATAGGACCGATCGAGAACAACGAGTCATGGACTTGGTTCATGACAGCTCTTAGGACGGCATATGGGGCAATGCGGGATTGGTTGTTCGTGTCGGACCAGCACGCATCAATAATACATGCAGTAGCCGAAGTGTTTCCGGAAGCCCACCACGGGTTATGCTATTATCATCTTAGTAAAAAAATGTTGGGCTACGGATCCGAAGTTGGCGCCTACTTCCAGCGAGCTGCTTACACGTATGATAAGCACATTTTTGACACCATCATGGCAGCACTTCAACGAGAGGCACGTGCAGCATATCGAGAGTTGATTGAACTCGGAGTAGAGAAGTGGTCCAAATGTATGTGCCATGTTCGACAGTTTAGCAACATGACATCTAACGCCGCGGAATCATTCAATAAGTCCCTTTTGTGGGCGCGACGCCTGCCAATCTGTGCTTGTCTAGATGCTGTGCGGATCGTAATTGACCGCTGGTTCACTGACTGCCGAACAAAGGCCCGAAACGACAGTCATCCAATAACAGTGGAGGCCCGGCGGAAAGTCTGTGTGCAATTGGAACGATCCCACGAGTATACCGCCACACAGATTGATGATCATGCTCACTACAGAGTGGTCACATCTGGGAGGACAGTGCATGTGGACCTAGATGGACTTCTTTGTCAATGCAGTAAATGGCAGACTGATTGTCTCCCTTGTGCGCATGCGATTGCGGCAATGACGTGAGTGTTTTTTTGATTACTTAACGATCCACTATACAGTTTTTCCTTTATTATTAACTGATTAATTTGTGTTATCTCAGTGCACATGGACGTGATGTCCAACAATACATTGCACACTATTACAGGAGGACAACATATGTCGAAACTTACAAGACGCTAATTTATCAAGTTCCTATGAAGTCGCAGTGGATACTACCGCCCGATGTCAAAAGTATGAAAGTCCTGCCCAACTTAAGGATTCGTCTGCCGGGTAGACCGAGAGAGTCAAGGATCCCGGGAGGAGCTGAACGAGTACGTGGTCGCGGTGGAGGTCGTCGTCACGCTCGTCGTCGTGGTCGTAGATGTCGTCATTGCGGCCTTACAGATCACAAACCAGCAGATTGCCCGAATCTAGCTGATTAGTGTTTAGAGTGAATCGATTGTATTAAGATTATGTCTTGTTAACTTGTCATTTTATATTTCTTTCCCGACTACAAACATCGATATATAAACATATAGAATAGAAATAAAAATAAAAACAACAATTTTAGAATAGAAATAAAATAAAAACAACAATTTTGGATCAATTTTAGAATAGAAATAAAAATAAAAACAACAATTTTGGATCAATTTTAGAATAGAAATAAAGCTAACGTTCGAAATCAGATGCTCTAGCATGCCCAAAAATCCTCTGAGCAGTAATCTTTCGGTAGTCGGTCACGGCTGCAGCCCTCATTTCTAGCGCAGGGCCACCCACTGATGGTTCGTTCCAAATTCATGCAAGCGACCGGACCGCTACATTTGAGTTGTGGATACTTAATCAGGCCCGAAACTGGGTAAAAAGTCACTTGAAACACGTTGTCCTCGATCTTCAACCCTAGTTCGTTCATCCTCCAATACATTGTGTTATTCACCCAAATTGGTACCATAGTGATCAAGGGACGTATCTCATCCAGCGTTTCTGCGCCTCGATCTAATGGAACTTGTAGCCAAAGATAATGAACTTGCATCTGTGTTATGGAAAAGGTGGAGGGAGTTTTTCTTGGAGGGAGAGATACAGGGATTCGCCCGCCCCACTCATGGCTTTGAAGTATCTCGCGGTTCATAACTATTGATGGCAGCTCATGTGCAAAGCTGGGAGGCTGGCATTGATAGTGGTTAAGCCGTGTCGACTCATTTCTAGTGGCTATAGCATCGTGTTCTTGTGGTTGTGGCTATAGCATTGTGTCCTTGGTAATTTGGCGAACTGCTCAGCTCTATCCACAATTGGAAAGGTGAGCAGCAGCCTTTTAATTAGGCTATAAATAATTCCAGCACTTTTGCTATCATTTTGGAATGTGGTGTAGTAGTAATTTGCAAGCAAGTGAAAGAATGGAAAGAAACAAGGAGGTTTTATACTCCATGGAAGCTGCAGCATATGCTAAACCGAAGTCGCATTGCACCGCTCTGAGAAGAAAACCGAGGGAGATTGCTGCCAACACCCCGTTGCAGGATTCACAATGTATCGGAGGGGTCTATCCCCAAAACCAAACCATTGCAACTAGCCAATATTGGAATCTGAATTTGTTGCTCGACTTAGATATCTCCATTCGGCCTTGTGTTGATATCACGAAAATTGTTGGACATCCGAATTTCTCAATAATTACTAGGAACAAGTCCAGTAATTACTTTACTTATTGGATCCATCCATCATCATGAATACGATGAGCAAAAACATGTGATACTAAAAATAATTATCAGAAAATCCAACATTGAACTGAGGTGTACAATTGAAGGCACATAAATAATAGAAACAAACATTTCTTCCATGTCTATCTTTCTGGAAATACACTTGTAATTATCTCTTCAAGTCATTAACCACCTCGGCCATGGACATGCGTTCTCTGGAAATTCCACTGAGCATCTCACTCCAATCCTCAAAATCGAAGCAACGGAATCCCAATACCCGTCACCTTCGTTGAGTTGTTGATGCAGAAAGGGATCAACTACTTCCCTTGTGCGGTTTAGTAAGGCACTGCCGATGAAATCTTGGAGATTTGTGTACCCTTGGAATGCATCACTACTCGTTGGCCTTATGTTTGTGAACATCTCGAGCACCACAACTCCATAACTGTATACGTCCCCTTGTGTTGCAACGACGCCGTTCATCCCATACTCTGTGCATAGTATTCATGGATATTTAGAAAAGATAAATTTTCAACGTGAATTGAAAAGATTAGGAGTGAACCTGGAGCAATGTAGCCTATGGTGCCCTTGATTGCAGCTGTTGAACTGTTAGTAGCTGATGATGATAAGATGTTGTCTGAAATGATTTTGGCTAATCCGAAATCGCCAACGTGGGCGACCATATCTTGATCAAGAAGAATGTACTAGGCTTCAAATCACCATGAATAACTGAGTCTGTACCACGTGCAAGTACTCAACTGCAGATGCTATATCAATCGCAATATTAAGCCTCTGAGTAAAGCTCAGTTTCTTGCCTTGTTCCTCATGGAGCCAATTCTCCAAGGTTCCATTTCTCATGAATTCATACACCAATGCCTTGAAATCATTGCCTTGAAAATCAATGCTGTCGCATACGCTCAAAATCTTGAGCAGGTTTCTGTGTCTGATGCCTCTTAATGCATTGCACTCCGATGCCAAACTCTTAGAAGCGCCTCTTACGTTAAGATTGAGCACCTTCACCGCCACATCAGTCTGCTTGTCGTCGTCGTTGATAATGGTTCCTCTGTATACAGATCCGAATCTCCCTGCGCCAACTAGATTCGCCTCTGAGAATCCAGCTGGGCGCTCAGGAGATCTGCATAAGATAGCCTCAAGAACTCTGGTGCCACGGCCTCAACTGTGGCTCCGGAATTCTTGGACCTTCGTCTCCTGTACATGATCACGCAGAAGCAGAGCACAACGCGGAGGGCTAGACATACGGCTCCAGCAGCAGTTGGGATCAAGATTTTACCTAGTTTCTTGTTTTTGGAACTGAATGATTTGGTAGTGATGGGCAAGAAGGAAGGTGAGGATAGCATTACCTCCGCACAAGCCGTGGTTACCTTGGAGCGCAATCGCGCTTCCATTTTGGAAAACTCCAAGACTAGGGACTTGGCCTCGGAGCACATTGAAAGAGAGGTTAAGATACAGCAGACGGAACTCAGCCAAAAACGTCGGGATCGTCCCAGAAAAGTTGTTCTGGGAAAGATCCAAATGCTGTAAACCTCTCAAAGATCTCAGGCTCTCGGGTATCTCTCCTCTGAAAGAATTGCCCCGAGGTCAAGCCAGCTCAGCATGACGCAGCTGCTCAAGGAAGTTGGTATGATCCCAGATAACATATTGTCGGACAAGTCCAATGCCCCGAGATTTCTCAAAGTGCCGATTTCTGATGGAATAGTACCCATCAAGACGTTGTAGGATAGGTCAAGCAGCATAGAAATGGAAGAAATCCTCATGATCACGGAGGATCGAACCACTGATATTGTTCTGTGAAAGAACTAAACTCAACAAGTTGCTGCAGTTTCCAAGGCTCGGAGGTATACTTCCAGAAAGATCGTTGATCTCCAAGCGGAGATGGTTCAACAAGTCAGGTTCCCGAGCGATGCAGGAATCTCATCTGTCAGCTTGTTTTCTCTGAAGCTGATCACATGCAACTTATCAAGCTTCCCAATGGAGGATGGAATCGGACCTTGGAGATAATTGGTTATCGGTTAACAGAGCAGCGAGGGAAACAAGGTTTCCAATGGTAGATGGAATGCTTCCACTCAATTGATTCAGACCAAAGTCGAAACTAAACAAGTGTGTGGAGAGATTGCTCCAAATTTATGAGGCGAGTGGAGTTTGTAAGGGATGTTAGAATAGTATGAGCATCTCCCTTCAAACGGTTAGATGAAACCACAAGCATTCAAGAGCTGAAAACCTGTTAGATCTGGCATATTTCCGGTGAAATTGTTGGAATATAGATAGATCCGCTCAACCAGGGATGAATTCAACAGCGAAGCCTGAAGCGCTCCGCAGAAATGATTCTCGGCCAAATTAAGAATCCTGAGATTGGCAAGTGTGAAGGAGGAGGGGTAAGGTTCCATGGAGCTGATTGGAACCCAAATCCAAGAGCTCCAAACTCGAAAGATTATAAATCCCGAGTGGTATAGAACCAGTGAGGCTGTTCTCGCGCAAAATTAGCCATCGAAGTCTTCCAAGTTGAGCGACAGACTCCGGAATCTCTCCCGGCAAGCCGCACCCTCCCAAGGAAACCACAGTTACACTCGTGAGGTTCCTAAGGACGGTGGGATGGCTCCGACAACTTGTTCTTCGACAAGGCCAAGTTGTCGAGCTTCGCAAGAGAACCTATCTCGGGTGGCATGGGCCCCGTGAGCTCATTGTCAATCAGATCCAGGCGGTAAAGGTTCCTGCACTGCGACAGGTTTGTTGGAATCCCACCTCCAAAAGAATTGTTGGCTATGATGAAGATTCTCAGCCTTTTCAAACCGCCGATCTCGGTGGGATCGGGCCGTGGAAGGTGTTGTTTTGCAGGATAATGGTTCTGAGGAAAGAGAGGTTACCTATGTGAGGTGAAAGAGGTCCCACAAGGCCTTGAGACTGCAAAATAACAGAGACGACTCTGTTTAGGTGCCTTGATCCGCAAGAAACGCCGTTCCATTGGCAGAAATGTGTTGTTTCGTTCCACGAGCTCAAAGCCTGCAGTGGATCTGCGAGTATGGATTTCTTGAAGAAAAGTAGAGCTTCGAAATCGGTGTGTGGTTGCTGACTTGCTGTTGGACTGTGAAGAAGGAATGATGGTTGAGACAAGGATGAAGAGGAATAGAATAGAGATGGAAGCTTTTGTCATGTTTCCTTTTTTTACAAAATTATTCCTTTAATTCTCTTCTATACACCATCATATATTCATATTTGCCCTGCTCACTTATAACCGACAAGTAAGTGTGTGGTTCCTACTTCATGCAGTTGTATATGTTATCCATTGACTTATTATCAAAGACTTGTGTTTGTTTCTAAGTCATGACAACGACTTATTATCAAAGACTTGTCTTTCTAAGTCATGATTATGAATGAGGAAGGAAGAGAACTTCAAAATAAAGGATTTTTTTTCTTCTTCTTCTTCTTCTTTTGTCTCTTCACTTCTTCACATAACAAATGTCTTCAAAAAGGAAAATCTTTACCACAATTTCATCTCTCATCTATGAGAAGAATCTTCTTAGCTCTAAACAAAGGCTGCAAATTTTAGCAGAAAAATACACAACTCGGTAACAGATTCACTAGAAAAAATAAAGCCTAAAGGAAATAAGAAGGGGAAAAGGAAGAAGGTGACAAATATAAGCACCACTATTATAAAACTGAACAGAGATGTGCAGCTATTCTCAGGAATTGATCATAGCCATGTTTCACATTTGCATGAGAGAAGCAGAGTAAAGACCTACTATTAACTATTAGAAGCCTTACTTTAAATTAATCACAGCTGAATTTTATACCACGAAGAAAAGCCACCACAGCAGTGCAGCAGGGAGCTACAAGTTTGTCAAACTTTATCAACTAACAAGAGTGGTAGTTGTAGTCATCGTTTTTAAATCAAAGATCCCTCCATTTCAAATAGTACATAACATTCACTCAAAATAGAATCAGATCCATTAACGGAACCATACGAGGCTGTTCCTATGCGCTACAATAGAGTGGTAACCATCAGGATCAGACGACTGGAAGGGGTTGATTTCATCCGTATCAAGATCGTAGAAAAGCAAGAGACATCCATACCAATATTGCCAAAAAGGCCAAAACATCAGGGTATTTAACCCAAGCAACTGGAAACATGAATTCGCAAGACAACTGTCTGATTTTGCACTTATGAGATCTCAAGTCAATCTTATTCACCACCTTTCTCCATTCTCGGGTTTCAGGTTTCATCTCCCAAATTTCCCACAAAAAATCATCTCCGCAAGAAATCAACAAAGACAGATATTTCCCAGCTGACAGATAATGATAATTGCATTTTTTGCCTTGATAGTCTTGACGAAGAATAGGCGTGGGAGTTTCTGTAATAACTTCAGTCTCCACATTCATACTCAAAACATCATGGGGTCTCGCCCAATGGATATAACCTTCGGTGATCTTCGGAGTCTGAAAGGGAAGCAATTTAAAAGCGTAATTGCTCAATGGGAACTTGTCTCCAAGTTTTGTCGACTCCAAGAGTTAATATAGAACACTTGATCAATCCATCGGAAGTGAAATCACACCATGTTACAACTACTTATACTCCATGGTAGCTGCAGCATATGCTAAACCAAACAAACCTAATCCTTCGCCTAGACCGAGTAACTCAGGGAGATCAAAGCGATGCTTTGTTGCAGGATTCACAATAAAGCGCTTTGTACACATTTCAGTCGACTCCATCCCTAAAATCAAACCATTACAACCAGCCAAAACTCGGAAATTGAATTTGCATCTTAACTCGGATAACTGAATTCCGCTCTCTGCTGCCGCCACAAAAGATGGACTGCTCCCGCTCTCGGAAAATTTCGCAAGAAGAAGTCCAGAACAAGTACGGTGATAAGTGTGAGTACACGAAACCATCACCATGGATTATACGCTTCCATTTCCGGACACAAACCTTGCATTCTCATGGATATCTTCAGCTGAAACGCGTACTAGAATTTCTAACAACAGATCGACAGGTAGGGAATCTATTATTGCCGAATTCCCCCTTTATAGTAGTAATGATCAGTTCTAGGGTTCATGCCACCACCCGTCTGCGAATTAATGGAGTTTCTCAAGATTGCAAAAATTTCATGCATAAAAAATTTCCTATTTTCATATAATTGGTTAGAGATAAGAGCTAGACAGCGAAATGAAGAGAGATAATACAGGAAGGAGGCTGCTAAACTAACCGATCTATTGTATTCGTCTTCAGTTGTCGTCAGGAGGAAGAAACCGTGTATGAATGGGGATCATCAATGTCGCCCATCGGCACGCTTTCACTGCAGCGGCGGCGGCGGCGGCGACGCGGGCTGTAAATTCTGTTGAGTTGAGGGTTGAGAGTGACCATATTTAACTGCGCCTTGCGGCAGATAGTATTTTTTTTTTTTCTCTCCCCCTCTGTTTTTTTTTTTTTTTGACATATCTCATTTTTTATTTAGCCCAACACTAAGCTTACATATAATCCTTCATTTCTTAAATATCGTGTCCTAAAAAAAAAATAAGTGAATAAAACGAAAGGAGTAATAAATATTTTGGAATATTCTCTTTATTCATTTAATTATTTTTAATTTGAATATAAAAATATTTTCTCTCACCAATAATTTCTTTTTATCTCTTAAATAAAAAGTATTTTTTTCAAGTGGTCATATCAAATAAATTAAAGGTTTTAATTTATTAAAAATACATCAATTTTACACATCTTAATTTGTTTTCATAAAATCTAAAATGATATGCATAAATATATAAACCATTAATATATATATATATATATATAGTATATATTAATATAGAAATGCTATCCTACTCATGGTGTCACCGCTTGATGTGGCAGTGCCACATTAATAGGGGAGCATATTACTCTATATTAATTACGTCTGTTTAGAATAGGCCTATTTTATTATTTCTTCCGACTCAGAGATATTGACCCCCTTTTATATTGATATGTGATATATAAAATAATGAAAGTGTGTCAATATCTCTGGGATAGAAGAAATATTTTATACCTCACATATATTTAAAAACAGGTCTATTCTAATAGGACGGAGGGAGTATAACTACCGCGAATAGAATGACTTTATTTTTATTTCTTAGACTTTCTTATGTTTCAAGCTTTTCTACTCAAACCATATCATAAAGCCAACTCTGATTCAAGAATTATTGAACATGAAAAATTGCTTATTTCTACATCTACAATTTAAATAGCATAAATTTAACTCTTAATTATAACGTTCATAACTTTTAAATTCAAATATAGCATATTTATCAACATAATTACTTCACCGTCCATTTATATCATACTTAATGTGTACATCATTGATGTGGTAGTGTTGACAAATTTTGCATTTAAGATTAATTTTTCTAATCTGGTTTTCCCCATTGCGTTGATGGTATATAGGACGGTTTAGCTATTCATATTTAGATTTCTTTTAATTTCAAGCAATTATGTGATTACATCATATACTTCTATTTTAAAAATAAATAAAAAAGAGAGAAAAATCCACAGTGGAGTACGGCCATGACACATTAGAAAAAGTCGTTGGAAATGAATCTGGTATATATTGTAGTAGGTTTTAAATAGTTGTGCATTTTCTTTTTTTGTAATTATAAAAGCTTGGGATTTTATTTTTTTTGGTCACTTTTAGTATATACAAGAATAGCCTTTTCAAACAGTGACAATTAAATTTTAGTATTAAACAACTTAACAAACTTAAAATTTAGCCAATTTTTAATTAAGTTTTTGGACAAGAATACCTTATAGCCATTTTAGTTCTTAAAACCCTAATTCGATTCTTCATTTCTCTTCCGCCTCTCTCCCCCATTCTCCCTCTCCCCACCACTGCGAAGTGGAGGACTGCCGCCACAAACCTAGTGCAACACATAAGAGGCGCGACACAAAGATCCAATGGCGGATATCTACAAGTGGCACGATGCCATGAGACTCCCCTCCTCTGCCTTCGTCTCTCTCTATCGTCAAGGGTGACGTTCTGTTCATTTTTGCTTGCTTCGAATTTTGGAGATCAAAATTATGTGTGGCTTCGCGCGAGTAGGGGTGCTAATCGGGTTCCGGTATTCCGGGAGAACGGGTACCGAACCGGGAACCGGATAAGCCGGTCCGGTCCGGTAACCGGTTCCACCCCGTAGTTACAAGTCCGGTACCCGGGTACCCGGTACCGAACCGGGTACCGGTTAAAATATTAATATTTTATTATTTTTATTTTTTTATATTTTATATTAAATTATATTATTAATTTTAAGTTATAATAAATAAAAATTACAATCCCTAATTCTATTTTAAGTTATTTTTTATATTGAATATCTTGTAAATTTGTATTAGGCTTTTAAAAAAAAGAAAAAATACAATTTTAATTTTTTTTTTATAAAAACCGGTTCCTTAACCGGTAATCCGGTAAAACCGGAACCGAACCGGTACCGGAATCGGGAACGAAACCTATCCGGTTCCGGTACCGGTTCCTAAAATTCGGGAAATACCGGTACGGGTACCGGATTTCCGGTTACGGACCCGGAACCGGACCGGTTAGCACCCTACGCGCGAGCTTCAATTTTTTCTCTTTTTGGGGAGATTAAGATCAAAGTTATGGTTGTGGGAATGTTGATCTCGTAATTGGAACTATTAGCACTGTTTTGTAAAATAGTGTCAATAGTCTCATTATATCTAGCGAGCTTGTAAATTACTACTACTATTGGTGGCACTATATTGTACTAGTAGTGCCAATAGTCCGAAAATAAGAAGACTATTTCGGGCTATAAAACAATTGGTACTGTTGTAACTATTAGTACTATTCAACGAACAAAAAACATTCGAAACTAATCAAACCTAAAAATTTTGAAATTAGACTAAACAAGAAAAATTGAAATAACCAGCCAAAACCAAAAAAAAAAAAAAAGAAAAAGAAGGGAAAATCGAAGAAAAGAAGGAAAAAAATCAAAAAAAAAAAGAAGAAAAAATTGAAAATTTAATAATTAAATTACTTAGGCAAAGTCAACTTTGGTATTTTGTCCCAAAACAGAAAAAATTATTTAAATTAAGTTTATTATGTTAGCCGACGAAATTATTTTCCACTATCTTAAAAAACTAGTTCAAATTTTGCCTATTTTGTTACATGACCGAATACAGTAAAACCTCTATAAATTAATAACTTGGGACCTTGAAATTTATTAATTTATAGAGATATAATATATCAATAAATTAATATTTTATTAATTAAAAGATAGACTTTTAAATTTAGCAAATTTATTACATATATATTGAAAATAAATGAATTCATATATGTTTCATTGATTATATTCATGTATCAATTAATTCTTTATAACTAATTAAATATATTCATGTATAATATCAATTCATTGTCTACAATTAACTATTATAATCATGTATCAATTCATTGGTTATCACAATGAAATGGACATCAACCAATTTGTGGACTACGTGGGTGAAATGATGAATGTTCAAGAGTTCAAAGTTTAGAGGAAATTGTTGATATTATTGAAGATCCTACTAATGATTAAGCTAAAGATGATTCAATATCGTTGGAACCAGTCATGAGAAAGGAGGTTTTGAGCACGGCAACAACTCTTCATAATTTTTTGTTGCAGCTAGGGAACTCGACACCGGAACTCTTAGATGCAATTAAAAAAGTTAGGAATGAAATCCAATTAGATTTAAAGTTTAAGAAAAAATCAAAGTAAACAATAGATTCATATTTTAGCAAATTACCATAATATTTATAATTGTAATATTTATGAATTATTAATTTAGAGTTTTAATGGGACCTAATATTTATAACGAGATTTTCCGAAAACGTCTTATCTTATTATCTTATCGAATTTGATGATTTTTTATAAAGGCCCAAGTCGGACTGGAAGATTTTATTATTTTAAATAAGTTATTAATTTATAGAGGTTTTACCTTTAAAAAAAATTATAGAGATTTTACTGTAGTTAAGAATATAAACTGTAATTTTCCAAAGATAATACTTAACTAAAGTGGCAAAACCAACGATCAAAAAAATGTACTCCTACCGAAGTGTAATTTATAATTGTGATTCTTGTGAATTAATCATGGCAAGCCACCATCATTGGAATTCTATACTTTTGATTGCTGGAGAAAGAAACAAGAGTCCACTAAACTAAAGCTATAAGTTTGTCAAACTTGATTAGATTATACATACAAATACTGATAGCTAATGCCATCTTCATAGATCAAAAGATCTTTCCTCAAAAACACATACGGAGTATATAGTGGCTGTTAAAAAGAGCGAAGCCCTATTAACTTAAGCATACCAAACTGTTCTTATGCACCAGAGCTCTGCTATCCGATGTACCTGTAGGAGACGGTAACTTCACCGAGTCCATTTCACCATTATCAATATTGTAGATAATACCAGAGGAATTCCATACAGTTTGGTTGAAGAAGAAGAGCAACACCTCTGGTATTTCATCCAACCAACTGGTACGAGGAATGCATCATATTTCCAATGAAACTGTAGGATTTTGGATTTGTGATCTTTCAAGTCGATGTTGGGCAAAATTCTTCTCCATTCTCCACTTTCTCCATCCAACTCCCAAACTTCCCACAACAATTTTCTACAAGGAAAACAACACGGATAGATTCCTCCCAGTTGACATATACGAATACTCAAACCCTAAGGGCTTGCTTGGTATGATGGAATGGAATGAGGTGAGAAACATTCCATCTCATTCCATTCCATCATACCAAGCACCCCTTAATGGCTTGCTTGGTATGATGGAATGGAATGAGATGGAATAGAATGGAGGGTAGAAATCATATAGAAATTTGTACATCATTTCTACCTTGATTCATTCCATCGTACCAAGCACCACCTAAGACTCGATACTCTAGAGGAGCAAGAGGGGCAAGAGTCTCTCTAAAAACCTCAGTCTCCACATTCATAGTCAAGACAGAACCAACCCAAGGACAAATCCAATGCATGAAGCCTTCAGTGATGAACGATCACGGCAGAGAAGCCAGTTAGCTATGGGGGATAATTGTTCGCAACAAGCCTCCACGTGTTATCGACTCCAACAGTTAATATAGCACATTGCGTTGGCATTGAACTCCGATCGAGAAGATATGTTGCAACCACTTTATGCTCCGTCAAAGCCGCAACATATGCTATGCCATACCAATTCACCCATTGCTTAGGGTTAGGGTTAGGGCCACACATTGTATTAGAAATTAGAGGGAGATCTAAGCGACATTTTGTTACAGGGTTCACTACATAGAAGCCATGTTTTTCATCATAGCAGTATGTCACCAAAATCAAACCATTAGAACTAGCCGAAAATAAGGATTCAAATTCGCAATTTAACTCCGATACCTCAACTCCTCCGCCTTGTGTTGCAGCCACGAAACTCGAACCATGCCCAGGCCCACTTGTGAGAAGAAGTCCATACCCAGTACGGTGAAGGTGCGCATACACAAAAGCTCGGCGGTGGATTGTACGGCACCACCTCTTACACACAAACCTTGCTCTCTCGTTGATATCTTCAGCTGGAAGGCGCACCAGAACTTCCGATAGCACCTCGTCAGGTAGGGCATCTATCTTCGAATAATGCGAATCTGCAATCCTCTTCATAAGCAAAGGCACGGTGGCGACGGCGGTGGAATGATATATACCCTTTTGATATTATGAGATGAAGTTTCAACAATTGAACGATATATGAAAGAAAGAAGAAAAATATTCACCAAACAATTAACGCGCGCAGCGCAGGAGCAGAAGAAGATGATGAGGACTTTGGTAAAGTGACATTTGGCATTCTTTAATCAATCCATGTTTCTTCTGGTCACATAAATTAAAAAATATAATAAAAAAAATTAAATATGGTGCTCACATATCATAATGAATGTGGATTGATTCGAGATAAATATAATGTTAGGGATAAATATGGCATTTGTTAGCACATATAATTTTCTTATTAATATAATTTTAGTTTTAATAGTTTCGTATTATTAAATCGATTTTTGGCACATATAATTGCATATAGAATTATGAGAGCATTTGAAATGTCCATATATGTTAACAAAACTCAAATTATATCCATCAACTTAATAAAAAAAAAACAAAAAAGAAACAAACAAAAAAAAAACAAAAAAAAAACTCAAATTTTAGCAAATTTTACATTTTAGTCCAAAATTGCATTTTAGTCCAAATGCTCTTACTAAGGTCAACTTTGACGGATTTTGTTATTAAAATATTTCAATTTTCTGACAATTTTTTTTGAATTTTTTTCTAATATTTTTTGTACATTTTTTCTTTTATAAAAAAAATTCCCAACATTTTTTTTTTTGTCTACATAATGATACTGATATTATTAGTGCCTATAGTTTCAAACTTTCAATCTTTAACAGTTTTCCAGAAGAAAAAAAAAAAATCAAAAATCAAAGCACATACCTACAATCTAATAAATTTGAGCAAAATATACATAAATGGCACTAGTTCACAAAATAGTGACACTAGTCTTAAGTGCATGACCATTAAAAATAAAATAAGAAAACTAAATAGCCTTCTTAATATCTTCAACAGCTCCGTCTAACCCGGTAACAACATTTTACTGAAGCGAGAAGAAAAGAAAGAGGTAGGAAGGGGAAAGGAAGAGGGTGATCCAAATGAGCACCGCTCTAAGGAACAACACAGAGATGTGAATTTCTTTATGAAGAATTGATCATAGCTGTGTTTCTAAATTTGCATAAAGATTTACTTTTAAATAAGCAAAGCTGATATTTATGCTATGAAGAAAAAGTCACCACTAAAGCATGCAGCTAATGAAACACAAGAATTCTAGTTCAAGTCATTTTAATCAATTAAGACCCCTCACTTTCAAATGCACTACAATGGTGTGGATGCCATCAGGATCAAATAACTTAAAGGAGTGATTTCAGCTGTATAAAGATTGTAGATAATGCAAGACCCGCACTTATCCGGGTAATGGTATTAAACCCAACCAAAGAAACTACAGAAAAGATCCCTCAAATGCACATAGTGACTGAAAACAGACTACAAGCCCTCAACTTCAAAGTTCCCATGCACAACGAAGCTCTGACATTTAGACAGGGCAGGTAACTCAAAGTAGTCGATTTCATATGACACATATCATACATATCAAAGACCAAGATTTTTGGGTATCTAACCCAACCACTAGGAATGACAAATCATCATTTTCCACAAGAATGCTGTGATTCTCTCTTTTCCTTTCTGCTCTTCAAGTAAAAATAGCTCTTCTTCTTGCTTTTCCATTCCCATAAAACAGTTAAATTTTTAGCCAGAGTTTTATATTTTAGATTTTTATACCTCTCGAAATTAAATCAGACTTTATGAAACAAATGACTGCTTCATGATTTCCTCAAGAAACTAAGGAAAAGGTTTTCACCTCTCCTAATGACTTGGCTTTTTGTAAGGTGAGTGAGAGCAACCAAAACACTGCTACAAGTTACAAGTTACAACAACCAAAATCAAGCATAATTTTTCCTCATGTGATATAGAGAACCAAACATATGTAACAATATAGAAGATGTGAACTAACAAGATTTTGACTCAACCAACCATGAAATAATCGAAACCCAATATGAACCAAATCAACCTGGCACACAGAGACTAAAATGCCCTAAAAAATAAAAGAAAATTGGATTATCATGTACCAAAAGGTTGCCTGAGTTCAGCAGCATCTTCACGAGGAGCTCGTTTTCTTGCTTGCCTAGTCCCACGAAACAGTTAATTCTTTAATAAAACCAGATTCTTGGAACAAAGGACTGCTTCATACTTTCATCCAAGAAGCTAAAGAAAAGATCCTTCAAACACATGACTATTTTATCCATTCCAAGCTGTTCCTATGCCCTTCAATGCTGTGACTATTTATACAAGCAGGTAACTTGAAGGAGTCGATTTCATCTTTATCAAGATTGTAGATAATGCAAACCCGATCCATATTATAGGAATGAAGTGCCAAAATTTCTGGGTATTTAATCCAACCAATTGGACTGATGGAGAACTCATCTTTCAACACACACTGTGGGATTCTGCACTTACTAGCTCTAAAGTCAATGCTGGGCAGCAGCTTTCTCCATTCACCACTTTCTCCTTTCATCTCCCAAACTTCCCACAAGAAATCACCACGATACATCAGTACTGATAGATGCCTCCCAGTTGACAGATAATAGTACCTGCGTCTATTATCTTGATATTCTTCAGGAAGAAGAGTGGCATGAGTGTGTGTAAAAGTCTCAGTCTCCACATTCAATGTCAACGTATCATTCTTTACCGAAACCCAGTGCACAAAACCTTCAGTGATCAACTCATTAAAATTGAGAAGATAATTAGCTCGAGGGGACAATTGATCAACTACAACATGTCTCCAAGTGTTGTCCACACCGCAGTTAATATGGCACATTGTGCTACATATGGACTACATAGGTTGCAACCACTTTGTAATCCATGGAAGCTGCAGCATACGCTATACAGAAGTGAGGCGTATATACGTCATCAAAAAACCGAGGGAGATTGAAGCCAGCCTTAGTCGTAGGATTCAGAATACGAAGACAGAGTTATCCGTATCATAACAGAGATAAACATCAAGAACCAAACCATTACAAGTAGCTATATTGGATCTTAATTTATAACTCAACTCATATATCTCAATTCTGCCTTGTGTCGCTGTCATGAAAATTGGACTAGATCCTCCTCTTAACGTACAATTCCATCCCAGGAAAAGAAGTCCATAATTAGTACGGTGAAGGTGGGTGTACGCGAAGGCATCGCCATGGATTAGACGCTTCCATCTCCGACACACAAACCTTGCTACATCATGGATATCTTCAGCTGAAACACGTAATAGGATTTCTAACAACAGATCATCGCAGAGGGAATTTACGTGCGTTGAACTCGCCTTCTTACACATCCAAAAATAGTACGACCGAGTTCTAGGGTTTGTGACCGCCTGCATATTAAATGGAGTTTTCCTTACCCACCATTGTACACGGAAATTTCATGAATAATTACGTAATTGAACAAATTGAACAGAGATGGAGGCAGGAAATTAAAAAGCTTCGCTCCGAAATTTGAAGAGAGACAGAGAGAAAGAGAATGTATGGAGGAGGACGTTAAGCTCACCGATGTATTCCTCGTTGATCACTTGTGGCCAGAGCAGCAGGAACTGTGTTTGAATGGGGATCCCAATTCCGCCCATCAGCGACCCTTCATCGCCGCGGCGACGGCGGCAGTCGGCTGACTGCAGCATATTATACTTTCTTTTTTCGGTGAGCATGTAGATTAGAGGGAAGCTATGCGCTGTTTTTCCAAAAAGAGTTCTAAAAGGAGCAAATTTGAACGGAAGGACATTTATGAGAAAACATTAATTATAAGTAAATATTTGTAAATTTAGTTTTTAATTTTATTTTATTTATAATGGCTGCTATTATTATTATAAGACAGCCATGGAAATTGAAGGAAAAGGGAAAAAAAAAAAGAACTATATTACCAAATTTAGTAAAATCCATTCTGCGCTTATTTGGTGGGTTCATGTAACAAAAGTACAAAACTACAAAAGGTTGGTAGTTTGCCTTAACATAAAAGTTTTAGCCTAAAATCTGAATTTTATATTTTTTTTACCTCACAAAATAAAATCAGATTTCGTGTTCTCGTCAAGAAAAAAACTAAAGAAAAGGAATTGTCCTCTTCCAAGTTCCAATTACACGGGAATTAATCCATAGAAACAGAAGTAGAAGAAGAAGAAGAAGAAAAAAGGCCGAAAGTAAGCCAATGCCCAGAACATGTTGGATTTAGCAGTGAATGAATCCCAATGCCATAAGCTGCACTGTCCAGTCTTGAAACAATTTTTTTCATACCAATCAGTGTTTTAAAAACCAAATCGGACCGCCCGGTCCGACCGTGAACCGGCCATAAGAGCGGTCTAGTCAATGCAAAAAACCAGAGGTCTGTTCGAACCGCTATTGGACCGCTAGAACCGGATCAAACCGGTTAACCAGCCAACCGGGGGCGGTTATTGAGAACCGGCCGGTTCCCAAAACTGAAGCCCTTTAATTAAAAATGTGGTGAAGAGGGTTCAAACTTGTGACCCCTAAGTTCAAAGACAGAGCTTCAAACCATCACACCAACCAACATATTATTATTTAGGGGTGAGCACGGGTCGGTTAACCGACCATTTTACACTTAAAAAAATTGACAATGCGGTTTTTTATTGGGTCGGTTAATTGTTATAAATTAAAAATAAAGACCAAAAACCATGAAAGCGGTTAACCTAAAAATCAGACAGGTTAACCGTTTATCTAACGGTTAACCATAAATAAAAGAAATATTCTATTTTTTATAGTTCATAATAGGAAAATTCGAAATAATTCATATCTTAAATATACGTGCAAAATAAATAATTTACAAAAATTAAAAAAATAATAAAATTAAATTGCATAATCCTAATAGAATAAGCTTTGCAATAACTTAAGCTAACAATCGAGCTACCTTCAATTGCTTATTAACTTTTGGCTCCATCAATACTCAGAATCGGGTGATCTTCTCTCAAACTTTGTTAGTAATATATAATATAATATAATATAATACTCACTCCATTTTGTGAAATTTGACCCCTTTGTTTTTGGCAATTGCTGGCACGGTTTTCCACGCTTCTTGATAATGGGTTTTAAAATGGATTTTTGAAGATTTCTTTCTTTTACGGGATACTACGACTGTTGTAGTATCCCGTAAAAGAAAGAAATCTTTAAAAATTCATTTTAAAACTCATTATCAAGAAGCGTGGAAAAACGTGCCAGCAAGTGCCAAAAGCAAAGTGGTCAAATTCCATGAAATGGAGGTAGTATAATATAATATAATATAAAATTATATATTTATTTAATTGGTACCGGTTCAGTTAACCACAGGTTTTTTAGGCATAGAAACCGAAACCGAACCGTTAGAGTCGGGTTTTGAAAATTAGAAATAAAAACCAAACCATACTGTTATACCCCGACTTTTTAATAAACAAAAAATGCATAAAAATTCAAAACTTTGTATAACTTGTTTCGATTTATGATGATAGAAGGGTTATTGTTCTACTTGTATGAAATTGCAGTTTATTTTGCAATTTAGATAAAGATATAAATCTATATTTATATCTCGTAATTTTTATTGCGAACTAACGAACCAAAATATTATATGCCTGTATAATATTTCTAAATAGATTAATTAGAGATGATTAATAAATCTCTAAGTATGATTAGCTAATGGGCCAAGAAATACTTTTGTAATAGTTCTCTTAAACCCATTCAACTATTACAATATAGAGTAAGTAATTAAATTCACAACCCCAACATAAGATCCAATTAAGAATAACACCAATACCCAAAATTTAGGTCTTAATAATTATAATTGCCCATTTTTTAATTGTAGATGTTGAATCTACCCCTTTTTTTAATAGATATGTTAAAAATGCCCCTTTTCTTAAAAAATATAAAATTGGGGTCCACTTATGTTATTTGTCGGTAAGATATTATCATTTTTTTTCTTGCTTTTACTTTAATATGAATTTACTATGCATGCATGCGTCTGTACTGGACTCAAGTCCGGGCCCTCGACTCGACACATGCATGAAAAATTATCATGCATGCTCTCTATTAAAGTAGGAACTGTATTTGAATTAATATTCGAAGAAGGTATCCTATGCTATTGAACAATCTCCACTATATATACTATACATAAACACTACATAAACACGTAAAAATTTCAATTATCCATCAGAGGGAAAAAAAAAACATTCGCATGTAATTATTTTGAAACTGTGTGTAAGATAAGTGAAGGAGAAAAGGTTCGTTCGGAATAGAAGTGAAGCAAGAATAGTTTGGTCGGAAATTGACTACAAAAGGAGGCATTCAAGAATTAGTGAGGTAATAATTTATTTTGTAAGCTGCAATTCTTCAATAAATTAAGGTTTAATACATGATAATTAACATTTTAAACTTCATTACGTGAATTATTCTAGAATAGAAGTGAAGCCAGAAAAGGTTGGCTGGAAACAGACTGCAAAAGAGGTGTTCAACAATTAGTGAGGTGAGAATTTTATTTTACCTATCATTACATGTTTAATTGTCATATTATATATATTTAAATGATTAATTTATGATTTAGTACTTGATTAAATAATAGTTTAAATTTAATTTCCTTAATTAATCTCTTAATTGATGAAATGTTGTTGTTAAATTGAACATAATACATTAATTGAGTGTAAAAAAATGATTAGATCAATAATACACTATTCACCGCCGGCGAAAATGGTCGGATCTCTCTCACCGCCGGCAGCCTTGTGTCGCCGGCGGTGGGAGATTTCCGGCCACTTTAGCCGGCGGTGAATACTATATTATTGCTTATTGAATTATTTTACCTATCACTACATGTTTAATTATCATATTATATATATTTAAATGATTAATTTAGGATTTAGTACTTGATTAAATAATAGTTTGAATTTAATTTCTTTAATTAATCTCTTAATTGATGAAATGTTGTTGTTAAATTGAACATAGTGCATTAATTGAGTGTAAAAAATGATTAGATCAATAATACACTATTCACCGCCGGCGTAAATGGTCGGATCTCTTTCACCGCCGGTAGCCTTGTGTCGCCGGCGGTGGGAGATTTCCGGCCACTTTAGCCGGCGGTGAATACTATATTATTGCTTATTGAATTATTTTACCTATCACTACATGTTTAATTGTCATATTATATATATTTAAATGATTAATTTAGGATTTAGTACTTGATTAAATAATAGTTTGAATTTAATTTCCTTAATTAATCTCTTAATTGATGAAATGTTGTTGTTAAATTGAACATAGTACTTTAATTGAGTGTAAAAAAATGATTAGATCAATAATACACTATTCACCGCCGGCGAAAATGGTCGGATCTCTCTCACCGCCGGCAGCCTTGTGTCGCCGGCGGTGGGAGATTTCCGGCCACTTTAGCCGGCGGTGAATACTATATTATTGCTTATTGAATTATTTTACCTATCACTACATGTTTAATTGTCATATTATATATATTTAAATGATTAATTTAGGATTTAGTACTTGATTAAATAATAGTTTGAATTTAATTTCTTTAATTAATCTCTTAATTGATGAAATGTTGTTGTTAAATTGAACATAGTACATTAATTGAGTGTAAAAAAATGATTAGATCAATAATACACTATTCACCGCCGGCTAAAAAGGCCGGAAATCTCTCACCGCCGGCAGCCTTGTGTCGCCGGCGGTGGGAGATTTCCGGCCACGTCAGCCGGCGGTGAATACTATATTATTGCTTATTGAATTATTTTACCTATCACTACATGTTTAATTGTCATATTATATATATTTAAATGATTAATTTAGGATTTAGTACTTGATTAAATAATAGTTTGAATTTAATTTCTTTAATTAATCTCTTAATTGATGAAATGTTGTTGTTAAATTGAACATAGTACATTAATTGAGTGTAAAAAAATGATTAGATCAATAATACACTATTCACCGCCGGCTAAAAAGGCCGGAAATCTCTCACCGCCGGCAGCCTTGTGTCGCCGGCGGTGGGAGATTTCCGGCCACGTCAGCCGGCGGTGAATACTATATTATTGCTTATTGAATTATTTTACCTATCACTACATGTTTAATTGTCATATTATATATATTTAAATGATTAATTTAGGATTTAGTATTGTTTAATTCAATATTTTAAATTGACCTACTTTAATTCTCTTAAGTTAATGATATGTTACAATTTTAAAAAATTATTACTATCTAACATATGCATATTTTTAAATTTTATTTTATTATAGATGGCTTTCGAGTACGTTAAGGTCATTTACGGAGGCTATTGGACTGATTGTAACTATAATGGTGGCACATATTTAGATGTCCCCCTATCCAGAGATGCAATTTCGATAGACAACCTGCAATATCATATATCCCTCTACTACAATCCCTCGGGCACTGCTTATGATATTTTCTTTCTGACGATGTCGGAGCACAGACGGACTGTTAAATCGCGTCTCAGAACCGATCAACAACTTAATTGGTTGTGCCGTACAGAGTCATTTCCAACAGTGTACGTGTCTTCGAGCGAGGGAGCATCATCTTCATATGTCCCTACAATCAACCATGATGACCCGTACACAGGGTCATTCGGTCAGGATACCGATGGCACGGGAAATTTGGAGGCGGAGCTCGAGCTGATACGGAGATTTGCAACTTCTACAGACTGGACAGAGAACGTCTATCACCCACAGATCAACAACGGATTTGATTCATTTCAAGATACTATCCTGGACCTCAATCGTACGGTCGACGGTGCTCAGGAGGCTCGAACTGAACCGTCTCTATTTGACGATGACGATGACGAGGAGGATGAAAATTATGTTCTTGAAACGGAGGAGAGCTCTGAGAGCGAAGGCGAGTCGAATTTATATGCTGGTGATAAGACCGTGAACAGGACCTTGTTTGCTGAGTGGACGACATGGATACAAGAGGAAGGCGGGATGCAAAAACTGTTAGATATGATGTATCCAGAGTCAAACACGGATCAACCGGAGGTAGATACTGATACCGATCACATGAGCAATTGGTTGGTTCCGATGGTCCCGCTTGAGCCTGGATCATCAGCAGTTTTCCACGATGAGAACCTTAATATCGAAGATTTGGCCGTAAATGCCGTTTACTATACGAAGGCAGAGATCGGTATTGCAGTCGGTTTGTGGCATTTGGAGAGGAGGAAAGAATACAAGGTGAATAAATCTGATACTACGCGAGTGGTGTTGAAATGCAAGTTATCACAAGAGTGTCACTTCCATTTACGCGCAACAAGCTTCGGCGGGCCTTGGACGGTTAAAAAAATACGCCTGCAACACACGTGCGATGAGGTGGACATAACAAACGTGGTTTGTAGAAAAGTCCATTCGAAGGTAATTCGGGCATTTTTTGCCAAGAAAATTATGCGTGATTCAGAGGTTATGAAACCAAAAATAATTCAAAACGAGCTTCGTGCGATGTTCGGCATCGATGCCAGCTACGATGTCTGCTTGAAGGGGCGGAATTTTGCAATCGAGATGATATACGGCAAATTTACGGAATCCTTCGAGGACTTACCCGATTATCTCCACATGCTGAAGATGTCAAACCCGGGCACGAAAACCGAGATTGACCTCAGCCCGGACGAGCGATTCAGACACATATTCGTTGCGTTAGCTGCATCTCGACATGCTTACAGATCAAAGTGTCTTAGGCCGGTGGTCTGTGTAGATGGCACGCATCTGAAGGGAAAGAACTGTGGCACAATGTTTGTAGCTGTGGCGAAGGACGCGAACGAGCAGTTGTTCCCTTTGGCATACGGTATAGGACCGATCGAGAACAACGAGTCATGGACTTGGTTCATGACAGCTCTTAGGACGGCATATGGGGCAATGCGGGATTGGTTGTTCGTGTCGGACCAGCACGCATCAATAATACATGCAGTAGCCGAAGTGTTTCCGGAAGCCCACCACGGGTTATGCTATTATCATCTTAGTAAAAAAATGTTGGGCTACGGATCCGAAGTTGGCGCCTACTTCCAGCGAGCTGCTTACACGTATGATAAGCACATTTTTGACACCATCATGGCAGCACTTCAACGAGAGGCACGTGCAGCATATCGAGAGTTGATTGAACTCGGAGTAGAGAAGTGGTCCAAATGTATGTGCCATGTTCGACAGTTTAGCAACATGACATCTAACGCCGCGGAATCATTCAATAAGTCCCTTTTGTGGGCGCGACGCCTGCCAATCTGTGCTTGTCTAGATGCTGTGCGGATCGTAATTGACCGCTGGTTCACTGACTGCCGAACAAAGGCCCGAAACGACAGTCATCCAATAACAGTGGAGGCCCGGCGGAAAGTCTGTGTGCAATTGGAACGATCCCACGAGTATACCGCCACACAGATTGATGATCATGCTCACTACAGAGTGGTCACATCTGGGAGGACAGTGCATGTGGACCTAGATGGACTTCTTTGTCAATGCAGTAAATGGCAGACTGATTGTCTCCCTTGTGCGCATGCGATTGCGGCAATGACGTGAGTGTTTTTTTGATTACTTAACGATCCACTATACAGTTTTTCCTTTATTATTAACTGATTAATTTGTGTTATCTCAGTGCACATGGACGTGATGTCCAACAATACATTGCACACTATTACAGGAGGACAACATATGTCGAAACTTACAAGACGCTAATTTATCAAGTTCCTATGAAGTCGCAGTGGATACTACCGCCCGATGTCAAAAGTATGAAAGTCCTGCCCAACTTAAGGATTCGTCTGCCGGGTAGACCGAGAGAGTCAAGGATCCCGGGAGGAGCTGAACGAGTACGTGGTCGCGGTGGAGGTCGTCGTCACGCTCGTCGTCGTGGTCGTAGATGTCGTCATTGCGGCCTTACAGATCACAAACCAGCAGATTGCCCGAATCTAGCTGATTAGTGTTTAGAGTGAATCGATTGTATTAAGATTATGTCTTGTTAACTTGTCATTTTATATTTCTTTCCCGACTACAAACATCGATATATAAACATATAGAATAGAAATAAAAATAAAAACAACAATTTTAGAATAGAAATAAAAATAAAAACAACAATTTTGGATCAATTTTAGAATAGAAATAAAATAAAAACAACAATTTTGGATCAATTTTAGAATAGAAATAAAGCTAACGTTCGAAATCAGATGCTCTAGCATGCCCAAAAATCCTCTGAGCAGTAATCTTTCGGTAGTCGGTCACGGCTGCAGCCCTCATTTCTAGCGCAGGGCACCCACTGATGGTTCGTTCCAAATTCATGCAAGCGACCGGACCGCTACATTTGAGTTGTGGATACTTAATCAGGCCCGAAACTGGGTAAAAAGTCACTTGAAACACGTTGTCCTCGATCTTCAACCCTAGTTCGTTCATCCTCCAATACATTGTGTTATTCACCCAAATTGGTACCATAGTGATCAAGGGACGTATCTCATCCAGCGTTTCTGCGCCTCGATCTAATGGAACTTGTAGCCAAAGATAATGAACTTGCATCTGTGTTATGGAAAAGGTGGAGGGAGTTTTTCTTGGAGGGAGAGATACAGGGATTCGCCCGCCCCACTCATGGCTTTGAAGTATCTCGCGGTTCATAACTATTGATGGCAGCTCATGTGCAAAGCTGGGAGGCTGGCATTGATAGTGGTTAAGCCGTGTCGACTCATTTCTAGTGGCTATAGCATCGTGTTCTTGTGGTTGTGGCTATAGCATTGTGTCCTTGGTAATTTGGCGAACTGCTCAGCTCTATCCACAATTGGAAAAGGTGAGCAGCAGCCTTTTAATTAGGCTATAAATAATTCCAGCACTTTTGCTATCATTTTGGAATGTGGTGTAGTAATTTGCAAGCAAGTGAAAGAATGGAAAGAACAAGGAGGTTTTATACTCCATGGAAGCTGCAGCATATGCTAAACCGAAGTCGCATTGCACCGCTCTGAGAAGAAAACCGAGGGAGATTGCTGCAACACCCCGTTGCAGGATTCACAATGTATCGGAGGGGTCTATCCCCAAAACCAAACCATTGCAACTAGCCAATATTGGGAATCTGAATTTGTTGCTCGACTTAGATATCTCCATTCGGCCTTGTGTTGATATCACGAAAATTGTTGGACATCCGAATTTCTCAATAATTACTAGGAACAAGTCCAGTAATTACTTTACTTATTGGATCCATCCATCATCATGAATACGATGAGCAAAAACATGTGATACTAAAAATAATTATCAGAAAATCCAACATTGAACTGAGGTGTACAATTGAAGGCACATAAATAATAGAAACAAACATTTCTTCCATGTCTATCTTTCTGGAAATACACTTGTAATTATCTTCTTCAAGTCATTAACCACCTCGGCCATGGACATGCGTTCTCTGGGAAATTCCACTGAGCATCTCACTCCAATCCTCAAAATCGAAGCAACGGAATCCCAATACCCGTCACCTTCGTTGAGTTGTTGATGCAGAAAGGGATCAACTACTTCCCTTGTGCGGTTTAGTAAGGCACTGCCGATGAAATCTTGGAGATTTGTGTACCCTTGGAATGCATCACTACTCGTTGGCCTTATGTTTGTGAACATCTCGAGCACCACAACTCCATAACTGTATACGTCCCCTTGTGTTGCAACGACGCCGTTCATCCCATACTCTGTGCATAGTATTCATGGATATTTAGAAAAGATAAATTTTCAACGTGAATTGAAAAGATTAGGAGTGAACCTGGAGCAATGTAGCCTATGGTGCCCTTGATTGCAGCTGTTGAACTGTTAGTAGCTGATGATGATAAGATGTTGTCTGAAATGATTTTGGCTAATCCGAAATCGCCAACGTGGGCGACCATATCTTGATCAAGAAGAATGTTACTAGGCTTCAAATCACCATGAATAACTGAGTCTGTACCACCGTGCAAGTACTCAACTGCAGATGCTATATCAATCGCAATATTAAGCCTCTGAGTAAAGCTCAGTTTCTTGCCTTGTTCCTCATGGAGCCAATTCTCCAAGGTTCCATTTCTCATGAATTCATACACCAATGCCTTGAAATCATTGCCTTGAAAATCAATGCTGTCGCATACGCTCAAAATCTTGAGCAGGTTTCTGTGTCTGATGCCTCTTAATGCATTGCACTCCGATGCCAAACTCTTAGAAGCGCCTCTTACGTTAAGATTGAGCACCTTCACCGCCACATCAGTCTGCTTGTCGTCGTCGTTGATAATGGTTCCTCTGTATACAGATCCGAATCTCCCTGCGCCAACTAGATTCGCCTCTGAGAATCCAGCTGTGGCGCTCAGGAGATCTGCATAAGATAGCCTCAAGAACTCTGGTGCCACGGCCTCAACTGTGGCTCCGGAATTCTTGGACCTTCGTCTCCTGTACATGATCACGCAGAAGCAGAGGCACAACGCGGAGGGCTAGACATACGGCTCCAGCAGCAGTTGGGATCAAGATTTTACCTAGTTTCTTGTTTTTGGAACTGGAATGATTTGGTAGTGATGGGCAAGAAGGAAGGTTGAGGATAGCATTACCTCCGCACAAGCCGTGGTTACCTTGGAGCGCAATCGCGCTTCCATTTTGGAAAACTCCAAGACTAGGGACTTGGCCTCGGAGCACATTGAAAGAGAGGTTAAGATACAGCAGACGGAACTCAGCCAAAAACGTCGGGATCGTCCCAGAAAAGTTGTTCTGGGAAAGATCCAAATGCTGTAAACCTCTCAAAGATCTCAGGCTCTCGGGTATCTCTCCTCTGAAAGAATTGCCCCCGAGGTCAAGCCAGCTCAGCATGACGCAGCTGCTCAAGGAAGTTGGTATGATCCCAGATAACATATTGTCGGACAAGTCCAATGCCCCGAGATTTCTCAAAGTGCCGATTTCTGATGGAATAGTACCCATCAAGACGTTGTAGGATAGGTCAAGCAGCATAGAAATGGAAGAAATCCTCATGATCACCGGAGGGATCGAACCACTGATATTGTTCTGTGAAAGAACTAAACTCAACAAGTTGCTGCAGTTTCCAAGGCTCGGAGGTATACTTCCAGAAAGATCGTTGATCTCCAAGCGGAGATGGTTCAACAAAGTCAGGTTCCCGAGCGATGCAGGAATCTCATCTGTCAGCTTGTTTTCTCTGAAGCTGATCACATGCAACTTATCAAGCTTCCCAATGGAGGATGGAATCGGACCTTGGAGATAATTGGTATCGGTTAACAGAGCAGCGAGGGAAACAAGGTTTCCAATGGTAGATGGAATGCTTCCACTCAATTGATTCAGACCAAAGTCGAAACTAAACAAGTGTGTGGAGAGATTGCTCCAAATTTATGAGGCGAGTGGAGTTTGTAAGGGATGTTAGAATAGTATGAGCATCTCCCTTCAAACGGTTAGATGAAACCACAAGCATTTCAAGAGCTGAAAACCTTGTTAGATCTGGCATATTTCCGGTGAAATTGTTGGAATATAGATAGATCCGCTCAACCAGGGATGAATTCAACAGCGAAGCCTGAAGCGCTCCGCAGAAATGATTCTCGGCCAAATTAAGAATCCTGAGATTGGCAAGTGTGAAGGAAGGAGGTAAGGTTCCATGGAGCTGATTGGAACCCAAATCCAAGAGCTCCAAACTCGAAAGATTATAAATCCCGAGTGGTATAGAACCAGTGAGGCTGTTCTCGCGCAAAATTAGCCATCGAAGTCTTCCAAGTTGAGCGACAGACTCCGGAATCTCTCCCGGCAAGCCGCACCCTCCCAAGGAAACCACAGTTACACTCGTGAGGTTTCCTAAGGACGGTGGGATGGCTCCCGACAACTTGTTCTTCGACAAGGCCAAGTTGTCGAGCTTCGCAAGAGAACCTATCTCGGGTGGCATGGGCCCCGTGAGCTCATTGTCAATCAGATCCAGGCGGTAAAGGTTCCTGCACTGCGACAGGTTTGTTGGAATCCCACCTCCAAAAGAATTGTTGGCTATGATGAAGATTCTCAGCCTTTTCAAACCGCCGATCTCCGGTGGGATCGGGCCGTGGAAGGTGTTGTTTTGCAGGATAATGGTTCTGAGGAAAGAGAGGTTACCTATGTGAGGTGAAAGAGGTCCCACAAGGCCTTGAGACTGCAAAATAACAGAGACGACTCTGTTTAGGTGCCTTGATCCGCAAGAAACGCCGTTCCATTGGCAGAAATGTGTTGTTTCGTTCCACGAGCTCAAAGCCTGCAGTGGATCTGCGAGTATGGATTTCTTGAAGAAAAGTAGAGCTTCGAAATCGGTGTGGTTGCTGACTTGCTGTTGGACTGTGAAGAAGGAATGATGGTTGAGACAAGGATGAAGAGGAATAGAATAGAGATGGAAGCTTTTGTCATGTTTCCTTTTTTTACAAAATTATTCCTTTAATTCTCTTCTATACACCATCATATATTCATATTTGCCCTGCTCACTTATAACCGACAAGTAAGTGTGTGGTTCCTACTTCATGCAGTTGTATATGTTATCCATTGACTTATTATCAAAGACTTGTGTTTGTTTCTAAGTCATGACAACGACTTATTATCAAAGACTTGTCTTTCTAAGTCATGATTATGAATGAGGAAGGAAGAGAACTTCAAAATAAAGGATTTTTTTTCTTCTTCTTCTTCTTCTTTTGTCTCTTCACTTCTTCACATAACAAATGTCTTCAAAAAGGAAAATCTTTACCACAATTTCATCTCTCATCTATGAGAAGAATATTCTTAGCTCTAAACAAAGGCTGCAAATTTTAGCAGAAAAATACACAACTCGGTAACAGATTCACTAGAAAAAATAAAGCCTAAAGGAAATAAGAAGGGGAAAAGGAAGAAGGTGACAAATATAAGCACCACTATTATAAAAACTGAAACAGAGATGTGCAGCTATTTCTCAGGAATTGATCATAGCCATGTTTCACATTTGCATGAAGAGAAGCAGAGTAAAGACATACTATTAACTATTAGAAGCCTTACTTTAAATTAATCACAGCTGAATTTTATACCACGAAGAAAAAGCCACCACAGCAGTGCAGCAGGGAGCTACAAGTTTGTCAAACTTTATCAACTAACAAGAGTGGTAGTTGTAGTCATCGTTTTTAAATCAAAGATCCCTCCATTTCAAATAGTACATAACATTCACTCAAAATAGAATCAGATCCATTAACGGAACCATACGAGGCTGTTCCTATGCGCTACAATAGAGTGGTAACCATCAGGATCAGACGACTGGAAGGGGTTGATTTCATCCGTATCAAGATCGTAGAAAAAGCAAGAGACATCCATACCAATATTGCCAAAAAAGGCCAAAACATCAGGGTATTTAACCCAAGCAACTGGAAACATGAATTCGCAAGACAACTGTCTGATTTTGCACTTATGAGATCTCAAGTCAATCTTATTCACCACCTTTCTCCATTCTCGGGTTTCAGGTTTCATCTCCCAAATTTCCCACAAAAAATCATCTCCGCAAGAAATCAACAAAGACAGATATTTCCCAGCTGACAGATAATGATAATTGCATTTTTTGCCTTGATAGTCTTGACGAAGAATAGGCGTGGGAGTTTCTGTAATAACTTCAGTCTCCACATTCATACTCAAAACATCATGGGGTCTCGCCCAATGGATATAACCTTCGGTGATCTTCGGAGTCTGAAAGGGAAGCAATTTAAAGCGTAATTGCTCAATGGGAACTTGTCTCCAAGTTTTGTCGACTCCAAGAGTTAATATAGAACACTTGATCAATCCATCGGAAGTGAAATCACACCATGTTACAACTACTTTATACTCCATGGTAGCTGCAGCATATGCTAAACCAAACAAACCTAATCCTTCGCCTAGACCGAGTAACTCAGGGAGATCAAAGCGATGCTTTGTTGCAGGATTCACAATAAAGCGCTTTGTACACATTTCAGTCGACTCCATCCCTAAAATCAAACCATTACAACCAGCCAAAACTCGGAAATTGAATTTGCATCTTAACTCGGATAACTGAATTCCGCTCTCTGCTGCCGCCACAAAAGATGGACTGCTCCCGCTCTCGGAAAATTTCGCAAGAAGAAGTCCAGAACAAGTACGGTGAAAGTGTGAGTACACGAAACCATCACCATGGATTATACGCTTCCATTTCCGGCACACAAACCTTGCATTCTCATGGATATCTTCAGCTGAAACGCGTACTAGAATTTCTAACAACAGATCGACAGGTAGGGAATCTATTATTGCCGAATTCCCCCTTTTATAGTAGTAATGATCAGTTCTAGGGTTCATGCCACCACCCGTCTGCGAATTAAATGGAGTTTCTCAAGATTGCAAAAATTTCATGCATAAAAAATTTCCTATTTTCATATAATTGGTAGAGATAAGAGCTAGACAGCGAAATTGAAGAGAGATAATACAGGAAGGAGGCTGCTAAACTAACCGATCTATTGTATTCGTCTTCAGTTGTCGTCAGAGGAAGAACCGTGTATGAATGGGGATCATCAATGTCGCCCATCGGCAAGCTTTCACTGCAGCGGCGGCGGCGGCGGCGACGCGGGCTGTAAATTTCTGTTGAGTTGAGGGTTGAGAGTGACCATATTTAACTGCGCCTGCGGCAGATAGTATTTTTTTTTTTTCTCTCCCCCTCTGTTTTTTTTTTTTTTTGACATATCTCATTTTTTATTTTAGCCCAACACTAAGCTTACATATAATCCTTCATTTCTTAAATATCGTGTCCTAAAAAAAAAAATAAGTTGAATAAAACGAAAGGAGTAATAAATATTTTGGAATATTTCTCTTTATTCATTTAATTATTTTTAAATTTGAATATAAAAATATTTTCTCTCACCAATAATTTCTTTTTATCTCTTAAATAAAAAGTATTTTTTTCAAGTGGTCATCATCAAATAAATTAAAGGTTTTAATTTATTAAAAATACATCAATTTTACCACATCTTAATTTGTTTTCATAAAATCTAAAATGATATGGCATAAATATATAAACCATTACATATATATATATATATATATAGTATATATTAATATAGAAATGCTCTCCTACTCATGGTGTCACCGCTGATGTGGCAGTGCCACATTAATAGGGGAGCATTACTCTATATTAATTACGTCTGTTTTAGAATAGGCCTATTTTATTATTTCTTCCGACTCAGAGATATTGACCCCCTTTTATATTGATATGTGATATATAAAATAATGAAAGTGGTCAATATCTCTGGGATAGAAGAAATATTTTATACCTCACATATATTTAAAAAACAGGTCTATTCTAATAGGACGGAGGGAGTATTAACTACCGCGAATAGAATGACTTTATTTTTTATTTCTTAGACTTTCTTATGTTTCAAGCTTTTCTACTCAAACCATATCATAAAGCCAACTCTGATTCAAGAATTATTGAACATGAAAAATTTGCTTATTTTCTACATCTACAATTTAAATAGCATAAATTTAACTCTTAATTATAACGTTCATAAACTTTTAAATTCAAATATAGCATATTTATCAACATAATTACTTCACCGTCCATTATATTCATACTTAATGTGTACATCATTGATGTGGTAGTGTTGACAAATTTTGCATTTAAGATTAATTTTTCTAATCTGGTTTTCCCCATTGCGTTGATGGTATAGGGACGGTTTAGCTATTCATATTTAGATTTCTTTTAATTTCAAGCAATTATGTGATACATCATATACTTCTATTTTAAAAATAAATAAAAAAAGAGAGAAAAATCCACAGTGGAGTACGGCATGACACATTAGAAAAAGTCGTTGGAAAATGAATCTGGTATATATTGTAGTAGGTTTTAAATAGTTTGTGCATTTTCTTTTTTGTAATTATTAAAAGCTTGGGATTTTATTTTTTTTTGGTCACTTTTAGTATACAAGAATAGCCTTTTAAAACAGTGACAATTAAATTTTAGTATTAAACAACTTAACAAACTTAAAATTTAGCCAATTTTTAATTAAGTTTTTGGACAAGAATACCTTATAGCCATTTTAGTTCTTAAAACCCTAATTCGATTCTTCATTTCTCTTCCGCCTCTCTCCCCCATTCTCCCTCTCCCCACCACTGCGAAGTGGAGGACTGCCGCCACAAACCTAGTGCAACACATAAGAGGCGCGACACAAAGATCCAATGGCGGATATCTACAAGTGGCACGATGCCATGAGACTCCCCTCCTCTGCCTTCGTCTCTCTCTCTCGTCAAGGTGACGTTCTGTTTCATTTTTGCTTCGAATTTTGGAGATCAAAATTATGTGTGGCTTCGCGCGAGTAGGGGTGCTAATCGGTTTCCGGTATTCCGGGAGAACCGGTACCGAACCGGGAACCGGATAAGCCGGTTCCGGTCCGGTAACCGGTTCCACCCCGTAGTTACAATTCCGGTACCCGGGTACCCGGTACCGAACCGGGTACCGGTTAAAATATTAATATTTTATTTATTTTTATTTTTTTATATTTTATATTAAATTATATTATTAATTTTAAGTTATAATAAATAAAAATTACAATCCCTAATTCTATTTTAAGTTATTTTTTATATTGAATTATCTTGTAAATTTGTATTAGGCTTTAAAAAAAAAGAAAAAATACAATTTTAATTTTTTTTTATAAAAACCGGTTCCTTAACCGGTAATCCGGTAAAACCGGAACCGAACCGGTACCGGAATCGGGAACCGGATAACCTATCCGGTTCCGGTACCGGTTCCTAAAATTCGGGAAATACCGGTACCGGGTACCCGGATTTCCGGTTCCGGACCCGGAACCGGACCGGTTAGCACCCCTACGCGCGAGCTTCAATTTTTTCTCTTTTTGGGGAGATTAAGATCAAAGTTATGGTTGTGGGAATGTTGATCTCGTAATTGGAACTATTAGCACTGTTTTGTAAAATAGTGTCAATAGTCTCATTATATCTAGCGAGCTTGTAAATTACTACTACTATTGGTGGCACTATATTGTACTAGTAGTGCCAATAGTCCGAAAATAAGAAGACTATTTCGGGTTATAAAACAATTGGTACTGTTGTAACTATTAGTACTATTCAACGAACAAAAAACATTCGAAACTAATCAAACCTAAAAATTTTGAAATTAGACTAAACAAGAAAAATTGAAATAACCAGCCAAAACCAAAAAAAAAAAAAAAGAAAAGAAGGGAAAATCGAAAGAAAAGAAGGAAAAAAATCAAAAAAAGAAGAAGAAAAAATTGAAAATTTAATAATTAAATTACTTAGGCAAAGTCAACTTTGGTATTTTTGTCCCAAAACAGAAAAAATTATTTAAATTTAAGTTTATTATGTTAGCCGACGAAATTTATTTTCCACTATCTTAAAAAACTAGTTCAAATTTTGCCTATTTTGTTACATGACCGAATACAGTAAAACCTCTATAAATTAATAACTTTGGGACCTTGAAATTTTATTAATTTATAGAGATATTAATATATCAATAAATTAATATTTTATTAATTAAAAGATAGACTTTTAAATTCAGCAAATTTATTACATATATATTGAAAATAAATGAATTCATATATGTTTCATTGATTATATTCATGTATCAATTAATTCTTTATAACTAATTAAATATATTCATGTATAATATCAATTCATTGTATACAATTAACTATTATAATCATGTATCAATTCATTGGTTATCACAATGAAATGGACATCAACCAATTTGTGGACTACGTGGGTGAAAATGATGAATGTTCAAGAGTTCAAAGTTTAGAGGAAATTGTTGATATTATTGAAGATCCTACTAATGATTAAGCTAAAGATGATTCAATATCGTTGGAACCAGTCATGAGAAAGGAGGTTTTGAGCACGGCAACAACTCTTCATAATTTTTTGTTGCAGCTAGGGAACTCGACACCGGAACTCTTAGATGCAATTAAAAAAGTTAGGAATGAAATCCAATTAGATTTAAAGTTTAAGAAAAATCAAGTAACAATAGATTCATATTTTAGCAAATTACCATAATATTTATAATTGTAATATTTATGAATTATTAATTTAGAGTTTTAATGGGACCTAATATTTATAACGAGATTTTCCGAAAACTTATTATCTTATTATCTTATCGAATTTGATGATTTTTTATAAAGGCCCAAGTCGGGACTGGAAGATTTTATTATTTTAAATAAGTTATTAATTTATAGAGGTTTTACCTTTAAAAAAAAATTATAGAGATTTTACTGTAGTTAAGAATATAAACTGTAATTTTTCCAAAGATAAATAACTTAAACTAAAAGTGGCAAAACAAACGATCAAAAAAATGTACTACTACCGAAGTGTAATTTATAATTGTGATTCTTGTGAATTAATCATGGCAAGCCACCATCATTGGAATTCTATACTTTTGATTGCTGGAGAAAGAAACAAGAGTCCACTAAACTAAAGCTATAAGTTTGTCAAACTTGATTAGATTATACATACAAATACTGATAGCTAATGCCATCTTCATAGATCAAAAGATCTTTCCTCAAAAACACATACGGAGTATATAGTGGCTGTTAAAAAAGAGCGAAGCCCTATTAACTTAAGCATACCAAACTGTTCTTATGCACCAGAGCTCTGCTATCCGATGTACCTGTAGGAGACGGTAACTTCACCGAGTCCATTTCACCATTATCAATATTGTAGATAATACCAGAGGAATTCCATACAGTTTGGTTGAAGAAGAAGAGCAACACCTCTGGGTATTTCATCCAACCAACTGGTACGAGGAATGCATCATATTTCCAATGAAACTGTAGGATTTTGGATTTGTGATCTTTCAAGTCGATGTTGGGCAAAATTCTTCTCCATTCTCCACTTTCTCCATCCAACTCCCAAACTTCCCACAACAATTTTCTACAAGGAAACAACACGGATAGATTCCTCCCAGTTGACATATACGAATACTCAAACCCTAAGGGCTTGCTTGGTATGATGGAATGGAATGAGGTGAGAAACATTCCGTCTCATTCCATTCCATCATACCAAGCACCCCTTAATGGCTTGCTTGGTATGATGGAATGGAATGAGATGGAATAGAATGGAGGTAGAAATCATATAGAAATTTGTACATCATTTCTACCTTGATTCCATTCCATCGTACCAAGCACCACCTAAGACTCGATACTCTAGAGGAGCAAGAGGGGCAAGAGTCTCTCTAAAAACCTCAGTCTCCACATTCATAGTCAAGACAGAACCAACCCAAGGACAAATCCAATGCATGAAGCCTTCAGTGATGAACGGATCACGGCAGAGAAGCCAGTTAGCTATGGGGGATAATTGTTCGCAACAAGCCTCCACGTGTTATCGACTCCAACAGTTAATATAGCACATTGCGTTGGCATTGAACTCCGATCGAGAAGATATGTTGCAACCACTTTATGCTCCGTCAAAGCCGCAACATATGCTATGCCATACCAATTCACCCATTGCTTAGGGTTAGGGTTAGGGCCACACATTGTATTAGAAATTAGAGGGAGATCTAAGCGACATTTTGTTACAGGGTTCACTACATAGAAGCCATGTTTTTCATCATAGCAGTATGTCACCAAAATCAAACCATTAGAACTAGCCGAAAATAAGGATTCAAATTCGCAATTTAACTCCGATACCTCAACTCCTCCGCCTTGTGTTGCAGCCACGAAACTCGAACCATGCCCAGGCCCACTTGTGAGAAGAAGTCCATACCCAGTACGGTGAAGGTGCGCATACACAAAAGCTCGGCGGTGGATTGTACGGCACCACCTCTTACACACAAACCTTGCTCTCTCGTTGATATCTTCAGCTGGAAGGCGCACCAGAACTTCCGATAGCACCTCGTCAGGTAGGGCATCTATCTTCGAATAATGCGAATCTGCAATCCTCTTCATAAGCAAAGGCACGGTGGCGATGGCGGTGGAATGATATATACCCTTTTGATATTATGAGATGAAGTTTCAACAATTGAACGATATATGAAAGAAAGAAGAAAAATATTCACCAAACAATTAACGCGCGCAGCGCAGGAGCAGAAGAAGATGATGAGGACTTTGGTAAAGTGACATTTGGCATTCTTTAATCAATCCATGTTTCTTCTGGTCACATAAATTAAAAAATATAATAAAAAAAAATTAAATATGGTGCTCACATATCATAATGAATGTGGATTGATTCGAGATAAATATAATGTTAGGGATAAATATGGCATTTGTTAGCACATATAATTTTCTTATTAATATAATTTTAGTTTTAATAGTTTCGTATTATTAAATCGATTTTTGGCACATATAATTGCATATAGAATTATGAGAGCATTTGAAATGTCCATATATGTTAACAAAACTCAAATTATATCCATCAACTTAATAAAAAAAAAACAAAAAAGAAACAAACAAAAAAAAAACAAAAAAAAACTCAAATTTTAGCAAATTTTTACATTTTAGTCCAAAATTGCATTTTAGTCCAAAATGCTCTTACTAAGGTCAACTTTGACGGATTTTGTTATTAAAATATTTCAATTTTCTGACAATTTTTTTTGAATTTTTTTCTAATATTTTTTGTACATTTTTTCTTTTATAAAAAAAATTCCCAACATTTTTTTTTTGTCTACATAATGATACTGATATTATTAGTGCCTATAGTTTCAAACTTTCAATCTTTAACAGTTTTCCAGAAGAAAAAAAAAAAATCAAAAATCAAAGCACATACCTACAATCTAATAAATTTGAGCAAAATATACATAAATGGCACTAGTTCACAAAATAGTGACACTAGTCTTAAGTGCATGACCATTAAAAATAAAATAAGAAAACTAAATAGCCTTCTTAATATCTTCAACAGCTCCGTCTAACCCGGTAACAACATTTTACTGAAGCGAGAAGAAAAGAAAGAGGTAGGAAGGGGAAAAGGAAGAGGGTGATCCAAATGAGCACCGCTCTAAGGAACAACACAGAGATGTGAATTTCTTTATGAAGAATTGATCATAGCTGTGTTTCTAAATTTGCATAAAGATTTACTTTTAAATAAGCAAAGCTGATATTTATGCTATGAAGAAAAAGTCACCACTAAAGCATGCAGCTAATGAAACACAAGAATTCTAGTTCAAGTCATTTTAATCAATTAAAGACCCCTCACTTTCAAATGCACTACAATGGTGTGGATGCCATCAGGATCAAATAACTTAAAGGAGTGATTTCAGCTGTATAAAGATTGTAGATAATGCAAGACCCGCACTTATCCGGGTAATGGTATTAAACCCAACCAAAGAAACTACAGAAAAGATCCCTCAAATGCACATAGTGACTGAAAACAGACTACAAGCCCTCAACTTCAAAGTTCCCATGCACAACGAAGCTCTGACATTTAGACAGGGCAGGTAACTCAAAGTAGTCGATTTCATATGACACATATCATACATATCAAAGACCAAGATTTTTGGGTATCTAACCCAACCACTAGGAATGACAAAATCATCATTTTCCACAAGAATGCTGTGATTCTCTCTTTTCCTTTCTGCTCTTCAAGTAAAAATAGCTCTTCTTCTTGCTTTTCCATTCCCATAAAACAGTTAAATTTTTAGCCAGAGTTTTATATTTTAGATTTTTATACCTCTCGAAATTAAATCAGACTTTATGAAACAAATGACTGCTTCATGATTTCCTCAAAGAAACTAAGGAAAAGGTTTTCACCTCTCCTAATGACTTGGCTTTTTGTAAGGTGAGTGAGAGCAACCAAAACACTGCTACAAGTTACAAGTTACAACAACCAAAATCAAGCATAATTTTTCCTCATGTGATATAGAGAACCAAACATATGTAACAATATAGAAGATGTGAACTAACAAGATTTTGACTCAACCAACCATGAAATAATCGAAACCCAATATGAACCAAAATCAACCTGGCACACAGAGACTAAAATGCCCTAAAAAATAAAAGAAAATTGGATTATCATGTACCAAAAGGTTGCCTGAGTTCAGCAGCATCTTCACGAGGAGCTCGTTTTCTTGCTTGCCTAGTCCCACGAAACAGTTAATTCTTTAATAAAACCAGATTCTTGGAACAAAGGACTGCTTCATACTTTCATCCAAGAAGCTAAAGAAAAGATCCTTCAAACACATGACTATTTTATCCATTCCAAGCTGTTCCTATGCCCTTCAATGCTGTGACTATTTATACAAGCAGGTAACTTGAAGGAGTCGATTTCATCTTTATCAAGATTGTAGATAATGCAAACCCGATCCATATTATAGGAATGAAGTGCCAAAATTTCTGGGTATTTAATCCAACCAATTGGACTGATGGAGAACTCATCTTTCAACACACACTGTGGGATTCTGCACTTACTAGCTCTAAAGTCAATGCTGGGCAGCAGCTTTCTCCATTCACCACTTTCTCCTTTCATCTCCCAAACTTCCCACAAGAAATCACCACGATACATCAGTACTGATAGATGCCTCCCAGTTGACAGATAATAGTACCTGCGTCTATTATCTTGATATTCTTCAGGAAGAAGAGTGGCATGAGTGTGTGTAAAAGTCTCAGTCTCCACATTCAATGTCAACGTATCATTCTTTACCGAAACCCAGTGCACAAAACCTTCAGTGATCAACTCATTAAAATTGAGAAGATAATTAGCTCGAGGGGACAATTGATCAACTACAACATGTCTCCAAGTGTTGTCCACACCGCAGTTAATATGGCACATTGTGCTACATATGGACTACATAGGTTGCAACCACTTTGTAATCCATGGAAGCTGCAGCATACGCTATACAGAAGTGAGGCGTATATACGTCATCAAAAAACCGAGGGAGATTGAAGCCAGCCTTAGTCGTAGGATTCAGAATACGAAGACAGAGTTATCCGTATCATAACAGAGATAAACATCAAGAACCAAACCATTACAAGTAGCTATATTGGATCTTAATTTATAACTCAACTCATATATCTCAATTCTGCCTTGTGTCGCTGTCATGAAAATTGGACTAGATCCTCCTCTTAACGTACAATTCCATCCCAGGAAAAGAAGTCCATAATTAGTACGGTGAAGGTGGGTGTACGCGAAGGCATCGCCATGGATTAGACGCTTCCATCTCCGACACACAAACCTTGCTACATCATGGATATCTTCAGCTGAAACACGTAATAGGATTTCTAACAACAGATCATCGCAGAGGGAATTTACGTGCGTTGAACTCGCCTTCTTACACATCCAAAAATAGTACGACCGAGTTCTAGGGTTTGTGACCGCCTGCATATTAAATGGAGTTTTCCTTACCCACCATTGTACACGGAAATTTCATGAATAATTACGTAATTGAACAAATTGAACAGAGATGGAGGCAGGAAATTAAAAAGCTTCGCTCCGAAATTTGAAGAGAGACAGAGAGAAAGAGAATGTATGGAGGAGGACGTTAAGCTCACCGATGTATTTCCTCGTTGATCACTTGTGGCCAGAGCAGCAGGAACTGTGTTTGAATGGGGATCCCCAATTCCGCCCATCAGCGACCCTTCATCGCCGCGGCGACGGCGGCAGTCGGCTGACTGCAGCATATTATACTTTCTTTTTTCGGTGAGCATGTAGATTAGAGGGAAGCTATGCGCTGTTTTTCCAAAAAGAGTTCTAAAAGGAGCAAATTTGAACGGAAGGACATTTATGAGAAAACATTAATTATAAGTAAATATTTGTAAATTTAGTTTTTAATTTTATTTTATTTATAATGGCTGCTATTATTATTATAAGACAGCCATGGAAATTGAAGGAAAAGGGAAAAAAAAAAAGAACTATATTTACCAAATTTAGTAAAATCCATTCTGCGCTTATTTGGTGGGTTCATGTAACAAAAGTACAAAACTACAAAAGGTTGGTAGTTTGCCTTAACATAAAAGTTTTAGCCTAAAATCTGAATTTTATATTTTTTTTACCTCACAAAATAAAATCAGATTTCGTGTTCTCGTCAAGAAAAAAACTAAAGAAAAGGAATTGTCCTCTTCCAAGTTCCAATTACACGGGAATTAATCCATAGAAACAGAAGTAGAAGAAGAAGAAGAAGAAGAAAAAGGCCGAAAGTAAGCCAATGCCGAGAACATGTTGGATTTAGCAGTGAATGAATCCCAATGCCATAAGCTGCACTGTCCAGTCTTGAAACAATTTTTTTCATACCAATCAGTGTTTTAAAAACCAAATCGGACCGCCCGGTCCGACCGTGAACCGGCCATAAGAGCGGTCTAGTCAATGCAAAAAACCAGAGGTCTGTTCGAACCGCTATTGGACCGCTAGAACCGGATCAAACCGGTTAACCAGCCAACCGGGGGCGGTTATTGAGAACCGGCCGGTTCCCAAAACTGAAGCCCTTTAATTAAAAATGTGGTGAAGAGGGTTCAAACTTGTGACCCCTAAGTTCAAAGACAGAGCTTCAAACCATCACACCAACCAACATATTATTATTTAGGGGTGAGCACGGGTCGGTTAACCGACCATTTTACACTTAAAAAAATTGACAATGCGGTTTTTTATTGGGTCGGTTAATTGTTATAAATTAAAAAATAAAGACCAAAAACCATGAAAGCGGTTAACCTAAAAATCAGACAGGTTAACCGTTTATCTAACGGTTAACCATAAATAAAAGAAATATTCTATTTTTTATAGTTCATAATAGGAAAATTCGAAATAATTCATATCTTAAATATACGTGCAAAATAAATAATTTACAAAAATTAAAAAAATAATAAAATTAAATTGCATAATCCTAATAGAATAAGCTTTGCAATAACTTAAGCTAACAATCGAGCTACCTTCAATTGCTTATTAACTTTTGGCTCCATCAATACTCAGAATCGGGTGATCTTCTCTCAAACTTTGTTAGTAATATATAATATAATATAATATAATACTCACTCCATTTTGTGAAATTTGACCCCTTTGTTTTTGGCAATTGCTGGCACGGTTTTCCACGCTTCTTGATAATGGGTTTTAAAATGGATTTTTGAAGATTTCTTTCTTTTACGGGATACTACGACTGTTGTAGTATCCCGTAAAAGAAAGAAATCTTTAAAAATTCATTTTAAAACTCATTATCAAGAAGCGTGGAAAAACGTGCCAGCAAGTGCCAAAAGCAAAGTGGTCAAATTCCATGAAATGGAGGTAGTATAATATAATATAATATAAAATTATATATTTATTTAATTGGTACCGGTTCAGTTAACCACAGGTTTTTTAGGCATAGAAACCGAAACCGAACCGTTAGAGTCGGGTTTTGAAAATTAGAAATAAAAACCAAACCATACTGTTATACCCCGACTTTTTAATAAACAAAAAATGCATAAAAATTCAAAACTTTGTATAACTTGTTTCGATTTATGATGATAGAAGGGTTATTGTTCTACTTGTATGAAATTGCAGTTTATTTTGCAATTTAGATAAAGATATAAATCTATATTTATATCTCGTAATTTTTATTGCGAACTAACGAACCAAAATATTATATGCCTGTATAATATTTCTAAATAGATTAATTAGAGATGATTAATAAATCTCTAAGTACGATTAGCTAATGGGCCAAGAAATACTTTTGTAATAGTTCTCTTAAACCCATTCAACTATTACAATATAGAGTAAGTAATTAAATTCACAACCCCAACATAAGATCCAATTAAGAATAACACCAATACCCAAAATTTTAGGTCTTAATACAAGTGAAATACATAGAATGAAATAAAGATACATCATCCAATCAAATTCCTGCAGACACAAGATCTCAACAGATCTCTGCCATTACCAAAGTCAAGCCCATCCCACAAAATTATGAAGAACACTATCCTTTTAACTGTAGAAAGCATGGCTTCTTCACATAAATTTCAACACATCCCATCTACCAGTCCTATATCATCACCTTCGCCGTCTTCTCTACCCTGCACAAAACCAAACACCAAATCTCTCAAAAGAAAGAAATAAAAATGCAGCAAACTTAAGGAAGAGAAGAAGGAGAAGAAGCAGCAGCCTTACATCCTCTCAAAATCATCACCACCATTCCAAGTTCATTCACAGTAAGAATTTCCAACCTATATATATATATATATATATATACATATATACCCATGTTTTAAGCTCGTTAACTGAAATCACAATAAGGAAAACTAGTACTACAACTGTAATTAAGAGCTTGAATAAAACACTAAAATCACACAAGGCATAAGTGATAGGATATTTGGCCTAGCCACTAGGCCCAAGCATCGAGCCTAATGTAATTGGGCTCCGACTGTCAAGCTCGGCCTATGCAGCTCGGCCCACCGAAGAGCCTTACCTGGCTCGGCCCAAACAGCCTACCTAGGCCGAATCCACGACGGCCCATCTCAAAGGAATCTCTACACCAAGGCAACTCCTACATCGACTACAATTCAAGCTCCACAAGAGATATAGAAGCTCGGTGTTTATCCAGTAAAGGAGGAGATCAAGCCAAAGAGTCCTAATAGGAAAAGACTTATAATCCTAGTCGAATTCCATGTGTAGATACTTATAAATAGGGGTTTAGAATAGATTGGGAGGGAAGAACAATCTTGTAATCACTACTCATACAAGCAATAAAGATCCATACTCTTTCCGCCCGTGGACGTAGATCTATTCCAATAGATCGAACCACGTAAATCCCTTTGTGTTCCGTTTGGGTTCGTGTTCATTAATTCATTGTCTATGTGCATTAATTACCTTGCGAAAATAAGATCGCCACTGGCGCCGTCTGTGGGAACCGAAATTTGTGAATCTTGATCAAATTTTTGCAAGTTTGCTATAATCACGATGGCCGGGAAATCAACACGATCTACTGCTGCCGCTAATAAGTCCGCCGCTGCCGCCGCCGCCGCTGCCGCCGCCGCTGCTGCTAAGGAGACGGATGCCCAGCAAACTGCTCATGAATCAACCGAGGCCTCTAGCCATCCACCCAGCCCTAATCAAAGACGCCCCGGGAAGGAGCGTGCGCTGACTCCGGAAGGGCATATCGGAAATATTCCGGTGGATCAATTCGGCAGACCGCTCAACCCCAGCCAAGAAGATCACAGCAATGGTCGTGACGGAGAGGAGGCACCAAAGCTCCAGCCGCATGACCTTGAGGATGCAGTAAGGAGTTTCCTTGCATATAAAGGCACAGAATTCTTGCAATTCGTCAACCAACAAAGAGCTGGACATCATGGAGAACGTGAAGCTACACCCCGTTCCCATCAACGACACGATTCTCAAAGCATCCAGATTGTGGGCGCACGAGAAGGGCAGCCTCGTCAAAGAAGGTTTGATGATAACCGCCGAGGAGACCCCAGACATACACCTCGCCGTACCATCACCCCACCTCGTCGTCATGCTGTTTCACCTCGGCTTGACGACGATCACCGAGGAGGGAGATTTACTGTTTACAGTAAGATCTCTACTCCCTTCACCAACTACATACTTTACACTCCTCTCCCAGAAAAGTATCGAGTACCCCCTATCAAGCCTTACAACGGCTTATGCGATCCGAGCAATTTCCTGTCCCAATACCAATATAATATGATGAATCAAGGTCTCAGTGAGGATACCTACATGTGTAAGGTATTTCCTGAACTGCTTGTCGACAACGCTCGTAGTTGGTTCGATAGCCTGCCTCCATGCAGTATCGGATCATACGCAGACCTGCTCGAAGCTTTCGAACGCAGGTTTTTCCAGAAAGCCGAGGCAAAAACTACCCCGGCCCAGCTTCTTTCCATTAGGCAGAGACGAGGAGAATCAATAAGTGACTTTATGACTAGGTTTAACGAAGAAAGCCTGAAAGTCGATCGCTTGACTGACGAAGTCCTTATCTCAGCCTTCCAGAATGCCATTCAATCTGGTGCTCTCTACCAGGAGATCATAAGGGAAGAGCCACGGACATCGAAGCAGCTGTGGAGCATCGCGGATCGTTTCGCACGAGCAGATGAGGCGGATAGGAAAAAGCGCGAGGCTGATAAGCCCGAACCATCTGACCGGAGGAAAGAGGAGCGCAATGACCGAAGTCAAAGTCGCCGAAGTGCCTTAGATAGACTGCAATGAGGCCCAATTGAATCCCGACTTGGGCCTCGGCAAACTCTGGAGAAGACCCAATTTACACCACTGACCAAGCCGAGGACGGAAATTTACGAGCTACATACCAACATGTTCGAAAAGCCTCAGCCAATGTCAAAATCAAAAGCAAACCGCCGATCCAGGGGTAAGTACTGCCGATTCCATGAAGACTATGGCCATGATACAGAAGAGTGCTGGAACTTAGCCGAAGATATTGAGAACTTGGTGCGCGATGGTATGCTTAAAAGGTACCAAAATCGCAACCAGAATGAAGGCCGACCTCAGAACAACAAAAGAACGAGACAAAATAGGGGGGGAATAACTGCGGCCCCCAGGCCGACAAAAAGCCGAAGCGAGAGGATGGCGAAGGCGAGGACCAGCCTCAGTATGATGGGGTCGTACAAGCTATTACTGGACTCCCACAAGGAGCTACGAAATCGTCGTTAAAAGCCGAGGCTCGAAGTCCGCAACAAGGCGAACCTTCCCAAAAAAGGTTCAAGAAGGACAAAGTGGTTACATTTTCGGACCAAGATCCAGTGCCACCTATCATGCCCCATCAGGATGCTATAGTGATCGAAGCCGGGGTGGCCAATAAGCTCGTACGACGAATTTTTGTCGATACCGGAGCCTCGGTCAGCATCCTCTTCAAGAGTTGCTTCGATCAACTCGGAGTGGAGAGGACGCAGCTCGCACCAGCACCAGTCCCGCTAAAGAGCTTCGTCCAACAGGAGACGCAAACGGAGGGGGTCGTACAGCTACCCGTCACAGTGGGGATTCACCCTTTATCAACCACTAAGGTCATCAATTTCTTCATTGTTAAAGCGGATTCTCCATATAATGTTATACTCGGAAGGGATTGGCTGGTGGGGGTCAAGGCGATCTGTTCGCCATACCACTTAACGATCAAAATCCCGTCAAAAAACGGGGTTATCATAGTTCGAGGTGACCAAAAAAGGGCAAAAGAGTGCATGCAGATTGCACTTCGAGGTGCCGGGGCACCCCAACACTCTCAAGCATAGCAATTACAGTTACCCGAAGAGTTGAAGCAGGAGCAAGAATCCGCATCAGATGAGCTGGTGAAAAGCATACTACTCTACGAAGACGACCTAACTAAGATCGTCAAAGTAGGCTTCGCAGGAGGTGCCGAACTCCACCGGCAGATCGTCCAACTTCTTCGGGAATACAGAGATGTTTTTGCATGGACTCCCTTTGACATGACCGGAGTAGCGCCCAGCATCATCACTCATCGTCTGAATATTAACCCCGAAGTGAAGCCGGTGAAACAGAAGCAACGAGTCTTCGCGGCAGAACGAAGGCAGGTCATTCATGACGAAGTGCAACAGCTTCAAAAAGCCGACATTTTGTTCGAGGTCAAATATCCGACGTGGATAGCTAACCCGGTCATGGTCAAAAAACAACAAGGAGGTTGGCGGATGTGCATTGACTATACCGACCTCAACAAATATTGTCCAAAGGACTGTTATCCCTTGCCCAACATAGATAAAAAAGTAGAAGCCCTGGTCGGTCACAAGGTCTTCAGTTTTCTAGATCTATATAAGGGGTATCACCAAGTACTAATGAGTGAAGAGGATGCACCGAAGACAGCGTTCATCACGGACTTCGGCGTGTTTGCCTATAAGAAGATGCCATTCGGGCTAAAAAACGCGGGAGCAACCTATCAAAGGATGGTCGACAAGATATTCGAACACCATATTGGAAAGAGTGTTGAAGTCTATGTCGACGACATCGTCGTCAAAAGCAGAGAACCAGCGACATGTGTTAACGACCTGAAGGTTGTCTTTGATCTACTTCGGAAAGTGAATCTGAAGCTAAACCCAGCGAAATGTACTTTTATGGTACGATCAGGGAAATTCCTAGGGTGCTGGATTTCGCAAGAAGGTATAAAGGCAGACCCCTCTAAAGTTCGAGCCGTCCAAGAGATGAAGGTCCCGAAAACCATTCATGATGTGCATCAACTGACTGGCTGTTTGGCAGCGTTAAGTCGTTTTTTATCTAAGGCCGCCGAAAAGCAGCTCCTTTTCTTCAAAATTCTCAAGAAGGCACCCGACTTCGAATGGAAGGACGAGCACAAAGCGGCGTTTGAAGAGTTGAAGAAATACCTGGCCAGACTCCCAACTTTGTCTGTTCCGAAAGATGGAGAGGTCCTCTCCCTATACCTCGCAGCCTCGGATGAAGCTATAAGTGCTGTACTAGTTCGGGAGGAAGGACGATGGCAGCTTCCTGTTTACTTCATTAGCCGAGCCTTGAAAGGACCGGAGACGAGGTACCAACCATTGGAAAAAGTCGCCCTTGCACTAGTAAATGCCGCTAGAAGGTTGAGACCGTATTTCCACGCACACACCATACGAGTTCTAACCGACCTGCCACTTCGCCAAGTCCTGACAAAACCTGAAGCATCGGGTAGAATTGCAAAGTGGGCTGTCGAACTCGGCGAGCACGACATAAATTTCTGTCCTCGGCAGGCGATAAAGGGACAAGCCCTAGCGGATTTCCTGGTAGAGGCTAAGTTCTCCGAAGCACCAAAGCAGGACGAACTCCCGCGAAACAAAGTCGAAGCCGAGCATCCTAAGGAGCCCCCACATGACTGCTGGAAAGTTTATGTAGATGGCGCTTCAGGTCGTACAGGCAGTGGAGCGGGAGTCATGCTAATTAGCCCGGATGGAAAGGAGATAACATATGCACTTCGGTTCGACTTCCCTACCACAAATAATGAGGTGGAGTACGAAGCCCTAATTGCAGGACTTCGCCTCGCTCAAAGTCTTCAAGTACAAGCTGTACAAGTTTACTGTGACTCCCAAGTCATAGTTAGCCATATGCTCGGCATATACGAGGCAAAGGGCGACAGAATGAGGAAGTATCTACAAAAAGCTAGGAGTCTGCAAGAAAGCTTCACCTACTTCGAGTTGGTACGAATCCCAAGAGGAGCAAATACCCGAGCTGATGCTTTGAGCAAGTTGGCGTCCTCGTCATCAAACTCTCCAGTGGAAGAAGTCAAACACCGAAGTATAGAAGAAGCCGAGGTCAGCCTCGTAATTGATGATGAAGCCCCAAATTGGATGACTCCTCTTCGGAATTATTTGGAGAAGGGCGAACTGCCCAGTGACAAGCTTGAGGCAAGAAAGATCTTAAGCAAGTCACCAAAGTACGTTCTACAAGAAGGAGTTCTGTACAGAAAGTCATACATTCAACCTCTCCTAAGATGTGTCGGGCCGAACCAAGCAAACTATGCGTTAAACGAAGTTCACGAAGGGTCATGTGGAAGCCATATTGGAGCTCGAACACTGTCAAAGAAGGTCATGCGCTGGGGCTATTACTGGCCTACAATGTTTCAAGACGTAGTCGAACTAGTTAAAAAATGCCCAAAATGTCAAATCCATGGGACGGTACCGAGACTACCTCAGACCGACCTAATAAGCATGCAAAGCCCGTGGCCGTTTGTGCAGTGGGGAATTGACATCGTCGGACCATTCGATAAAGCTCCCGGACAACTCCAGTTCCTCATCGTAGCCATCGACTACTTCACTAAATGGGTCGAAGCTGAGCCCTTGGCAAAGATCACAAGCAAGAACGTCCTCAACTTCGTATGGAAGAATGTGGTTTGCCGCTTCGGTATACCTCGCATCCTGGTTTCGGATAATGGAACACAATTTACCGATTGGACATTCAGAGAATGGTGTGAAGGGCTTCACATTCACCAAAAGTTCACTTCGGTAGCTCATCCTCAAGCGAACGGCCAAACCGAAGTGACAAACAGAACGATTGTCAAGGGACTCAAAACCCGCCTCGACAAAGCCAAAGGAGATTGGGCCGCAAATTTACCCCAGGTCCTATAGTCGTACCGAACAACTCCCCGGACCTCGAACGGTGAAACACCCTATAGTTTGGTGTACGGAACCGAAGCAGTGATCCCGGTAGAGATAGGCCTGCCGAGCCCACGCACTATCAACTTCACAGCCGAAGCCAACGAGGAAGACCTCCGAACCGAACTGGATCTGTTGGAAGAAAAACGAGAGCTCGCCTACATAAGAGAAGCTAAGTACAAGCAACAAGTAGCTCGGTACTACAACCAAAGGGTGAAGTACCAACAGTTCCAAGTAGGCGACCTCGTACTTCGGAATAACGAGGTCAGTAAAGCAGAAAGGCTCGGCAAGCTTGAAGCCACATGGGAAGGACCATACCGAGTTGAAGATGTCCTCGGCAAAGGGTCGTACAAGCTTGCCCATCTATCCGGTGAGCCCTTACCCCGTACATGGCACATCAATCATTTAAAAAAATACTTTGTATAAGTGGAGGAGAATAATGTCTAGGATCAGTTCATTTAAAGTCGTAGGTGTCAAGAGTCAGTTCGTCTTGTCAGCTGTTTTTCTTCTTTAAGTTTCTTTTTCAATAAAGTTTTATTTTTCCTTCATTATGCGTTTAAATACTTGCATATCATATTTTGCATCTCTCTATTCCACTTATGCTTAGTATTTTGAAACTCTGACGAGGGTAATTTAATAAACTCCACATTGGGAGTAAATGCTAAACGCGCGCGTAACGACCTAACCTTGTCAAAAATAGAAGTTCAAACTGCCTGGGCTCAATGGCCTCGTATTCGGCATGCTCCTCGGCGATCCTTATAGATTTGTCCTTCACGGCATCATACTTATCTTCAAGCTCTAAGAGCCGAGCTTGAAGCTCGTCATTTATAATTTGAGCGGCTCTAAGTCTCACGTCGGCCTCGTCTTAGATATACGTAGCTTGGTCTCTCGAACGAAGGGCTTCGACATCCTTAGCTTCAAGAGCCCGTAATAAGTTGTTGATTTGAGCTATGTACGGGGATGCATCAAAAATTGTGGGGGAAGACTACAATGTAAAGGATAAAAGTTTCAATTAAATGTTGAAATTTTATTAAGCCACAAAGGCGAAAGTCAAGAGACATATTACCGATGCCGCAGTACAAAAGCCTTACAAAAGAAGGAAAAAAAAAAAAAAAAAAAGGAAAAGGAAAAAAAGAAAAAAAAGAAAAAAAAAAGAGAATGTATAGAGGTGATCAACTGACCACTTCGGCATTCTCCTCCTCATTCTGACTAGAGGATTTGCCGCCGTCAGCATCGCCTTCCTCCTCGGCCTCCTCTCTGCCTCGGCCAGCAGCCTCCACTTCGGGCTCGGCAGTACGGTTGAGGTCGGCAATTAGCCTTTCCAACTCCTCATCCCTATCAACTGGCCATCCCGCCACCACCTCGGCAGTCAATACAGTAGACGACGAGGCTAAGCTGTCGAGCACGGGAATGCTTTTGAGGCCTTCCAACAGCGCCTCAGCATACGCACGGTTGACAGCCGCATCTGACATCTCCTGATATCCGTACTTGGCCTTGTCCAAGTTCGGAATATCAGAAGCGATGTTGTCGATCACGTCGCTAACTGCACGAATGTTTAAGATGGTGGCGACCTGCCCGGCCAGCTCCGAGAATCTTTCAGAGCGGAAGAGCCTCTCCGTATAAGACCGAAGCAGTGACCCCTGCATGGCTACCGCCTCAGCCTCCTGTCGCCTTGCCGCCTCTGCCTCGGCCTTCCACATGGCCGCCTCTTTCTTCGCGGACTCAGCAGCGTCCTTTGCCGATTCCACTGCAGCCCGTTCTGCCGACACCCTCGCTTCGGCCAATGCCAGTCGGTTGACTAGGCTGCCCTTCTCATTCTCTAGATCCCGCTGAGCTCGGACCACTTTGTTGAAGCGGTCGACCCCAGCGGTCAGGAAGTTGCTCAACTCCGAGGTAAGGTCGCTCAGCCTCGCCACCATGTCCTCGGCACCCTATATAAACATACATTAGCATTGAAAAAATATATAATGAAATGCGGAAGTACGTCTGTAAGTGTGATACTACCTCGGGAAATGGCCGAGGCTGATTCACCAGTTCTCCAAAACCCTGGCGTCCAACACCGCCAGATAACCGAACTGCAGTAACTGTACAATCCTCCTCTCCAGCAGGAACAGCAACAACCGACTTCTGCTGTTTTGTTTTTCGCACGAGAGGTCGCTCCGGAGGGGACCCCATTGGTGAGGCAACTAGTCCGCTCTCTGTTCGGTCCGAAGAAACCTCGGATGGTGACTTTTCAGTAGCGGCCGGCCTTGCCCTCTTCTTACCAAGAAGTTTCACTGTAGAAAAACAGTTAGAGCTTCAGCACAATGAAGAAGAACATATACAAAACAAAGAAACAGACCAAGTGGAGCCTCACCCTTCACCGGCTCAACCATGGAGTCTGGATCATAAGGGCTCAGCCCCGCCATAGCAAGATCGGCCTCAGTGAATTCTTCATCAACTAGGCTAGTCAACACTTCATCAAGCACACCGAACTTTTCTTCGGTGCCTTGGTTCCTCAATTTACCCACATTCCAGATGAAATGTGGGACCTCACCGAACCGACAGAAGAAGAACTTCGACTGCCAGTTCAGAATTTTTGACTTCGTCTTCACTCGAAAGCCAAGACGGGGTGACAGATAATACCACCCATTGTAGGAATTAAATTGGAAATATTTCAGGATCAGCTCTACTGACAGGCTGACCCCGTGATGACTACTAAGTACGCCTAAAGTAGTAAGCTGCCTAAACGAGTTCGGCGTTATTTGCGCTAGAGGAATGCCGAACTTCCGAAGAAGATCGGCAAAAACAGCGGGGAGGGGGAGACGAAGACCATGGCATAAGCAGTCTTCGTAGATCGTTACGAAGCCAACCGGAGGGTTGGATGCCCTATCCTCCGGCCGAGGTGCTAACATCTCTATCCAATCAGGAAATAAATAATTTCTTGCAATTTTCAAAATTGCAGAGGAATCTAGGGTTGAAGAAACTTTTGACACTGTTCCGACCGAATCACAGGGAGGAGCAAAAACTACCCTACAATTCGACGGAATGTCCGACTCTACAGTATATACATCTACCTCTATATTTTCCGGCGCATGAGATACCGGCGGCGACATAGACCTGTCGCCCGAACTCTGACTACCACTATCGCTAGAATCGCGTATAATAGAAGAGGAAGACATGGACTTACTTTTTAAGCAATGAAACACCGTGATGACAACGAATAGGTCACTGGATTTTGGTGTAACACTGACGGCAGCACTGCGAGCGTGGGGGAAGAAGATGAATCGCCGAAAATTTTAGGGTTCCAAATTTCAAAAATGTTGATTGTGGCGTCTGAAAGAAGTTTTAGTAACTTTCCGCCTACTTTATCGGGACCCCAAACGGTGCATTAAATGTAACTGACACATCACGTGTTCGCCCTCATCCCAATGAGACGCTTCACATTCCGACTTCGTCGAAATTCAATTTCCGAAGGGGCAATGTGAAGTCCAATTCCACCTCGTCTTAACGAGGTGGCAGGATCCCGACTTCGTCGAAACCTAATTTCCGAAGGGGCCATGTGAATTCCAACACCACCTCGTCTTAACGAGGTGGCCAGCATTCTGACTTTGTCGATATAACTTCTATATCTTTCTACCCCAGCTCACACCCTCACTTCCATATCTCTTTGGGGGGGGGGGGGGATGTGATAGGATATGGCCTAGCCACTAGGCCCAAGCATCGAGCCCAATGTAATTGGGCTCCGACTGTCAAGCTCGGCCTATGCAGCTCGGCCCACCGAAGAGCCTTACCTGGCTCGGCCCAAACAGCCTACCTAGGCCGAATCCACGACGGCCCATCTCAAAGGAATCTCTACACCAAGGCAACTCCTACATCGACTACAATTCAAGCTCCACAAGAGATATAGAAGCTCGGTGTTTATCCAGTAAAGGAGGAGATCAAGCCAAAGAGTCCTAATAGGAAAAGACTTATAATCCTAGTCGAATTCCATGTGTAGATACTTATAAATAGAGGTTTAGAATAGATTGGGAGGGAAGAACAATCTTGTAATCACTACTCATACAAGCAATAAAGATCCATACTCTTTCCGCCCGTGGACGTAGATCTATTCCAATAGATCGAACCACGTAAATCCCTTTGTGTTCCGTTTGGGTTCGTGTTCATTAATTCCCTGTCTACGTGCATTAATTACCTTGCGAAAATAAGATCGATCAATAAGCACGTTCAAAACCAAACAGCAACTATATATATACATATTTATTCTTATGCTATTCAAAAGTCTGAAAATAATAAAACCAGAAGCATGAGGAACTTGCGTCAGGAACTTAGAAACCATAAGCTTTTATATATACTCTTCTATACCCTTCAAAGATACAAAATGGGAATGAATAGGCTAATGAACATGGTTTTCAGTAACATTAATCTGGGAAAGGAATACACAATTATAATCTATGGCTATGCTGCAACTTCTAACTCACCACCAAAGGAACAAATCGTAGAATCATGACTAGGGTATTAATAAAAACGGGAAAAAGGAAAGGCGAGATATTTAGCTTATGGGATAACGGGGCTCGTCCCCTGCTGCTGTGAATATGGCCGGAGCTATCGGCGAGGCTGGCGCATCGGCGGTCGACGGCGAGGCAGCAGCGGTGACAGGCGAGTACCGAGGTAGATCAACCGGCTGTTGTAAATGACGGCGGGGCGGTCAGCGAGACGACGGTGGCTCTGCAGCAAGCACGGCGGTGCTGGAGGAGACTGGGGGCGGCAGTGGCGTGATCACCGGCAGACGAAGAAGGAAAGAGGAGGGGCGTTCCAGCCCCTATCTTTGACGAACCGAAGAAGCAGTTGTGACCGACGTGAGCGTGGCGGAGCTGGTATGAACGCTGTGGTGGCTCAGCACCAGGAACGAGGCTGTGGCGCCGGCGGACTCGCAGCGGCGGAGGTGCTGCGATAGAAGCAAAGCGGCGGCGGCGCTGTCATGATTAATTCGAGGCGACGTTCTAGATGCGAGAGCGGAAAGCCGCTGAGAATGTGGAGGCGGCACCGCCTCCACATTGTACTTCCATGCATTGTTACTGAAGCAACAAAATAAATAAAATAATGTGTGGTGTGGCCTCATAGTCCAGGTGGCAGCAGCGTAGTCGTCGATCAGTCTTTATGAGTGGACGGTTGAGATTAGAAGATTCAAGTAGCGTGGTTTCTACGTATTACGTTTTACCATTTCTTTTAGCTGAAGTAGTATAAATACGGGATGTAAAGCTATTCAGCTTAAGTGAATGAAACCCATGACTGTTACTATCTTAGCTTACTTGCTTCTATCAAAATTCAACTTTACTTCTATAGAAATTTCTTCAATTATGTTCGTTCCTAAATTCAACATGGTACCAGAGCAGGAGATCTGCTAAAATTTGATCGAAATGGTGAAGAACAATAGAGAGATGCAGTGGAAAAGGTTGTTCGAGGATGAGCGAGGTGATTCATCAAAAGGAAATGGACGGAATCGCGGAGACGAGCCGTTCGTGAATGAGTTCCATGAAGAAGGCTGGGATAATGATGAAGGCGTGGATGTAGAGCTGCAACAGCTTAAGGAAATTCTTCGATTGCAAGCCTCCGACCACCCGGGGATGCAATTGGTAGCAACGACACTCACAGGTACAAATTTCCTAAACTGGAGCCATTCGATTAAGCGTGCCCTAGGCGCGAAGTCTAAATTGGAAATACTAGATGGAACCCTAGGAGAACTAGATCCGAGTGTGTTTTACTATAAACAGTGGGTGAAAGTAGATTACATGGTCTCTAGTTGGATAACTAACTCGATATCTAGGGAGTTGGTTAATTCATTTTCGCATTATACTACCACTAAGAAACTCTGGGATGCTCTTTGTAGAAGATTTGACAGATCGAATGGGCCAAAAATAGCTAAGCTAGAAAAGGAAATTAGAGGTTATGAACAAGGAAACCAGAATGTTATGGATTACTTTAATAATCTAACTATCCTATGGGATGAGATGGATATGGTGTTGCCTCCAGTTCAGTGTGTATGCCATGCTAGGCCAATATTAGATAAAAGAGAGGAAGACAGAAGGTTGGTGCAGTTTCTACTGGGATTAAATGATGGATTTGAGCATGTTAGAAGCCAGATCTTGCTGCAAGAACCCCTACCATCAGTAGATAAAGCGTACTCTATGATTACTCAAGTTGAGGATGAGAAATCCATAAGAGATAACATGATGGATGGCAAAGAACAGATGGTGATGTATACACAAAAGCAAGGTGGGTATACCAGTGATTACAGCAGGTTTCAGTCTAGAACTGGGCAAGAGAAGAAAGGTCAAGGAGTAAGATGGCTAACCAAGGAAGAAAAGAAGAGACTTAAGTGTAGTCACTGTAAAGAAAGTGGACATGAGGCACATGAGTGCTTCAAGTTGCATGGTTATCCAGAGTGGTACAAACGATTCAAAGAAAACAAAGGGAAAGAAAAGGTTAATTGCATGATGGATATGCAAGATGATGAAGGTTCTTCTAGGAATGGAGATGTTTATGATACAAAGCAGCAGATAGAAGGACAACAATTTGATATAACCAGTTACATACAGTCTGAAATTGCTAAATGCATGAGTAATTTTGGGAATCAGTATCAGAATGGGACAAGCACTGGACCTGGATCAAGGACAAATATTAATTTTGTGCAAGAGGGAAAGAAGAGTGGGGGTTTTCTAGATGGACATTATGCATTTAGTATTGTTCCAAGTATGGAACATGATGTTTGGATTATTGATTCTAGTGCAACAACTCATGTGTGCTGCAACAGAGAATCGCTACATACTGTGTATAGATTGACTCAGGCTGTTACCATCCATCTACCAGATGGCTCATCAAGACAAGTGACTGTGGGTGGTAAGGTGCAGTTGAACAAGGACATTGTACTGGAAGATGTTTTGTTTGTTCCTGGCTTCACACACAATCTATTATCAGTGGCACAATTAATTCAAAACAGTGGGATCAGATGTATCTTCTATCCAACACATTGTGTATTCCAAAAGATTAACAGTGATCACATCATTGGAATGGGAAAGATGGAAAGGAATCTTTATATGTTGGAGACTGTGGTAGAGAATCACTTTACTCATTTCTTTAGAGCTGAGGATATAACTCTACATCAATGGCATTGCTTCCTAGGTCATCCTTCATTGTCTACAATGAAGCATATGAAACAACTAAGTGGAAGATTTCATCAAGATGCTATAAGGGCTATAGAGGAATGTGAGATCTGTTTCAGGGCTAAACATGTTAGAGATCCATTTCCTTTGTTAAACAGAAGGACAGAACAATGTTTTGAGTTAGTTCATGCGGATTTATGGGGTCCTTATGGAGTTGAGAGTGTGAGTAACACTAGATTTGTTCTCACATTAGTGGAAGACCACAGTCGAGGTATATGGACTTACCTCATTAGTTCAAAAGATTTAGTTTGTAGTGTTCTGTCCACATTTATACAGATGGTGAAAACACATTTCAAGAAGGAGATAAAGTTTGTTAGGACCGATAACGGCACAGAGTTTGTTAATAAGAAAGTGCATGATCTATTCTCATACCATGGGATACTTCATCAGAGAACTTGCATATATTCTCCACAGCAGAATGGCATTGTGGAGAGGAGACATCGTACTCTCTTGGAAGCAGCCCGAGCCTTGATGTTCCAAAGTTCTCTACCTCTCAAATTCTGGCCCTATTCCATCCTTACAGCCACTTGGATGCTGAATAGAGTTGCTAGCCGAATACTTGGATGGAAAACTCCTTATGAGGTGCTGAACAAAAGGACACCAGATTATCACATGCTCAGGCCACTTGGATGTCTAGCTTTTGCAGCAAGCCTCACTGCTCATAGAGGTAAATTTGATACACGCTCTCTTAAGTGTGTGTTTCTGGGTTATGAGGCATTTCACAAAGGATTTCTACTCTATGATTTGGATAATCACAAAGTTTTTGTATCTAGAGATGTGAAGTTCTTTGTGGATAAGTTTCCCTATGCTGCAGCTAAAGAAGTTTCAACTGTAGCATCACTGCCTTTTCCTTGCTTTCAAAATATTGACCCTATTGTACAACCACCAACTGATGATTCTATTCCTCTTACTGTAGTTGAGTCAACCACAGTGGCAGCATCAGAATCAACTATTTCCACTCAAACTGCATCTACATCTGCCGCATCTCCTCCTGCAGTATCAGAAGAAGCACATTCCCAAGAAGCAGAGGGTGAGATTATACCAGTTGGGAACACAGGGAATCAAGAATTGCGGAGAGGAAGTAGGGATCGCCAACCACCTGTTTGGATGCAGGATTATGTTGGTAATATTACATTTACAGATGTTATTCCTCATTTAGGAACTGGGATAACACCACACACCTTTCCTTACACAGTATCCAATGGTTTTACTTCTTCCTATATAGCCTTTCTCTTCAACTTGGAAGCTCTAAAGGAACCTACCTCTTATAAAGAAGCTTGTCTCTCTCCAAAATGGGTTAAAGCAATGGATGATGAGCTGCTGGCTTTGGAGCAGAATAACACCTGGATACTTACAGACTTGCCTCCTGGGAAGAAACCTATAGGGAGCAAGTGGGTTTACAAGATCAAATTGAAGGCTGATGGGAAGGTGGAAAGGTACAAAGCCAGACTAGTGGCTAAAGGGTACAATCAAGAGTATGGGATAGATTATACTGAGGTGTTCTTTCCGGTTGCAAAATTGGCCACTGTCAGAGTTCTTCTTGTTGTAGCAATCTCTTTGCAATGGCACATACACCAACTGGATGTCAATAATGCGTTTTTACATGGATTTCTACATGATGACATCTACACGTCTCTACCTCAAGGCTATAAAGGTGTGCAATCCGGGAAAGTATGCAAGCTTGTTAAAAGTCTTTATGGTCTCAAGCAAGCCTCTAGGGAGTGGAACACTGAGTTTTGCAGATGCTTGTTTGATAATGGTTTTGTACAGTCCACTGCAGATCCTTGCCTATTCTTTAAAGGAGAAGGTTCTTCATACATCTCATTAATTGTTTATGTGGATGATGTGCTGGTGGCTAGCCCTTCCTTGCCTCTTATTCAAGAATTAAAAGCCATTCTACATCAAGCGTTCACCATAAAGGATCTGCAAGAAGCTAAATACTTTCTTGGAATGGAGATAATCAGAACCAATTCAGGTGCTTCTCTGAATCAAAGAAAGTATATCTTAGATATATTGTCCAATACTGGTTTATTGGGTTGCAAACCCGCTGCTACTCTTTTTGCCTTCTGGGGTTACACTTTAGAGAAAACTAGGCACTTTAATGGCTGATCCTGAAAAGTACAGGAAGCTTGTTGGTCAACTTCTATACTTGAATTTGACCAGACCTGATATCAGCCATGCTGTATAGCAACTCAGTCAATACATGAATGCACCATATACTGGTCATTGGGATTCTGCACTTCATGTTTTGAAGTACTTGAAAGGGTGCCCTTCTCTAGGATTATTCTATCCGGTTTCATCCTCCACTTGTTTGAATGCATACTGTGATGCTGACTGGGGTACTTGCCCAGATTCAAGGGTGTCTCTTACTGGTTACTGCATCTTTCTTGGTGATTCTCTTGTGTCTTGGAGGTGTAAGAAACAATCCACTATTTCTGTGTCCTCAGCCGAAGCAGAATACCGGGCTATGAGTGTCACCACTAGAGAGTTGCTATGGTTATCCTATCTCTTCAAGGATTTTCATCTTGATTTGCAGCTGCCCATTCCTTTGATGTGTGATAACCAAGCTACAGTACACATCACCAAAAATCCGGTGTTCCATGAGCGTACAAAATATCTAGAAATCGACTGTCACCCTCGTTCGAGAACATTATCGCAAGGGGCTTATCATACCAGTCAACGTTTCTACTGTGGAGCAACTCGCTGATTTCTTCACCAAATCCCTTCCTGGTCCTCGTTTCCGTCTGCTATTGTCCAAGATGAAGATGTTTGATCTTCATACATCTTCCTCTTGAGGGGGGGTATTGAGATCTATGCATGTACTTCCATGCATTGTTACTGAAGCAACAAAATAAATCAAATAATGTGTGGTGCGGCCTCATAGTCCAGGTGGCAGCAGCGTAGTCGTCGATCAGTCTTTATGAGTGGACGGTTGAGATTAGAAGATTCAAGTAGCGTGGTTTCTACGTATTACGTTTTACCATTTCTTTTAGCTGAAGTAGTATAAATACGGGATGTAAAGCTATTCAGCTTAAGTGAATGAAACCCATGACTGTTACTATCTTAGCTTACTTGCTTCTATCAAAATTCAACTTTACTTCTATAGAAATTTCTTCAATTATGTTCGTTCCTAAATTCAACAGCGACGTTCTAGATGCGAGAGTGGAAAGCCGCTGAGAATGTGGAGGCGGCACCGGCGGCGATGTGAAGGAGACGATGGCAGTTGGATTTTCCGCCGACGTTTTTGCGAAGAATAAAGAAGACGGGAAGAAAGATCGTGAGAAAGAGAGAGGGAGGATTTATTTGTGTGTCTTGAGTACGTGTTGTAGGAGAAGGGGTAATCAAAATGGGTTTCCTTCATTGGGCTAAGTATTTATTAAAAATGGGCTTCTGCAATTGGCCTAATCTTCCACTGGGCCGAGAAAACCGTATAAGACTGGGCTTCAGCAATTAACTTTAATGGGCTAAGGTTAATTAAGCTAATTAAATGAGATTTAATTAAATTACTAAGCTATAATTAGCCAAAATTACATTCCAGAATTTATCCTAAGTTCGGATTTAATATTCAACGAATATTCGAATCCAATTAATTATTTAATTGGACCCCTTTAATAATAATAAAATGGTTATTCAAACAAATCTGTTAACCCTAACAGATTTATATTCAAGAAAACAGAAGGCAAATATATTTCCCTTAGATCTATTTTAAGAATTTTAGAATTCTTATTATATCGTTATGAATAGGCGCTGTTCGACGAGGACATTAATTTAGACGTTGCCTATCAAGACCGGCCATTCTACTACGCTTTAAGAGGTGGGCTTATTCTTCCAAAGTATACGAGTTATATATGCTCATGGTTTTAAAGATGAAAACTGGTTATCCATGAAAATGTTTAATGTGCGCTATACATGTTTAATGCTCTGAAGTAATCGATCGAGATTCATTGCTTAGCCTTATAAACTAGCCTTGAATCGTGTACATTCCCCTGGTAGTTATGTGATTGGTTGATCTCTCTCACATACTATTTCAATGGAATTCCTGAGTTTCGACTCGGAATTCACCAGCTCAAATAAACTTTTCGGTTTCGACCTGAAGTCTGGATATCTGGATTCGTCGGTGGCTACAGGTCCGGAATCATAGTAAGAGTAACTGTAGAGAACGACATGATACCTGGGTACAAGTAAAATGATTTAGCATGCTTAGTTGATTTTTGTTTTCCAAAACCTCTAAGTCATGTCTATGATATGGATAAACTGCTATGTTTCCAAGCTATTGATAAAATGCGCAGCCCACTGAGTACATTAGTACTTAGCCCAAATGTTTTCAAATGTTTTCAGGTTGATGCAGTTGTGATGGTGGTGCGGAGCTGAGGCTAGGAATCCCTCTTTGTTAAGCTTCCGCTAAATGTATTTCTTGTCTTGAACTAGAGATATGCACTCTGAATTTATTCACTATATATTCTCGAGAAATCAAACTCGACCTTATGTTTTGGAATGATGGACTTATGTTGATTCGTTAAGCCATCTTATCTTATGCGATCTTAGTATAATGATATGTTGTTATGTTGGGTATATTGCCGTTGCATTTATTGTGGCTTATTCCCTTTGCAAAAGAGATATTGCCCAACCTTTTGGGAAGTATCAGTCGATTATTGAAATGAGTTGAATCTCCTTTCTATCCCCGCTTCTTTTTTCCAACCCCTAGTCATACTCTTGGCGCGTGTGCCTTTCCTCGAGAATTGGGGCGTGACACATACGGTCTGGTTACCCATATTTTCAGATCGGATTCGGTCTAGATAGTCGGTCGGTTCGGTTTTTCGGTTTCTTTTGCCCAACCCTAGTTATTATATAAACATTTAATATATATCTATAGCATTACATGGTATTAAATATATAAATAAATTGTATACATATATTTCTTTTTTATTTATCACTTACTTTTTGCTATATTATTATAGTTATATTAAAAAAATACATATCTTATATTTTTTTCATGAATAAAATTTATATTTAATTATATATATATATATATATAATACAATACACGTATATCTTTGTTAGGAATTAACATATATGATTAATATAAAATTATAAATGCAATTATTGATATATATTATATAGATTATTATTTTATTTATTAATAAATAGTCGTACGTGTATATGGTCGTGCTTGTTCGTGTTTGTGTGCAGTTGTGAATAGTCGTATATTGTCATCGTCGTGACTGATTTAAAAATACTATCCAAAAACATAAAACATACTGTAAAATTTCACAATTGATATGATGCCTTCAGTTTTCAATTATACTGATGGAAACTGCATGCATACACCTTGAAAAAGAAAACAAACATTACGTCACTATATATGTTCCTCTTCCTTATGCTCTCATACTCACACCATATGCATATTTTTTGGTTTCTTCATCGTTGTGCATTGCATAATCAAAAATAACATTGTTGTGTGTGATCGTGTTGTGTACATTTGTGTGACTTTGTGATTTCATGCAGTTGTAAATTATCGTGTCCGTGATCGTCTTCTTCAGGAACAACAAACAAGCAGCAAAAACTCACACCATATGCAGATTTTTGGCTTCTCCGACAACGACGATTTTAGGCAAAAAAACTCACGACATATTTCATGAATATAGACCATATCAATATACAAAAAACCTTATTCTTTCGTTTCCATGGAGGAAAAAAATGAAATAAAGAACACTAAAATTTATTTCATTGGCCGGAAGAAGAGAGAAACATTGAATTTACTCACACGTCAAATACTGTCAATATTGCCGGAACTCTACTTGATTAATTGCTGAACTTCATAGATTAGCTGTGGTCGAGGATTGGGGACTAAAGGATCATAATTTTCATGACGAACAACAAGGAACGGCTCGACCCTGCTCTGTTGACGAATAATCAGCCGTCGCCCCGCCAACCCTACGTTGTTGTTTGAGAATAGTTGGACTGAGATTTTGTGTTTTCCGCTGTTGAAGACTTGAAGTGGATATGCCCGTTCGCTTGAAGAAATTGATTCCCGTAACCACTGCTTATAATGATTTCTATTTTATTATTTAGGGAATAAATAAATGAAAGGATATATTTGGTAGGAAATACAAAAAGTGGCTATAATAATACCCTTCACTTATTAGTGACTATTTTAATCCTTTCACTTATTAAAATGACTATTTCGGTCACTCTCTCAAAAAAAAAAAAAAAAATTAAAGAATGAAGGCGTTAAAAACTCTATTAGACAGAGGGTGTATTTGCACGACTTATGACACGTTGGGGTTATATATACGCCCCGGACGATATGTCGGGGGGCTTATTTGCTATTTTTCCCATTTTTTTAATAGAATTAGCAAAGATTATGTGTGTTGCACATATAACCTTATACGTATTATGCTTGATATTTTAACAAATAATACTCCTTGCATTCTTTTTAAGTTATTACACTTTTTTCAGCATTTGTGGCAAACGTTTTAGTGCGTCTTGATGATGAGTTTTAAAATAACTTTTTTTAAAAAAATTCTTTTACGGGATACTATAACACTTGTGTTTTATACATCCAATTCCTCCAATAATTTTTAACTAAATTAATTGTGTTTGTATCTCAAAACTCTTATTAAGGCTTATTATAATCACATAAGCGACACAAGATGATATACATTGAAGACAGATGATCTTGGTACGGAAAGAAACATAAAATACTACTTCAAATATTATTTACAAGAATATCAAAGTATGACTCCTAATACATTCCTTAGACCATACTTATAGGTCAAAATATAATATAGTTCAACAAGGAAACAAAAAATGAAAATATAAAATAAATCCTAAAATATTAAAACTGCCAAGCGGGCATGAAAACGAATGAATTTGGATTTTAGGCTGCATAGACTGCATATGTCTTAATGAGTGTAGTTTGTCTCGACATTCCGCTTCCGAAAACATATTATAATAGCGATTTCGAGCCCGAACGCAAAAGACTGTCGGCGACCACCCTTAGATCGGATATTCAGCTCTAAATAATCGATAACTATCTATTCCGCACCAGTAAGTATTTTTTTTCCTATTTTCAAAAGCACGATGCAGTTCGGCTCTTGGTTGAAATGAAGACGAGGGGATTCGCACTCGACGCCACTACCATGATACGAGGACTTCGCCCCCAGCAGTAGAGGTTGAGAGGATTACCGAGGATGCTCAAGTCGCCGATGATCAAGATGGGGACGAGGAAGGAACGCGTGAAGACGCGGTATCGCCTAGATCGCTTCGGCCAAGGGATCGACTTCAACCACCGAAGCGATTTGTTGATTAAGTGATGACCGTTATTTTTATTATTTAGACTATTATGTATTTTGGATATTTTAATTTATTATTTTATGAGTCGAGCATATTATAAGTTCCGTTCGGGTTTTCTTTGTTGGTTCTTTCCTGAACTAGGATTAGGTCGAACCAACCCTAGGGTCTATAGTATAAAAGGGGCTGTATTTATTCTCTTTTCTTTATGCATTGAATCTACGAATATTAAGCCCTAACTTTTCTTCCAAGTTTGACTACCTCGAACTCTACCTATTCACGGCTGCCGACGGGCGTGTCCCGCGTTCAGCTCATCACATACGCACCGACGACCACTGGTTTGAGGCGCCGGCTTCCCTTCTGTTTATTATTCGAGTTATTTCAGCAATTCCGGGCTCGATATACTTATCAACTGGTGCTCTCGTTGACGTTCTCAACCTGCCGCGTTCATGGCCAACTCTGATTCTTTCCGTCTGCCACATGGCGTCCTCACTGGCGGCAACACGCAAGAGATCTCGCTCGGACCACCTCGTCGCAATCAGGCTACTGTGGCACGCGAGTTCGGCTCGACTTAATGGCCGCTCGCGGCGGATATTGACAACCATCATCAACAGCCAACAACCTCCGACGTCTACACACAGGGGATCGACCGTCTGCTCACACGATTCGATCAGCTCGAAACACGCTTGGATGATACTGACCATCACGTCATTACCTTGGAGCAGCCCACACAGCCCGAAGCCGATCCCGATTTCGAGTTCGACGACGACGTCGAAGTTTTTGATCGCGGACGCTATCGCCCCCTAAAGACGACTTGCCCCCGGTTTTCAACCACGCTCGTGGTGAGGCAGGGAGGGGACGACGCGGTGGCTTTCCTGGCCCACTACGCCGCACGTTCGGCCGCGACACCATCCGACCAGAGTATGCCGAGGAGCGCCTGACCCGACAGCTAACTCACCGCGCCTTAGTTTGGGGACGGAACCCTACACGCGAGAGGGATCTGGCCGGAGATGATCTCCGCGAGGGTCGATCCTACACTGTGTGGGACTCACCTCAGCCTCAACTTCGGGACAATCAGGGATGCTTCGATGCGCCTCGCGGTATCAATATGGAGGCACCGAAATTTGATGGTTCGGATGCCGCTAATTAGATTGCTCGGGTACAATATTATTTTGACCATTTGGCCATGCCCGACCATGATCGTTTGCATTATGTGGTGATGTTGTTTCAGCCTCCGGCTAGCGAATGGATATTCACTTACTGCGCTAATCATCCCTACGTATCCTGGAATGAGTTTTTGGATGATGTTCGCCACCGTTTCGATCCGCGCAGTTTCGCTAATTATATTGGGCCCTTATCAAAATTGGTACAGACCGGGTCCGTTAGTGAGTATCATGCCACGTTCGAAAGGATGTTGAATCGTATTGATGGGTTGTCTGACACCGCTCTCGTGCCGATGTTCATCGCAGGGTTAAAGGAGCCAATCCAAGAGAAGGTGGAACTTCAGCAGCCTATGTCTCTCGCTGCCATGATGGTTTGGCTCTTCGATTGGGGGCCGCATATGAGGAGCGACAAAAGCAATTTTCGCGTAATAGGTGGCCTTCTCGGGAAGCAAAACAGCCCTTGTCTGTTCCGGATTCAACGAGTGGGGGGGCGCAGCCCCAATCCTCATTCAAGGGTTTTAAGCCGGTTCGTGTTTCGAATGCGGAGAAACAAGAACGAGCAAAGAATGGTATATGTTATTATTATCTGGAAAAATAGGCGCCTGGACATGTCTGCAAGACGAAGTTGCTCTCGTATATTGGAGACGATGAGGAGGTTGAATCAGAGGAGCTCATTACCGATGATATATCTCATCTTCAGACATTGGACGACAGTCAGTGTTCACGGCCGTTCTGAGTGCTCGGAGATATTGGCTCCACCGCCGTTAACATATTGATCGACACTGGGAGCACTCATGACTTTGTCCACCCATGGATAGCCGAGCAACTCCAATTGTTAATTCATCCCATTAAGCCTTTTCGGGTGTTTGTCGGTAACGGCGCCTCTTTCCTCTGTTCCTACATTGCTCGTGCTACCAAATTAATAGTGCAGGACTATCAATTTCTCATTGATCTTCATATTTTGGATATTCATGGTCCTGACATCATCCTTGGGATGGCATGGCTGGAGTCTTTGGGGCACGGTTTCGGCGGACTTTGTAGGCAAGACTCTCGAATTTGTTCACAAGGGCCAACCAGTCGTTATTCGAGGCATCCACACTGCGCCTTGTCCTATTTCACTACAGTCTCTTGCCGCGCTCACCTCTTCTTCCGCAGCCAATGAGTTTTACGAGATTGTGCCGATTCCGTCTGACCACACCTCATCTTCGGTCAGCGGCGAGCTGTCCTTCCCGGAAGACACACCGACGGAAATCCGCCATATCTTGGAGTAGTTTTCAGTCGTCTTCACCACTCCAGGGGGCATACCACCACGCCGCAATTTTGATCACCAAATTCATTTGTTGCCCAACACTAAACTGGTGAATGTGCGGCCCTATCGCTATCCCTACTTTCAGAAGAACGAAATTGAGCGCCGAGTGAGTGAGATGCTCGAACAAGGAATTATACAACGGAGCCAGAGTCCTTTTTCATCCCCCGTTTTACTTATTCGAAAGAAAGATGGCACATTCCGTTTTTGTATTGATTATCGGGCTCTCAACATGGCTACGGTTCCCGATCATTTTCCGATATCGACGGCGGATGAATTATTTGATGAGTTGGGGAGTACGAAATATTTTTCAAAGCTGGATTTACGTTCGGGGTACCATCAGATCCGCATGCATGAAGCGAATATTTTCAAGACCGCTTTTCGGACACATGACAGGCACTTCTAGTTTCTGGTGATGCCGTTCGGTCTGACGAACGCTCCATCTACTTTTCAGGCGGCAATCAACAGTATTTTTCAGCCTTTACTCCGAAAATGCGTGATTGTCTTTTTTGATGATATTTTGGTCTACAGTTCCTCTATGGCGGCGCACAGCCAGCATCTCACCTCGGTGTTATCCTTGCTCTGGGATCATCAGTTCTTCGTCAAACTTTCGAAGTGTTCTTTCTGCTGCACCACAGTTGAGTATCTCGGGCACTTAGTGACCGATGGTCTTCTTAAAGCTGACCCAGCCAAAATCGAAGCCATGACTGCGTGGCCAGCACCGACTACTATCAAGCAACTGCAGGGATTCTTGGGTCTTACGGGATATTATCGACGGTTCGTGGCCCAGTACACGATGATTGCTGCACCCTTAACCGAGCTGCTTAAGAAGGATTCTTTTGCATGGTCCCCGGAGGCAGAAGTGGCGTTCGCCAAGTTGAAATCGGCAATGTCAACGGCGCCGGTGTTGAGTCTCCCGGATTTCACTAAGACCTTCTATATTGAGACGGATGCTTCAGATGTCGGCATCGGAGCAGTGTTGATCCAAGACAAACATCCCATAGCGTATTTCAGTAAGAAATTAGGACCGCAGCGACGCAGTTCGTCCACTTATCATAAAGAGTTGTACGCTATCGTTGAGGCAGTGCAGAAATGGCGTCAATATCTTTTGGGTAGGGAATTCATTATTCGGAGTGATCAGAAGAGTTTGAAGGACCTCCTTCAACAAGTGGTGCAAACGCCCGATCAACACTTCTATATCTGGAAACTTTTAGGTTACAAATTCCACATTGAGTACAAGAAGGGCAGCACGAATAAGGCGGTCGACGCTTTATTGTGGAGGGAGGAGTCTGCTTTATCTCTCCATGATACCGGTGTTGCCACTACAGAGGATGCCGATTCCATTGCCGACGATACTGCTTCTATGTTGTCGGTCGTCTCACAGCCGATACCCAGTTTGCTCGATGATTTACGTACGGAAATGACGTCGTTATCAGATTTAGTGGCTCTCGTTCATCAAATTCAAGAAGGCAAGGCGCCGTCGCATCTCGCATTTGTGAATGGTTTGGTTTTTTATGATCGTCGTATCTTACTTAGTCCCTCCTCAGCTTGTAAGGCGCCCTTGTTGCATGAATATCATAGCTCCCCCATGGCGGGACATCCTGGCTTTGAGCGTACATTCAGATTGTTATCGTCAGGTTTTTATTGGCCTAAGATGAGGAAGGATGTGAAGCAGTTCGTCGCTTCTTGTGCCGTTTGTCAATCCACTAAGTATTCAACGCAGAAACCGGCAGGTTTGTTGCAACCGTTGCCAATACCCTCTCAAGTTTGGGAGGATGTGTCCATGGACTTCATTACCAGGTTGCCTCCTTCTCGCGGATATACTGCAATTATGGTCGTAGTGGATCGCCTATCGAAATATGCTCATTTTGCTCCACTACCGACTCGCTTTGATGCTTTGCGTGTAGCGTATTTATTTATCAATACCGTTGTTTGTCATCATGGGTTTCCAAAGACTTTAGTATCGGATCGCAATTCGGTGTTTCTCAATGACACTTGGGAAGAGATGCTCCGCTTGAGTGGCACAAAGCTTCATTTTTCTACGGCCTATCATCCACAATCCGATGGCCAAACAGAGGTCCGTAATTGAGGTTTGGAACAATATTTACGGGCTTTCACTGCGGATAGACCTTCGACGTGGGGAAATTTCCTTCCTTGGGCGGAATTAGTATTGAACTATTTTCATCATGCGGGTCTGGGCATGTCCCCTTATCAGGCTTTGTACGGTCGTGTGCCTCCTATGCTAGTCGCCGCCTCGCCCTTCTCACGGACACCACCGAAAGTTGTTGAGCTCATCACTCAACGGGGGTAGTTACTTGGCGCAGCTTCGGACAAACTTGGCCAAAGCACAACAACAAATGCGCGACTCCGCTAATAAGCATAGGCGTCATGTGGAATTTGAAGTGGATGATCTTGTTTGGCTAAATTTACAACAGTATCGTCAACATTCTGTTGCGAAGCCACTTTCCGCCAAGCTTTCTCATCGGTTTTATGGTCCTTATGCAGTCTTGGAGCGTGTCAGGCCAGTGGCGTATCATTACAATTACCCGAGGGCAGTCGCATCCATGATGTCTTTCATGTTAGCCTTTTACGGGAGTATGTGACTGGAGACGCGTTTCAGTCTCTGGACTTACCCAAGGATTATAATGGTGATCGGCCGATTGTTCATCCGTTGAGTGTGTTGGATACTCATGTTGTGTGGCGGGATGGTAAGGCCGAGGGGCAAGTGTTGGTTCGATGGGGGGACGGGTCGTCTTTGCCGTCTTGGGAGCCGGAGGACTTTATACGCCGCCGTTATCCAAGTCTTCCCCTTGAGGCCAAGGCGGTTCCTAATGGGGGGGGGGAGAGTTGATACGAGGACTTCGCCCCCAGCAGTAGAGGTTGAGAGGATTTCCGAGGATGCTCAAGTCGCCGATGATCAAGATGGGGACGAGGAAGGAATGCGTGAAGACGCGGTATCGCCTAGATCGCTTCGGCCAAGGGATCGACTTCAACCACCGAAGTGATTTGTTGATTAAGTGATGACCGTTATTTTTATTTTTTAGACTATTATGTATTTTAGATATTTTAATTTATTATTTTATGACTCGAGCATATTATAAGCTTCGTTCAGGTTTTCTTTGTTGGTTCTTTCCCGAACTAGGATTAGGTTGTACCAACCTTAGGGTCTATAGTATAAAAGGGGCTGTATTTATTCTCTTTTCTTTATGCATTGAATCTACGAATATTAAGCCCTAACTTGTCTTCCAAGTTCGACTACCTCGAACTCTACCTATTCACGGCTGCCGACGGGTGTGTCCCGCGTTTAGCTCATCACCTACGCGCCGACGACCTCTGGTTTGAGGCGCCGGCTTCCCTTCTATTTGTTATTCGAGTTATTTCAGCAATTCCAGGCTCGATATACTTATCATACCACTACTTCTTCGTTGGTGCTTCAACATCTGCATGGTGTTAAGAAGGTGATGAGAGTTTGTTTAAAACTTGTTTTTGTCTATATTCCCCTGATTTGTGGCCCTGATCTCCGTTTCACCCAAGAGAACTAGGTCGAAGCATTAATGTTTTTGTGGTGTTGAAGCATTAATGTTTTTGTGGTGTTGAAGAATTGAGCTGCTAAAATGCCAGTGAAGAGAGGGAATGGGCTGAGCTGCAGCGGCTCGAAGCCAGCAGAGCTGCCGCAGTTGGTGATGTTGTGTAGCATTCCTTGTGAAGTGTTGAATGAATTGAATATATGTGGTTCGATTCGAGTTTCCACAAGACAATGTAGAAGGTTGCTAAGTAGTGATTTTAGCTGCAATTTTTAGTGATATGTGTCCTATTTTTGAAGTATGTCTCTGATCATATTTGGCTGAGTTGATCATATTTTAACCATGTTGATTTTGTTAGTAACTCAGGACATTGTCCTTTTTAACAGAACTTGAAGACATAAATATAACTGTGTCAAAGAATGCTACAAATCAAGACACCTCTTCTTCGTCACAGTTTCTTCCCAAGAAAGAGCAGTATTAAATTTGATTCTCCACAAGAATCTTGTGATTCTCTCTTTTACTTTATGCTCTTCTAGTAACAAATCAATCATTCCCATAAACAGAGTTGAATAATTAGCCAAAGTTTGCAATTTTAGATTTTTTTAAATATAACTCACAAAATTAAATCACATTTTATATAACACAAATTAAAGACTGCTTCATAGTATATGATTTCCTCAAAGAAACTAAAGAAAAGGTTTTGACCTCTTCAAACTGCAACAACTATCAAAATCAAGCCAAATTTTGCCTCATGTGGTATAGAGAACCAAACATATAATGAAACAACATAGAAGATAAGGACAAAAAAGATTTTGACTCGACCAACTATGAACCAAAAGCAACAAGGAACATAGAGAACAAAAGCCCTTAAATAAACAAAAGAAAATTGGATTATCATGTACCAAAAGAGGTTTGCCTGGATTCATCAGCATCTTCATGAGGAGCTCATTTTCTTACTTGGCTACTCTCACAAAACGGTTAATTTCTTCAATAAAACCAGATTTTTGGAACAAAGGACGGCTTCATGCTTTCCTCCAGAAGCTAAAGAAAAGATCCTTCAAACACACATGATGACTGAAAACAGAAATAGAAGCCCTTAACTTATTCATAGCAAGCTGTTTGATAGAGCACCGATTGGAATTAAAGTGTATACGAGGCGTGGGAGAGGAAAGAAGAACGAGGATGTGGTGGTGAGTGGCTAAGGAGGTTAAAGACGCTGGAGCTGCATAATTAGTTATTACTTTATTTTATTTATTTGACTTTATTTTTATTATTAGTTAATTGTTAGTCAAGTAAAGTTTGGGCCTTGCATGGCTTGCATGGGCTTTACTTGTTATTAAATAAGTAGAAGTATTGTCTAGGGTTTATTCATTCAAATATCAATACATTGAGTTTGCGGCTGAATTGGCTGTGGCGGATTCCTCACGGAACTCCGAGTTATTTTGTGTTTCTTTCCGGTTAATATCTATCGATCGCGATCTTCACTCCATCAATTGGTCCGACCTGTCCTTGTTTCTCCGACGACGAACTCGGATGCAATTGAAACCCGATACGCTGCTCAGAACCGGCGCCTCGACGAGATGGAGAAGGTCACGAAGGAACTTCAGGCTGCCATGGGCGAGGTCCAAGCTTCGCTCGATGGCCTGGGCTCGAAGCTAATCCAACTCGATGCCACGCACTCAGCTCAGTTCCGATCGCAATGCGGTTGCCAACCCTCAGCCGTCATCAGGCGGGTTCTCTAGCACGGGGGAAAGTTCCCCACCACCTCCGCCTCCCCCTCCGCCACCTCCTCCACCGCTAACCGGCACATTCGCAGCTCTTCCGCCCCATATGGATCTGCCCATGTTCGATGACACAGATCCCATCGCTTGGTTGGCCCACGCCAAGCAATATTTTCTGGTGCATGGCACGGCACCAGAGCAACACGTTCTAACTTCCCTCATCGCGATGTCCGGGAAGGCGATGTTTTGGGCTCAGTGGCTCCTACGACGGACTGCTAATGTCACCTGGATCGAGTTTTGCAAGGAACTCGTTGCTCATTTTGGCGATAGCTCGGCCGTCAATGCATATGAGGTAATGCATCTCACTCGCCAAACCGGGTCCTTGGAGGACTATCTTTCACTCTTCGAGGAGCACGTGGCACAGTTACCTTCTCTCCCAGCCGAGCAGTATCTCAGTATTTTCCTCAGCGGGCTCTATCCGTCCGTACGTGACCGCTTACCGGACCTCGAGTTGGACAATGTCTTCACGGCGATCCGTGCAGCACACCGTATTGCCCGCTCGAGTAAGCCCCTATCAACGCCGCCCCGTCCACTATCTTTTTCAACAAATTCTTTTTTGAGCAGCTTCTCTCGACCCACGTTGACTTTCCAGCGGGCCGGGCCATCAGGGGGGTCCTCTGCATCATCCGCTCGCTCTGCGGTCTACCGTGGGCCCCGGAATTCTCGACGGTTAACCTGTCACGCAGCAGGAAGAGTATCGTGCTAAGGGGAAGTGTTTTCGCTGCGAGGGGCAGTATGGGCCACTACATCGCTGCCCGCCTAGGACGCTGGCCATGTTACTTGATACGAAGGAGGACGCTACTGGTGAGGCTGAGGGGGATGGAGAGCCAGTCGTCACTAATGAGCTCGCCGGGCCTGAGGAGGACGTTTTGAAAGATACGTCGCTACAATATCTTCAATTATCCAGGTTGTCTTCGCATGGGATCGACGGGTTCCAAACTCTAAAATTGTTCTCCTTGGTATGAAATCGGAGATGCTTAACCATGGTCGACAGTGGGGCCAACCATTATTTTATCTCGGCTCAGCTAGTCAACGCTTTGCGGCTGCCGTTGGATTCTGAACAGACGATTCCGGTGGTCTTGGGGGACGGCACGAGGGTCAGCTCACGCGGCGTTTGCAAGAATGTGCCGATAGTCATCTCTGAGCAAGTGTTCCACCTCACGTGCTACGTGTTTCCCCTTCGTAGCGTGGATTTGATTTTGGGAGTGTCGTGGCTCGCAACCTTGGGCGACATCACCGCTAACTAGGCTACGTCATCCATGACTTTTATGCGTGAGGGCTGACAGTATCAGCATACATGGCAAGCCGTCGTTGACATGGAGGGAGTGCCGTAGGGGAGATCTCCGCGTTCTGGACGGCGAGGATGGGATTTGGATATTGTTGGCCGTGGCTACCGTTGAAGGTGGCGGTTTTCCCATGCCTTCTGCCCTCTCCAACTCTCAGCGAGCTGATTTGGCTCAGGTTCTTCATCAGTTTCCTTCGGTCACGACGCCGTCCGATGGATTGCCGCCCGTGCGACGCAGTGACCACCGCATTATTTTGCAGGATGGGGTTTCTCCAATTTCGGTTCGGCCTTATCGCTATAATCACTCACAGAAGGACGAAATGGAGAAACTCGTTTCTGAGATATTGGCGGCAGGTATTACTCAACCGAGCTGCAGCCCGTATTCCAGCCCAGTACTCTTAGTTTGAAAGAAGGATGAATCATGGCGATTCTGTGTTGATTATCGGGCGCTGAATAAGGTCACGGTAACTGATAAGTTTCCTATTCCGGTTATCCAGGAGCTGTTGGATGAACTTTATGGGGCGAGAGTGTTCAGCAAACTTGATTTGCGGTCGGGTTATCATCAGATTCGGATATCTCCTGAAGATGTGCACAAGACGGCCTTCCGTACCCACTCAGGTCACTATGAATTTTTGGTAATGCCGTTTGGCCTGACGAATGCGCCCGCCACTTTTCAGTGTTTGATGAATGATGTGTTTCGACTGTTCCTGCGCAAATTCATATTGGTTTTTTTTGATGATATTTTGGTGTATAGCACGTCATGGGACGATCATATTCGGCAATTGCATCAAGTTTTCTCGACCCTCGCTGCTCATTCTTTGGTGGTTAACCCAAAGAAATGTGTGTTAGGCCATTCTCAGGTGGAATATTTGGGGCACATCGTGTCTTATGGCGGCGTGGAGATGGATCTGTCCAAAATTGGAGCTGTGTTGAAATGGCCGACGCCGACATCTTTGCGTGGGTTGCGAGGATTTTTAGGCCTCACGGGTTATTATCGCCAATTTATTTGTGATTATGGGAAGATTGCCGCTCCTCTAACTGGCTTGTTGAAAAAAGACGGACAACGCTCTTGGCAATGGCCGCCAGATGCTGAGGCGGCTTTTCAAGCGCTCAAGGTGGCGCTTACTTCAGCCCCTGTGTTGCGGATGCCGGATTTTTCGCAACCGTTTGAGATTGAGTGTGATGCTTTGGGTCGTGGTTTGGGCGCTGTGTTGATGCAGGATAAGCAGCCGGTGGCGTACTTCAGTAAAAGTTTGTCAGGCCGCATCCTCTCTAAGTCCGCGTATGAAAAAGAGCTCATGGCTTTGGTGTTGGCAGTGCAACATTGGCGTCCGTATTTGCTCGGCCGCAGGTTTATAGTGCGCACGGATCAAAGAAGTTTGAAGCAGCTCTTGTCTCAAACTCTCACGACTCAACGCAGTAGAATTTGGCTGCTAAGTTGTTGGGTTTTGACTTCGAGATTGTGTATAAGGAAGGACGTTTGAACAAGGCAGCGGATGCCCTGTCCCGACGGGATGAGGAAGTTGAGTACGCGGCGGTATCGATTCCGAAGTGGACGGATTGGGTGACACTTCGAGCGGAGGTTGTGGCTGATCCCAAGTTGAACGGCATTATCCAAGCTTTTGAAGGAGGGCAGCCAACTCCTAAACATTACAGCCTCATCCACGGCACACTGTTCTATAAGGGTTGGGTCGTGATTCCGACAAATTCTCCATGGGTCAAAAAATTATTTTAGGAATTCCATGCGACTCCGGCTGGGGGTCATGCTGGGGCTTTTCGTACGTATAGAAGGCTTGCAACTAACTTATATTGGCCTGGAATGATGCGCACTATTACGGCCATGGTGGCGGCATGCGATGTTTGTCAACGGAACAAATCTGATACGTAAAGTCCGGCAGGGTTACTTAATCCATTGCTGATTCCCGAACGAGTATGGGCGGATATTAGTATGGATTTCATATCGGGGTTGCCTCGTTCCGGAAATTAGGACTGTATTTTTGTGGTGGTGGATCGTTTTTCAAAATATTGCCATTTCATGGGTTTGCGCCACCCTTTCACGGCGAAGTCGGTGGCTGACGTGTTTGTGCGGGAAGTGGTTCGGTTGCATGGAATGCCGGAGTCTATTGTGTCGGATCGTGATCCTTTGTTTTTGAGTTTTTTTTAGAAAGAGTTGTTCATGGCGGCAGGCACAAAATTGCATATGAGCTCGGCCTATCATCCTGAAACTGATGGACAGACTGAAGTAATGAATCGTTGTTTGGAGACGTATTTGCGGTGTTTTGCGTCCGAACGGCCGAAGGGATGGAGTAAGTGGCTCGCGTGGGCAGAATACAGTTTCAACACGCGTTTTCAATCGAGCGCGGGCATGACTACATTCGAGGCGGTTTACGGCCGTCCGCCTCCTGTGTTGGTGCCATTCTTGCCGGGTGAGATACGTGTGCAGGCATTGGCAGAGATTTTGAAAGAGCGCGATGATATTTTGGCGCATTTGCGCGCTCATCTAGAGTGGGCACAACAACGGATGATTCGAGATGCTAATAAGCACAGACGTGAGTTGGAGTTCAAGGTCGGCGATAAGGTTTATTTGAAGTTTCGTCCGTATCGTCAACGTAGTTTGTTTGCGATCTCCCATGCGAAGCTTGCGCCTAGATATTTTTGGCCGTTTGAGGTTGAAGGCCGTGTGGGGCCTGTGGCTTATCACTTGAAATTGCCGGTGGGTACTAAGATTCATCCGGTGTTTCATGTGTCGCTTTTGAAAACCGTTGTGGGAGGGGGTAGTGTGTCTGCAACGTTGCCGGAAAGTGCTTTGGCCAGTGATTCGCCGTTTCTTCCTTTGGCAATGTTGAGGCATCGTATGGTGAAGCGGAATGGTGTGGATGTTGAACCAGCTTTGGTCCATTGGCAGGGTTTGGCTGCGGAAGAGAGTTCTTGGGAAGATTTGGATGTTTTAAAAGGCCAATTTCCAGATTTCAGCCTTGCGGACAAGGCTGTTTTGGTGACGGGGGGAATTGATAGAGCACCGATTGGAATTAAAGTGTATACGAGGTGTGGGAGAGGAAAGAAGAACGAGGATGTGGTGGTGAGTGGCTAAGGAGGTTGAAGACGCTAGAGCTGCATAATTAGTTATTACTTTGTTTTATTTATTTGACTTTATTATTATTATTAGTTAATTGTTAGTCAAGTAAAGTTTGGGCCTTGCATGGCTTGCATGGGCTTTACTTGTTACTACCTCCGTCCCTTTCAAGTTGTTACACTTCTATTTTTAGCAAAAATTAGCATGTAAAGCACACAATTAGTAACAAAATTAGGGCCCACTAATTGGGCCCTTATTTTTCTTAATTAACATTCTTTTCATTGTAGCTTATTTTTGTGAAAACCTTAACTCCATTCTCTCTCTTTCGACATTTCCCTTTCTTATGTTCTCCGCCGTCTTCTTCATCTCTGTGATTCTTCAATCCGGCGATGACCTCACCAATGGCTGACAAGGATGGCTGGATATGCCCGAAAGGGCATAGGCTGCCGCACAAAAGTCCAACTCGGCCGTCGAGAGAGATATATGATAACCTCATTAATCTAGAAAAATCGATGGAATTTTTGTATCCGGCTAGGCCGTCGCCGGCCTCTTCATCTCTGTAGGGAATTCCGGGTTCCAATCGGCCTCTGCATTAGTTGAGAGTTCCTGTACTTTACCATTGCCCTTGTTGCTTCTTCTTCTTTTTTTCTTTTTTTTTCTTCTCTTTGGAGCTATAGTTTGATGTCTGAGAACTGAAATGATGTTATGTTGCTCAGCATTACAGATAAGGAAGTGTACCTTTGGGAGGAAGTATGAAAATTTAGGTGCCGTCTCTTTTTTCAACCAAATGACTGATGCTTATGTTGTTCTTATCTGGCCCATTTGATTCTATAGAAATGTTAACTTTTGAATTTATATTGACCCATTTCATTTGTGTTTCGTGATGTTAGTAATTTCCCATTCAAAAATGAAAATACATTCATTTTGCAATAATAAAGAAAAAAATTAGAAAAAAATTAATTAAATAATTAATTATAATTATTAAATCAAAAAACATATTAATAATATTTATGTTTTTTTATTTTTAATAAATAAATAATTAATTATAATCCTAAAATCCCTACTTTCCTCAATTACCAAACTCACTTAAAACACTAAACACTACTATATTAATTCTCATGCCGAAAAGAAGTGTAACAACTTCGAAGGGACGGAGGGAGTATTATATAAGTAGAAGTATTGTCTAGGGTTTATTCATTCAGATATCAATACATTGAGTTTGCGGCTGAATTGACTGTGGCGGATTCCTCACGGAACTCCGAGTTATTTTGTGTTTCTTTCCGGTTAATATCTATCGATCGCGATCTTCACTCCATCATTGTTCCTATGCGCTTCAAAGTTGTAACCATTAGTAGAAACAGGTAACTTGAAGGAATCGATTTCATCTTTATCAAGATTGTAGATGATGCAAGAGTGATGGAGGCATGATCATCTAACACTGACTGTGGGATTCTGCACTTACAAGCTCCCAAGTCGATGTTAGGCAGCAGCTTTCTCCATTCACCACTTTCTCCTTCCATCTCCCAAACTTCCCACAACAAATCACCACAACTAATCAGTACGGTTAGATGCCTCCCATTTGACAAATACTTGTAACTGTGTCCATTATCTTGATCTTCTTCAGGAAGAAGAGGGGCAGGAGTCATTGTGAAAACCTCAGTCTCCACATTCAACGTCAAAACATCATTATATAACCAAACCCAGTGCATAAAACCTTCAGTGGTCAATGCAGAATTAAGGATAAGAAAATCAGCTTCAGGGAGTAATTTATCAACCGCAACATGTCTCCAAGTTTTGTCCACTCCAACAGTTAATATAGCACATTTTGTTGAAAATGAAGTGCAACGATAAGTTACAACCACTTTATACTTCATGGAAGCTGCAGCATATGCCATACATACTTCACCATATAACCGAGGGAGATGGAAGCGAGCCTTAGTCGCAGGATTCAGAATCCAGAGGTCATTCTGATCCAGGAGCAAACCATTACAACAAGATAGATTTAGGGAACTTAATTTACAACATAACTTGGATAGCTCAATTTTGCCCCGTGTTGCCGTCACAAAAATTGGACTAGACCCTTCGATCCTGCAATTCCATTCCTGGAAAAGAAGTCCATAACCAGTACGGTGATGGTGGGCGTACGCGAAGGCATCGCCATGGATAAGACTCTTCCACCTCTGACAAACAAACCTTGCTTTATCATGGATATCTTCAGCTAAAACACGTAGTAGAATTTCTAACAATAGATCATCTGAGAGGGAATCTATGTGCGTTGAACTCGCCTTTTTACGGCCGAGTTCTAGGGTTTCTGCAACTACCGACCGCCTGTATACGGAGAATTTAAGGAATAATTATGTAATCGAACAAATTGAACAGAGATGGAGGCAGGAAAGAAAAAGCTTTGCTCCGAAATTTGAAGAGATAGAATGTGATGTTAAGCTCACCGATGTATTTCCTCGTTGATCACTTGTGGCCGGAGCAGCAGGAACTGTGTTTGAATGGGGAGCCCCAGTCCCGCCCATCAGCGAGTCTTCATTGCTGCGGCGGCGGAGAGCTGACGGCGGCATATTTTCAGAGAGCAGTCGTGCTCTGTTTTTTTTTTTCCCCCTAAAAAATGGAGCAATTTGAACTACGGACGTCTTTCTCTAACAAATTAGGAGTAGTTATATATATTTGTTTTTATTAATGTTGATTTCCACTATTGATGAACATTAATTATAGTATTTTTTTTAGCTTAGTTTTTATTTTACTTTATGGTTTTCTATTATTACTAGAATTGTACACCCGCGATGTAGGGTTCAATCAATAAATAACACAACAAATATGCAGGAGTAGTATTTTGTACTTATTTCGATTAATAATTATTGCATAAAATCAACAAATGAAAAATTATTTATATAGCACCCCAAGTATTATTAGTTGGCTTTGAAATTAGTAGATTGAAATAATTATATAATTGAGTAAGAATTCAAGATTTGAATAGGCCATATGCATTATTTAGTTGGGCCTAGAAATCGAGAAAGCCATCCATCAAGTTATTAAAGCCCATCTAGAGAGATTATAATAATTATAAAAAAGAAAAAAGGGAAAGAAAATGCATCTAATTAAGTGTATATTTTGCTACCCATCTTGTTGTCGATCTTATATTCCGACGAGTCATCTTTCATCCATGACTCATCCTTCACCAGTGACTCATCAATTTCCTACCGCTAAGTACAGTAGCCGAATTCATTTTCCACTTTTTAACAATAGCTTTCTCTCAAATCTCTTCTTCATTCCTACGCCTTTCTTCGATAAATACAATCCAAAATATCAAAATAAATCTCCCTCCCCTTCGGAATTGCAGAATCTTAAGTAAGTATATTGAAGCTTTTGATAATTCGTCTATCTCTTGTTAATTCCTCAATAATATCATATATATTGACTCTCTGATGCAAGAGCAATAAAAGAAAATAAGATTTGTAAGCTTATATCACAGAATTCATAATCTAATTAGCGTAATTACTTAACAAATGAAATTAGTAATAATAAAATGAAAACAAAACAGACTTCATATTATAAACATATTATAAACTGAATCAATAGAACGGTGGAAAGGAAATTGTTGGGAACCCTGTTTAGTTTAGTTTTGATGATGTTATTAGAAACCACACTTAGTTATAGGACTTAGTTATAGGTTTGATAGGAACAGACTGATCTCCATGTAAAGATCAAGGTTGGTAGTGCAACCTTGTACCTAGTTAGATCAATCTGTCAACCTGCTCGTGTAACCTGCATAGTCCAACCTGCATAGGCCAACCTGCGGATGCCAACCTGCATGCTGAGGAACCTGTATGCTGAGCAACCTGCATATTGGCGAACCTGCATGCTGAGGCCAACCTGCATGCTGAGGAACCTGCATGCTGAGCAACCTGCATGCTGAGGAACCTGCTTAGGCCAACCTCCTGAGTGCAACCTGCATGTTGTGCAACCTGCATGTTGTGGAACCTGCATGCTGAGGAACCTGCTTAGGCCAACCTTCTGAGGAACCTGCTGAAGCCAATATGCTTAGTCAAGCTGCTGTGAGTCAAGCTGCTATTAGTCAACAGCTTCTCAAGATGAAGATTCTAATACAAAGATCAAGCTTGAAGACCACAGAAAACAAAGACAGCTTGAGGTACAAAAGGTTGACCTTCCCAGTCTGACCTAAGCTGTGCCTTGCCAACCTTGATGGTTCAAGCTGTATAGAAAACCTCAACGGCTAGAAGTCCAGTCAGCAGTACGGTTCTGACACCTCTGCAACTCCAACGGCTCTAATTCAAATTGGAGTCATATAAATACTTCAAGCCATCCCAGAATCGAGAGGTGGGAAAGAAGGGAAAATAGACGGGGAAGAGAGAAAAATAGAGAGAGGAAACCAGAGCTTCAAAGCTAAATCTATCCAGAAATCTTTACGCTTCAAAGCCAAACTCAACACTCGAATCCAAGCCATTTCCCAAGTGTTGAGACCTTCAAGATTTCTGAGTCTGGAACCTCACAGAACACTCTTCACAAGCTTACTACACATTCGTTCAAGTAAAGAAGAATCTGTTAGTTTAGCTGCAAGGTTGTATGTATGTTTGTATGAAAGGTTGTAAGGGTCACGACCCATAACTCGTGCTCGGCCTAAGTCTAAAGATTGACGAAGGTTGAGGCTGGTACTCAGCCAGTATAAATAAGAGAGAAGTAAGGAATTTCAGATACGACGGTATCTGACGTGGATGTAGGGACGTTTCCCGAACCACGCTAAATCGACTGTCTCGATCTCTCTCTCTCTATCTTTTATTTACAGTCGACCTTACAATGTTCAACTAACCTTCATTACATTGCACTTCATTGATATAATCAACCTGCACAAAGCAAGAATTTTCTAAGAGATAGCCAACCTGTCCACCAAACTTCCGCACACAGTTCGGTTTAGCAAGCTCACCAGTTTACTGACTGAGCTGGATAAACCGAGCTGCACTGATAAGCTGAGCTGACAACTCAGTAAGATCGACTTTGTTTTTAAAGTCAAAACTGTTGGCGAATTGGTGTATTCCCCCCCCATACACCAATATCTATTTATCGGGACCTACAGAAATAATTAAAGGGAGATAAGAACAATAGAAGGAAAGCTTGAGGATTGAGAAATCTAGACGGCTGTAGTCGAAAGTAGAATTATCGGCGATCAACGCTGCTCCAAGGGGAACTGATGTGTGGTTTTCGGACGCCGTGGTTATACTGCGGTGGTCTCCGGTAGCGACAGCGGGTGTGGTAGTCGTCGAGAAGGAAAGATAAGAAAAGATGGAATAAGACATGGAAATATATGTACTGTGTGTGCGGAATTGAGTTGAAATAGAAGAGAACTTGTTACGATGGTGACTACTTCACACTGGTGAATAGACGAAGAGACAGAGATATAAAAATGGTGAAGTAGAATTAAGAGAAGTGTTGCGGCTGGGAGTATGCTGGCAAATAAATAGAGATTTGACTTTATTTAATCAAAATTATGATAATGGGTTATTTAACTTGGTTTAGAATTGAAGATAGAGTAGAACTACTGTTTGGACCCTTTTAAAACAAATGGAAATTGAGCTTCTTGTTGGATAACTTTATTGTAATTTCTATTAATCAAATATTGAGTTTCAATTTATATAAACGAGTAGACTACAATTTGACTAAGATTAAGCATAAGATTAAGAATTTTTATTAATTACTAATGATATGATACGAAGATTGAATCGTTTTAGTGTACTTCTAATTAAAACAAGAAAATAGAAAATAGATCAAGATCAGACTACATCAAATTTTATGGCATTATACTTCAGAGAGGAATATACAATTCTCAAGTTAGATTTGTTATCGTAGATCAAGCTCCAAGGCAACCGAACTAGAGCTACCGTACAGGCTCACTACTATTCACTACAACTACGAGGTGGGTTATTTTCAAAACCTATAACTATTTTTACAAAAGCTTTACGTCTATGATCCAAACTATTTTACTATGCTCATACGTGGATTGATATGACTTGCATATGGAATTCCTACAATGTTCACGACATACTATGTTTATGTGGCCACATAGAGTCTGTCTCCACACAATGTTATATATGAGCCCATGTTATATGAAAGCAACTATATTTCTATGATACAATATTCATGACGAAAGCATATATGTATGTAATGCCCACTGAGTGTCTTTGGCACTCACCCTCAAAATATTTTCAAACTATTTTATAGGTATGGAGTGAAGGAAGGCGGGCGACGTGGACTCACGGAGTGTGTTTAGTTGACCCAACTTTTGTTCTTTTGTGTATTCGGGTCAAACTATGTATATTTTGGTCAAGACTACTACTTTAATGCTTCCGCTGATCAATGATTGTAAGAATTTTATAGTTATGTAAATTATTTCGCAATATATTAAATGCTCTACTTCGTTGTATTCTGAGGTTTTGATTTGACTATTCAACTCTCATTTTATTGGAGGTTGACTAGAAAATTCATTTGAGACAAAGTTTATTCATTTCAAAATTTCGAGCTGGATTCGTAGTTATTGAATAGTTTATTCTTGACGTTCCGTTTTTGTAATTTTTTTCTTTTTCATTTGCGTTTGGTAGCGTCCTAATCTTCTTGAATCGGGGCGTTACAATTTATATATGTATGTGACTTATATGTTGTGTATGATTGTATACATATTTATATATATTATATATATGTATAGTTTTATACCTCATTTTCATAGATTACTTGATTACACATTAAAAATATAGATTAATTTTATAATCATAATTTTATAGGATTCCTCATATTGAGTTACACAAATGCACTATCAATTATTGTATCAATTGTATGTGCGTGTGAAAATAAAAAATGGGCATGCATAAAGAGAATATTATTTACTAATACATTTTGAATATACTATTATATATTATATACTAATAAAAAAAATTATTATATATGATACATTTTGAAATTTTTGAATAAAAAAAATCAAAATAAAATGTTATAGGACTATGAAATTGAGAAGTGTTTAGACTGTCAAATTGAGATCCACTACTTAGTTACAATATATTAAATAGATTATTAATAAAAATACATTTAAGCAAACAATGTGAAAAATTAATTAATTAAAGAAAATTAATATTTATACTTGAAGTTTAATTATTATGTTGAACTTTAATAAATAAAACTAAGTATTCATAGAAATAAATGCATTAATTAAATGTATTGAAAAATAGCATATTACATCATGAAATATGTACTATGGGTTATTGGCATTTAAAATCATGACATTTTCACGATTTGCAATTTTTTCACGACATTTTCACCTTGGCTAATTAATACATGACCTTTTTAATTTTTGCAATTAAAATATCCCCAATTTTTCCGGCCAAAACTTATCTTACATGGCAGCCGAATTTATCCGACGTGTAGCTACTAGTACAAAACCACGTCATTTCGGCTATAAAATTTAAAAAATAAAAAACAAAAAACAAAAATCCTAAAAATATCCACCTCATCAAGAAAAGGAAACATCTAAGTTTGTGCACCAGTAGGTTGAAGAGAAGACATCGATTTATGCGCAGAAAGTTGTAGATACAGAAAGAAAGAATCCGATTTCAGATCTGAAAGGATTGGACTCTTTCTCTCTCAAGAAATCAAGAAGCGAGAGAAAACATTGGGCAGGGAAGGCAGGAAAGAGCCTATGCAGCGGATTTACTGCGCTTCGGATCGAGCAAGCTTATGCTGGGAATGCGACGCCGCCGTGCACTCCGCCAACTTCTGCATACGATTTATGTGAACTCATCGGAACCGAACTACAGCGAGCCTAAATATCTCCGGTACGACCCGCCCGCTCACTATCAAGGCTATTTCCCTTCCGAGACCAAATTTACAGTATCCTATTCGAATGTGGAGCTTACCCAACCCGAATTCGATGAGTACGACCCGACTCCGTACGATGGAGGCTATGACCAGACGACGACCTACGGCAAACCTCTACCCCCTTCAGATCTCACCTGCTACCCTCGCTCTCTGCCCCAATCCGACGCCGTACCGCTGGAAAACTTCTCCTTCGATTCGATTCGATTCCTTCGCCGTACGGACAAGACGATCCTCTCCCTACCAAGCCTTCAAACGGAAGCAAATCGCCAGATCCAGAAACTGAATCAGGAGGAAGCCGTGAGGATAATGGAGAAATTGTTACGTCAAATGGTAAGGATTCTGGTAAGGATGATGAAATTGTTGCGCCTAATGGCGATTATCCATCTTATGAAGATGAAAGTAGGTTCGGTAATGGCGGTGGAGATGATTTGGTTTCTGCGGAAGAAAGAAGAAGCCATGGTTGATGGTGTTGGACAGAGAATGGGTGAGGTGGATATTTTTAGGGTTTTTGTTTTTATTTTTTAAATTTTATAGCCGAAATGACATTATTTTGTACTATTAGCTACAGGTAGGATAAATTAGGCTGCCATGTAGATAAGTTTTAGCCGGAAAAATTAGAGATATTTTAATTGCAAAAATTAAAAAGGTCATATATTAATTAGCCAAAGTAAAAAGATGGTGGGAAAATTGCAAATTGAGAAAGTTATAATTTTAAATGTCAATAACTCATGTAATATCTATCTATTCTATTAGAATATTTAAAGACTAAATTATTGCAAAATATTACTAAAGTGCCACATTCCCGCCAAAACAAGCAATAAAAAATCGGTTGGTAAACTTATTAGTGTAGACTTGTAGTCTTTAAAATGAAGCTTCTAACAAAAGGCATAGATAAAAAAAAATTATAAATGCATAGTAAATGCTAATTGGCTGACATAGTCATGAAATTTAGAATTGGGCTTCGAAAGTCGAGCCCAAACTTGAACACCAATTTCTGTATTAATTGCTATGATATTATACTACTACTACTTTTTTAAATCTTTCTTTCTCGACATGTTTCTTTTCCTTCTCCTTTTCCTTTTTCGTTTTTTTTTTTTTTTTTTTTTTTTTTTTTTTTGGCTTTTGCTTTAGTTGCGTTTCTTTTATTTTATGGACTATTTTCTTGCAAATTTTTACCACAACATAAAATCTATTATATATTTAAATTTATAAGTCTATTGCAATATATTACAATATACTAACAATAATAGCGTGCTATATATTTTTTTAGTCTAATAATTTAATTACCCCTTTTTTAAATGTGAATGTTGATTATGCCCCCTTTTTAGTACGTATGTAAAATATGCCCCTTTTATTAGTTTAATATAAAAATTCTAATATTTTATTATTGTTTGATCAGTATCGTTATAATAATACATCATATAAGTTTGGTGGTGCGGAGTGCACGCTTATATGAATTTATTATGATTTTAGGGGCGAAGCCCCTAAAGGACGGGGTTCGGGGGCAGAGCCCCCGATAGCGGGGTCCAAGGGGCGGCAGCCCCTGGCGGGGTCCAAGGGGCAGAGCCCCTGGCTGGGGTCGAGCTGTGTAGAAAATTCATCGGAAATTTAATTTTCGAAATTTCGAGGGACTAATTTACAATTTTTATAAGTTGCAAAAACCGTTTTGAAACTGATATACGAATCAGTTTTCATGAAAAAGGCTGATCAATTTTTGATTCGTATGATTTCCGGTTCTGCATTCTCAAACAAATTTCATACAAAAGTTCGAAAATTTCTGAATTGTATCCGATTGAATAATTTGATAGAACCGTCGAATTAATTCGATCTGAAAGTGTTATCACGTCTTTCAGAGAATCCGTTTAAAATAATATATAGAATGAGCATTAAAAAATTTATTAATTGAGCTAGACTTATTCACCGCCGGTGGAAGTAGCCGGAAGTCTCCCACCGCCGGCACCAAGGCGTCGCCGGCGGTGGGAGATTTCCGGCCACTTCCACCGGCGGTGAACATGTAAAATTCACTTAAAACAATGATTCAATGCATAAAAACTTATCCACCGCCGGAAAAAGTGGCCGGATCTCTCCCACCGCCGGCAATATTGTGTCGCCGGCGGTGGGAGAGATCCGGCCACTTTTGCCGGTGGTGGATACCATATTATTATGAATTGAATTATTTTATCTATAATTACATGTTTAATTTCCATAGTGTATGTATACAAATGATTAATTTCGATTTTAGTACTTTTAAATTCAAGAGATGAAATTTAATTTCTTTAATTAATCTCTTAATTCATGAAATATTGTTGTTATTATTCACGTAATATATGTTTTGAGTTTAAAAAAATGATTCAATGCATAAAAACTTATCCACCGCCGGAAAAAGTGGCCGGATCTCTCCCACCGCCGGCAATATTGTGTCGCCGGCAGTGGGAGAGATCCGTCCACTTTTGCCGGCGGTGGATACCATATTATTATGAATTGAATTATTTTATCTATAATTACATGTTTAATTTCCATAGTGTATATATACAAATGATTAATTAAGGCTTTAGTACTTGTAAATTCAATAGTTTAAGTTGACAAATAAAATAAAAATAAAAAATTCATGAATATCATTATTTTAAAAAACGTGATTTTCCGGCCACATTCACCGCCGGTGGAAGTCGCCGGAATATGCCCACCGCCGGCTGCTTCAGCTGAAAAGAATGGCCCCACTACATTATTTTAAAAAAAAGGGTAGTTTCTACATATTTAATAAAAAGGGGGTATTTTTTACATTTTGATTTATAAAGGGGTATTTTAAATTTGACCCTTTTTTTAATCTAAGTAAAATACTAACAAAACAGAGATATTGATTGTTCTTTGCACCGCCGCCCCATTGAGTTCTATTTACGAGAAAAAGTAAGAAGAGTTAATAAATACTTCTACATACAAAAATGCTCCACCGCCACGGTGGGCCTATTTAATGTATCTACTATTGATATGTCAATGTCATGTCAGCAATTTTTTCAAATGACACACTTGGGTCAGCCGGAGGCACCGTGCGACCGGGCTAAAATAATGACACTTTTATTCATATAGATTAACATTTTTCTGTATAAAGATTGACACTTTTAAAAATTGTCATTTTATTCGTAAAATAATTATGTTAAAGATTGACACTTTTATTCATATAGATTGACACTTTTCTGTATAAAGATTGACACTTTGGGCCCGGCCGCACGGTGCCTCCGGCTGACACAAGTTTTTGTCTTTTTTCAATTAGAGTTTAGTTTTTTTTTTATGTTGAGTTTAGTTGTTTTAGGTATATTTAATTAATTTTGGTATAATTTTTATTAGTTTTTATTTATTTATATTATTACCACATCATCCGTCCGTGGATACATTAAACGTGATCATGGCGAGCATTGGAGCATTACTACTTCTACATGTATACTATGTCACAAGTCAAAAGTGGCATGACAATTGATAATTCCATCTTCACCTCTTTTTCCATATTGTATATTCAATATACAGTATGAAATAAGATTTCTGTTTAAAAACAAATCATGAAAATTAGAGAATTGAGCTTCTAAAAGTGGAGCCCAAAATTGGAATAAAATTTCTAATACTCCCTCCGTCTCCCAATAAATGTTCATATTAGCTAATTTTTTATCCCCGAATAAATGCATATTTAAAAAATTTATCCAAAAAATATGTCTAACTACCACATTTACTCCTATCATCATTTCATATTATTTACTTTTACATTATTCTATACAATAATTAAGGGTAAGAATAGTAAAATTCCTTATTTTCTTAATATTTACTATTTGGTGGCTGAGGACATTTAATTGGGGATAGAGGAAGTATATATTAATTTGTATATTTTTCTATTATTATGTTATTTCAGTTTCATCTTATAATTTTACTTGATAATTTGTCCGTGTAACGCACGGGTGTAACTAGGGATGACAATGGGTCGGGTACCCACCCATTTAGTATTTCCCAAACCCAGACCCATTAAAATTTTTCGTACCCATACCCGTCCCAAACCCATTTAAAAATAAATTTTGATACCCATACCCGCCCCAAACCCATCGGGTAATACCCACTAATTACCCGATAAAACCCGAACTCCACAACATTAATATAAATAGTTCTTTAAAATTTCATATAACAAAAATTATAACTAAATATATATACCAATCGAAAGTGAAAACTATTATTTAAACATGCAAATCTCATTATAAATGTGAACTAACAAAATTATAAAACAAATCTTAATATAAATATCAATAAGATATTAATTTTGATACATAAAAAAAAGAAACCTAAAATTACGAATAGTTATTAATATTTTAATTCACACAAACATACATACATATATATGTGGGTTTGGGTAGTGGGTACCCATAACTATCTACCCATACTCAACTCAAACCCGTTGCGGGTATCAATTCTATTACCCAGACCCGTCCCAAACCCATTTAGTTTTACCCAAACCCGTCCTATTAGGGTTTGGGTGGGACGGGTACCCGCAAAAACCCGACCCATTGCCATCCCTAGGTGTAACACTAGTAATTAATCAAAAGAAAAAAAAAAAAAAGAATAAGACTTAAACACCAAGAATTTTGGAGGGAAACTAACTATTCTAATTTAGTACTGTATATTTATATAGATATGACCATCGTCGAATTTACAATCATGGCAATTGAAAAAAAAAAAAAAAAAACAAACTAAAAACTAATTATATATTACCAAATTTAGTAAAATCAATTCTAAGCTTATTTGATAGTAGTAGCTTTGTGAGAGCTTGTCTTCTGCTTGGCCACTCCCATAAAGTTTTAGCTCAAAATCTAAATTTTAGATTTTTTACCTCATAAAATGAAATCAGGTTTCATTCAAGAAAAGGTATTCCTAATTGACCTTTCACGAACATTATCATAAGAAAATGGAGAAAAGAAAAAATCACCCTTTAAATTTTTTCTTATTTCCCACATTTTTATCTATAGTGAAGAATTTTACTCTTTCTTCCCCTTCTTTTTCACTCCAGTGGAAAGAAAATATTATCTTACCAATATGGAGTGAAAATATTTTTCTTCCATTGGAGTGAAAAGGAAGGAAAAGAAAGAGTAAAATTTTTCATCATATATGTTGGTCCCAGAAAGAGTAATTTGGTGTATGGGGGGAGGAAAATACACAAATTGCCAACAGTTTTGACTTTCAAAATAAATCTACGACTAGATTAACTCGTCGGTTCAACTAGTATCAGATGTGGATGATCTGTAAAGCAAAGACATGTTCACTGTTGAGCTTACAGATCGTATGTGCAGTGCGGAAGTTGGCGAGTGAGTTTGGCTACTCTTTGAAAATCTTTTCTTTTAACACAGAACACAAGTTTGAATGCAAGTTGAATGCTATGTGTGCAGGTTAGTAAATAAGAAGTAAGATCAATTGTAGGTAAAGTAGAGAGAGAGAGAGAGAGATTGAGACAGTCGATTTTAGCGTGGTTCAGGTAAACTTCCCTACGTCCACGTCAGCTACCATCGTAGCTGAAATTCCTTACTTCTCTTTTTCTTTATACTGACTGAGAATCAGTTTTAGTCTCTGTCAAATCTTGACAAAAACCAAACACGAGTTTTGGGTCGTGACCCTTACAAACTTCTCTTAATTCAGAAATTACAAACCTTTAGCAATCAGACCTCTAAACTGCTAAGTTAATCCAAACCTAACAACTGAGAGATCTAAAAGACTTTCTAACACTTTCAGACTTTACAAACTTTTAAGTGAAGAAATAAAGATGTTCTTAAGCTGCAGTGAATGCTTAAGAACAAAGGATTCCAGAATTAGAAATCTTGAGAGCTTAGCACTTGGGAAATCATCTTGTTTCGAGTGCTAAGTTAAACTTTGATCGATAGAGATTTCTGCAGAGTTTTAGCTTTGATATTGAACTTCCCATGAGAATTCTGGAATAAGGCTTGAAGTATTTATAGGATTCGATTTGAATTCTAGCCGTTGGAAAAAGTCAGTGATGGCAGAAAGGCCGTACCGCTGACTCACTTCTAGCCGTTAGGAAATTTCATCCCAGCTGGCAACAGGTGCTAGGGAACAGGTCGTCTGGATTCATGTAGGTGAATCTGCTTGACCTTCAATCTGTAGAGTCCCAGCGATCTTGAAGTCTTCAAGGCAGGGCAGCTGGACTCCCTGGACAGGTTGACTATGGAACAACAGGTCAGATCGTTGAACATGATCTTACCTTTACAGGGTGATCAACCTATTATAGACAGTAGTATCTGTATGAGACAAGGCAGGTTGTTCCAACTAACCTAAACTCTAAAAGAGTAAAATAAAACTAAGTGTGGATTCGAAAAATATCATCAAAATCAAACTTCAAAGGGTTCCCAACAATAGATAAGGAGGTGGGAAATATGAAAAAAAGTTAAAGGGTGATTATTATCTTTTCCGATAATAATTTTCCATCAAAGAGAACACAACCTTAGGAGCATCCATAGAAACAAAAGTAGAAGAAGAAATGGGAGAAAATTGTGTGCTTGTGTTGGCCCAACGGTAAATATTAATATATGAGACTAAAAGTTTCGGATTCGAGTCCTTCACAGTCTTCAAATTTCATATTAATTGTGTTCCAAAAGAGAGAAAGTGATACCAAAAAAAAAAAACACCACTATTAAGGAGTGAACCAGAGGATGTGTATTTCTTTCTGAAGAAATTGGTCATATCTATGTTTCAAATTTGCATGAAGACAAGTGAAGGAATATTAACCATTAGAAGCTTTACTTATTACTCTACTTACAATCAACCAAAGCAGTTACAATCTTGTAAAAGAATTGATCAAATGAATCACATAGCAATGTGAGTTTTGGTCATGGATATGAGCAAAAGACCCCTAACAAACACAAAGATATATTTAGTGTCTGAAAAGGAAAAACAGAACAGAATCCCCTAACAAAACCATACCAAGCTGTTCCTATACACTACAACATTGTGCCTAAGCGTGGGGCGAGGAAACTGGATGCGGTCGATCTTATCCGTTTCAAGATTGTAGATAATGCAAGATCGACTCATTCAACATTCAACTATAGTTGTTAATTTGAAGAATCGTTTGGGAGTTTAAGGATGTTTTAACCATGTTGATTTTGTTAGTAATTCTGAACCTGTTCTTTTTAACATAAATTGAAGACAAAAATATATTGTGTCAAAGAGAGAGGTGATGTGCTACTCCCTCAATGGTGGTTAACTTCGTGGGCACCTTCGTCGTTTTATCACTTTAATATTATTTTGTTCGATTTTTTCAATTGTTTTATATTCTAGTACCTTAGAAATTAATATAGAAATTATAAAATCTAAAAAATCAAAACTCGATTTAATTTTAATTTTTATTTTTAACTACAAAAATGACTAATAAAACAAATTGAGCTTTGATTTTTATTTATTTTCAAAATTTTATAATTTCTATATTAATTTCTAAGGTACTAAAATATAAAACAATTGAAAAGATCGAACAAAGTAATGTCAAACTGATAAAACGACAAAGGTGCCTACGAAATTGACCACTATTGAGGGATCGGAGTAGCATATCATCTCCTGTGTCAAAGAATGCCACAAATCCAGCCACCTCTTATTCATCACAGTTTCTTCCCAAGTAAGAGCAATAATAAATTTGATTCTCCACAAGAATCTTGTGATTCTCTGTTTTACTTTATGCTCTCTAGTAACAAATCAATAGCTTGTCTTCTTGCTTTTCCATTCCCATAAACAGAGTTCAATAATAAGCCAAAGTTTGAAATTTTAGATTTTTTTTTACATACCTCACAAAATTATATCAGATTTTATAACACAAAAGATTGCTTCATACGGAGTATATGATTTCCTCAAAGAAATTAAAGAAAAGGTTTCGACCTCTTCAATTGATCTAGCATTTTTGTAAGGTGAGAGCAACCACAGAACTGCAACAACTATCAAAATAAAGCCTAATTTTTCCTCGTGATATAAAGAACCAAACATATAATGAAACAATATACTAGAAGATAAGAACAAACAAGATTTTGACTCGACAAACCATGAACTAATCGAACCCTAATATGAACCAAAAGCAACCAGGAACATAGGAGCAAAAGCCCTTAAATAAACAAAAGAAAATTGGATTATCATGTACTAAAAAGAGGTTTGCATGAGTTCAGCAGCATCTCCATAAGGAGCTAGTTTCCTTGCTTAACTACTCCCACAAAACAGTTAAATTCTTCAATACAACCAGATTTTTGGAACAAAGGACTGCTTCATGCATTCCTCCAAGAAGCTAAAGAAAAGATCCTTCAAACACACATGGTGATTGAAAACAGAATAGAAGCCCTTAACTTATCCCTACCAAGTTGTTCCTATGTGCTTCAATGCTGCAACTATTAGTAGAAACAGGTAACTTGAAGGAGTCGATTTCATCTTTATCAAGATTGTAGATGATGCAAGATCGATCCATATTATAGGAAGAAAGTGCCAAAATTTCCGGGTATTTAATCCAACCAATTGGACTGATGTAGAAATGATCATCTAACTGTGGGATTCTGCGCTTATGAGCTCTCAAATCGATGTTGGGCAGCAGCTTTCTCCATTCATTACTTTCTCTTTTCATTTCCCAAACTTCCAACAACAAATCACCACAACTAATCAGTACAGATAGATGCCTCCCATTTAACAGATACTCGTACCTGCGTCTATTATCTTGTCCTTCTTCAGGAAGAAGAGGGGTAGGAGTCTGTGTGAACCTCAGTCTCCACATTCAACGTCAAAACATCATTATCTTCCGAAACCCAGTGCAAAAAACCTTCAGTGGTCAGTGCATAAGAAGTTTGGAGTAAATTAGCTCGAAGGGATAATTTATACCCCGCAACATGTCTCCAAGTACTGTCGACTCCAACAGTTAATATAGCACATTTTGTTAAAGTTGAAGAGCAACGACAAATTGCAACCACTTTATACTTCATGGAAGATGCAGCATATGCCAAACGGAAGGTAGAATAGCATATGTCATCATATATCCGAGGGAGATTGAGGCGAGCCTTCGTCACAGGATTCAGAATCCAGAGGTGATCCTGATCCAGAACCAAACCATTACAACAAGACATATATGGGATCTTAATTTACAACTTAACTTGGAAAGCTCAACTCTGCCCCGTGTTGCTGTCACGAAAATTGTAGTAGACCCTTCAATCCCACAATTACATTCCCAGAAAAGAATTCCATAACCAGTACGATGAAGGTGGGCGTACGCAAAGGCATCGCCATGGATAAGACTCTTCCACCTCCGACACACTAACCTCGCTTTATCATGGATATCTTCAGCTGAAATACGTAATAGAATTTCTAACAACAGATCGTCGGAGAGGGAATCTATGTGCGTTGAACTCGCCTTTTTTACACATTCGAAAATAGTACGGTCGAATTCTAGGGTTTGTGCTACTACGGACCGCCGCGCGCCTGCATATTAAATGGAGTTTCCTTAAAGAGAGAGAATGTATGGAGGTGGATGTTAGCTCACCGATGTAACACTTGTGGCCGGAGCAGCAGGAGCTGTGTTTGAATGGGGAGCCCCACCCATCCGCGAGCCTTCACTGCGGCGGCGGCGGCGGCGGCGGAGAGCTGACGGCGACATATTATCCCTTCCTTTCAGTGAGTATTCAGATTAGGGGGAGGATCCCCCGCTGTGGTGCTAAACACAGCACAAGATGCTGTGGTTGAAACGGCAACGTGTGGCCATGTTTGCACTTCTTCTTCTTTTTCTTTTTTTTTTTCTTTTTTTTAATTTATTTTTCATGTTATTGCATGTTAGTATCTTCTCTATTTTAGTTAGTTCTTGATTCATATTGTTGGTAAAAAAAATTGTTGGTATTTTTACGTTATAGATTAACTGTCTCATCATTATTTTTATATTTATTTAATCTGCAAGTGATCATTTCCATAATTAGGATTTACTCTTAGAATAATATAATAATTAAATTACTTAATCTCAATTATTACTAGTTAAAATTTAAAAATAAACATTATAGGCTACTTTAAAATATTAAAGTATGTATTTCAAAAACAATTATTTACTATTAACTAAAAACACAAAATTATAAATTTATAAAATATAGTAGCTTAATTATGAAATGAATAGTTTAAAAATTTATAAATATAAAAAATAATGATGAAGTAATCAACTATAATTAATAAAAATAAAAATAAAAGCCAATTAACAGCTATACACTAACAATCAGTATAAACTAAAAATTAAAGTAAGAAATATAACATAAACTAAAATAACTAAAACAGAAAAATTAAAAAATAAAATTACAGCAATAAAAAAAATACTAAACGTCACCGTTTGGGGGGCACAGCACGGTGCTGTGAATCACCCCCACAGCAGGTGATCCAATCCCGTGCATGTGATGTGTTAGGGGAGAGAGAAAGAGAGAGAGAGAGAGAGTGCATGTGGAGGTATTTTTGTCTCTTCATATCAACTTTGGATAGTTTTGTAAATTTTTTATGCTAGTAATAAATATTGTAAAAATTATTCTATAGTGGCTAAAAAAGTCATTGCGTCATATAAATAATAATCAAATGATATAACTAATATTTTAACTTAAGGGCTCATTTGGTAGCAATACCGAAAAAATAGCAGATAAGAAAATGTGTGATAAGTTGAGATAAAAAAAGTATGATAAGTTGGGAAAAGAAATATATTGTGTGTTTGGTACAAACATAGATATCTTAGATTGTGTGTTTGGTAGAATAGTTATAAAAACAATAAATTTTTTTTGTAGTTTGCAAATAAAAATAACAAAATTGAAAATAAAAAATTGATAATTAAAATTGAAAATAAAAAATAGATAATTAAAATTGAAAATAAAAATTGATAATTAAAATTGAAAATTAAAATTGATAATAAAAATTGAGAATAAAAAAATGATAATTAAATTTGAAAATAAAAAAATGATAATTAAAATTGAAAATAAAAAAATTGATAATTAAATTTGAAAATAAAAAAATGATAATTAAAATTGAAAATAAAAAAATTGATAATTAAAATTTAAAATAAAAATGATAATTAAAATAAAAAATAAAAAAATGATAATTAAAATTTAAAATAAAAATTGATAGTTAAAATAAAAATAAAAATTGATAATTAAATAAAATAAAAATAAAAAATTGATAATTAAAATTGAAAATATAAAATTGATAATTAAAATTGAAAATAAAAAAATTGATAATTAAAGTTGAAAATAAAAAATGATAATTAAAATCGAAAATAAAAAATTAAAATTAAAATTGAAAATAAAAATTAAAATTGAAAATAAAAAATTGATAATTAAAATTGAAAATAAAAAATGATAATTAAAATTGAAATAAAAAATGATAACTAAAATTGAAAATAAAAAATTGATAATTAAAATTTAAAATAAAAATTGATAATTAAAATAAAAAATAAAAAAATTGCTAATTAAAATAAAAAATAAAAAATTGATAATTAAAATAAAAAATAAAAAATTGATAATATATGCCAGTGTAACAGTGAATTAGTCCGGGCCCAAGCAATTTTACGGGCCGCTGAGATTATATTTTCTGGATACCAAACACTGTATAAACTGAGATAAACATACTTATCTAACATTTTCTCGTTCTGGATACCAACACTATAACTGAGATAACATACTTATCTAACCTTTTCTCGGCTACCAAACGGGCCCTAAGGATGATGAGTTGGAAAACACAAAACATGCAACATCTACACGTATACAATAACTTAAAGAAGAATCGTTTTAAAGGCTTTGAGAAGGAAAATAAATTTAGTCGGAACTACTTTGCAGAGAGGATCAGACTATATGGCTTAATTGATGAAAGAAGATACAAACTGAGATCCAACTGAAAAAAAAATCATTGCAGGCAGCAAAGATAAATCAGAGAAGAACATTGGAGCGGTGGATGTCGACAACGTACGCCATTGCTACCGGAGATTTCTCTGGACCCGACGCGCGACACCACACCTTTGAACTCCCTTCTTTCTAACTTATCTTCTGCACTTAAACGCACTAAGCTTTAGAATATGATTGATTACCTCTCGAATGCTAGAAGGAAAAAAAAAAACTCTTGATGTTTGATGATGAAGAATGAGGAAGAAAGGCTCTATTTATACTGGAAGGAATCGGAGGTTCTTGATCGTATAGGTATCTTTGAAGCTCATCAATTAAAGGGTTTTGATTTGAGTGGATGAATAAGGCTGCAAAATTCGAGAGATATACATCTGATTTCTTGTCCACTAAGTTTGAAAGAATCCATAGCTGAAACGTTTTCTTTTCCGCGAAGAGTAATTTGCGTTCAAAAGAATCATCCAATCACTAATTGATATGCTATTGGGCTCAAACTTGGAATTTGGCATGACCTGAATAAATAATATTTGGCTTAATACTTAATAATTATAAATATATAACTACTGCGTAATTAACTTATAAACTATCCATGAAGGCAATTAATGTAAACATGCTTAATAAATTCATATAATTTTTGCATGCTCAACTTATTTTTAGAGGTGCGATTTATAGAGCTCAACAATTTAATTACATAAATAAATATATATATATATATATATATATATAAATAAATAAATAGGAAAATGCAGCTAAAGAAAATATTTGGGGTGCTATATATTAATAAATAGTTTGGTTCGTATATTAATAAATCCTCGTGTGTTAAATAGGAATGAATCTAGACCATTGATCTTAATCAAATCTATGGCTGTCATTGATTTAAGCATGGTTTCAAGGTACAATAAACATGATTTTATTTAAGCATGAATTAGTACATTAAAAACACAATTATACAATAAGCATAATTTTATGCACATTTAAGTATAGTTTTGTATACCTTTAAGCATTTTTAATTTTTTAACACGCCATGATTTATTAACACACGAATCATTCCCTAGGCGACTCATGGGCTATAGTTGATGTGGATGTAGAGGTGGCCAAATGCGGGTTCGGGTATAAAACCGTACCCGTACTCGGCGGGTGCGGTTCCAATAAACTGGACTCATACCCTACTCGCGGCATAGGAGGGTACAAGTACGATTTCAAGTACGACAGGTGTGGGTATGAGTACAAGTACAACCCGGCGGTTCCAACGGGTTTTATAATTATTACCATTAATGTTAAAAATTCATTTTAAATTCGATTAGTTGTAACTCGAATTATTTGCAAAAGAAAAATATTATTTTATGGTAAAGATTTCAACAACTTAAATATAAACTAGACCTCTAAGTACTAAATTATTGGAGATCAACTTATTTTAAACTTTAATCTTCAAGGGCCGAGCACCGTTAAAACATATTTAGTGAAAATTTAATAGAAAAAAATACTAAAGTAGGAAAAATAGTGCGTGTATAATTGAAACTAAGAAATAAAAAATATATTTTAGATAAAAAATATATCAAAATTGCGGGTCGGCGGGTCGTGGAACCGGCGGGTTACGGTTCCAACTTTCACTACCCGTACCCGAACCGCCGCCTTCGGCGGGTACAGTTCCGAACCCGAACCGGCGAGTACAGTTCCGAACCCGAACCGGCGAGTACGAGTACGAGTACAAACCTTAGTATTAACCCTAATTACAATTAGATAATTAAGTAAAATATATTTAATAGAGAATCATTGAAAAAAAAAAAAGGAAAGATAATGGATCATATATTGAGTGAAAGAAAGAAAGAAATTAAATATATATATATATATGGCGAGAGAAAAGGCTCATGACGTGCTTGTCGCTCATATTATGCTCAAATTAGGTATGCAGCATATCAATCTTTATACATCTATATCATGTATACGTTTTTTCTTTAATTAAATTATGCACGAAAACATTTATAGGCTTACCTAAATTAATCAATTAGAAAAATAAACTGCATTCGTATTTATTGGTTTTATTTTCAAAAAATTATATTCCTTCCGGCTCATGATTTCCGACCCCTTTCTTTTCGGCAAGTATTTTTACGATTTTTATTGATGAGTTTTAAAATAATTTTTTTAATATTTTTTATTTTACGGGATAGTTAAGTACTAGTAGTATCCCGTAAAAGAAAAAATATATCAAAAAATTATTTTTAAACCCATCAATAAAAATCGTGAAAATACTTGTCGAAAAGAAAGGGTCGGAAATCATGAGCGGGAGGGAGTATATAATAAAATGAAGTTCTTCTCCCCAGCCCCCGTCACTGGCGTTGTCTCTCGCCGGTTGCTACCCCAACCTTTGATGCCTGTTGTCTCTCGACTTTCTCAGACACAATTCTAAACTCTTATAATTTCGGACTTATGTGTGTTTGTGGAATTGTGGTGATTTGTGGTAGATTTCTTGTTTGTTTGTGAAGTTGGATGATTTCTTGTTTGTTTGTTTGTTTTTTTTTGAAGAAACATCATATATATATATAAAAATCAACCTTTTATGGGGGAACAAAGTTTGTGGCGAGGATGACTCAAAAATATTCACTCTCCAAAGTACAACTCAATCACCTACAAATAGAAAGCCCTCTCAAGAGGACATATATACAAACGAGCTTATCAGATAAAGAATGAGGCTCGACAAAAAATGCACTAAAATCTAACTATGCAATCTGAAATTAGGATAACCAAACTGGTCCATCCTAACCAGAGACAATTGGATGATTTCTTGTTTGTTTGTGAAGTTGGATGATTTCTTGTTTTAGGCATTAAAAAGAAAAAAAAAATGAATTTTATGAGAAAAAAACCGGTAACATAACCGGTGCCTAACAGGTATTGGATTGAGAACCGGTTTTATTATTTGGTTAACTGGTACCAGACCGTTAGACACCCTTCTACTGAAGTTTTCACATTCAACTAAGAGTCTGAGGTCCTAGCAAACTGAATAAATCTAAGGTTAAAAATAACAATTGTACATATATGTAGTGTTCGTTTCATGAAATTTCAGTTTGCATCTTTGGTTGTGTTATCGGAATTCTGCTTTGATGAGATCGATTGATTTAGAAAGTTTATCAAGAGTTTGTGTGTTACTTTAGATATAGTTCGCTCGCGATTTGTTTGATTCGTGATGTTATTTTTCATAGGATAAACACATACACAGGACAATAACCAAAATTTATTGCTTATTCATTACTGTAGATCGAATTGTTGGCTATCTATTTGAAGGATAGTAGCTATAGTTTATTACGGAGTATTTATTCATACAACTTTAATTGCCTTTTTTTAATATGTTATTTTATTTTTTTTAATTGCCCTTAGTTGTTTTTTAACATTGTTTTTTGATCAGAAAAATTAATATTATTAAAACCAAGGCTCAAGGTGTGACAGCAATACTGCAACTCAGCAAAACGAAAAACAACCATCACCAAAGATAGAAACAAGACAAAAAGGGAGAACATGCCTACATCAATAACAGAGCACAAGTATAGCTTCAAACCGCGACACCAAGATTTCGGCCTCCACTCCCTTGACGACGTATAGACCAAAATCCACCCAAAACAACAATTCAACCTGCAAAGAAACCCCGCCCATGCCCGTCGCCGCCCACTGCCATAGCCTCGTTCCACCGGCCGCCGCTGCTGCCAGTATAAAAAGTCCGACCATTTCCATAGTGGAGCCTCCCCCGCTACCTCATAGCCAACATCTCCAAAGCCATTACCATCTCCAAACCCGGACATAAGGATTACAATTATCAAGGCAAGCTCCTTTCTTACAAATTGAATAAGACGAAATAATTAAGTGATGGAGATGGATGGTGGTGGAGGTGGCGCTGCCCCCATTTTATACTGCTTCTTTTATTGCTTATGAATTCGTAATCAATGCATTATGAGCTTCCTTTATATGAACTTCCTTTATTGGGCAGGTTTAGGTTTAGGCTTGTAGTTGTTTGTTTTTAGGTTTAGGGTTTAGGTTTAATAAGATTATTATTTGCCCAAGCGCTATAAGACAAGTCCATGTCCACTTCACCTCTCACGGCGCACCAGCTTCATAAATGACACTTAACTTCCTCCATAATTCTCCTCAAATCCCACGTCTTGTTAGCGATAACCGTCTCATTCCTCCACCTCCAAATCACCCAAATCATTCGTACGTTTTTTTAACATTGTTGCTTTTGAAACTATTAGACATAGCATTAAGAGTAATGATACAGTAGTAGGAAATCGAACACATTATGCAAGATCAAAATAAATAGCATTAGTTTTTTTCTGAAAGGAAATTAGCGTTAGTTTTACCCGCCGCTAAATGTAAGTTCTGTATTTACTGAATGATAGTTATGCTTGATAGTTATAACAATAAAATAAGTTTTTGTATGAATTAAGTGAATACACATTGAATTTATATTTGATTTTTGTTAATGTTTTTTTTATAGGAATGCGGGGCAATCCAATCATCACAAGACTCACTAGAGCCTATGCAAATAGTAGCGATGCTGTGAAAGAGGCTCACATCCAATTCTACAATCAAGCTAATTCTCAATTAGGAACTACATTGGGTATCTTCATAGTACTCTTATATAGTTGTATAACAAACTAATATTTGCTTTTGCTATTTGCTTTTCTACAACTTTAGAAGAGGGCGGGTTTGTTGTGGCTAACACTTACTAGAGCAACGATTTAAATTGATAGGACTACAATTGTACAGGCTCGGCGAACACATCGTCGTCAAAGAATGCGACACAATAACATTATCAATTAGCAACAACAAGGTCACAACAACATTATTAACAAGCAAGAACAAAATCATATAACAACAACAATGACCAAGAACATGGTCACGACAACAACAACAATGATCAAGAACAGGGACATAGCAACAATGATGATATTGTGCAAAACGATGACCAAGGAGAGTAGGAATAGCCTCATAATCATATTCAACAAAATAATGACAATAATGAAGACACTACAAGAAAACTGGGCATTTGCGACATAGATTTTGTGTCGCAATGGTCTGTTTTAGTGTCGCAAAAGTCAATTTATGACACTTTGTACGTCATTACAAATTGTGTCGCAAAAGGTGATGTAGTATTTTTGAGACACTTTTTTTTTAATTGTGTAGCAACAAGAATGACACATTTTGCTTCACTTGATAATTTATCGCATAAAATTCTTGGCACTTAACACATCATTTGCTTTAGTGTCGCATATCTATTAGCGACACAAAATGTGACATTATTAAACATGACACGTGTGATTTATGACACTAACTTGTGACATTCTGAATAAAGTGATATAATTTTTAACAACATATGTGACGTCGTAATTAAAATGCCTTATAGTACTATGACATATACCTTTTGTCGCACACAATATTTTTATGTTGTAAAATATACAACATATTATGCATCATTTTATTATTGTGTCATAAATCTTGATTCACTCCTGCAACACAAAATTCATGTGACGCGATTTTTTGTGACATGCGTGATGTCACACATGTCGTGATGTCACACAAAATTCGATATTAAGTTGCAAAATATATGAATAAAGAAAACCAACAATCAATGGACATACAAATCATAAAACAAACAATTATTCATATTAAATTGATGATATGATAGTTTAAAGTCATATGTGTACTGAATTATTCATAAAGCAAACTAGAGAAATCAAATATCTAAATATCCATATAAAAACTACAAATACTCTAAATAACATTTAAAGTCACTTTGTCTTTCTTTTCTTCGTCTTTGCTTCATTTTTCCCTTGTCCCTGCACATTTAAAAAAAATTATTTTTTGCACATGTACAAATGTCTAAAAGATTTCAGTGAAAATATGAAAATTAGTTTATTATATATTCCAATATAAAAGCTTGCATTTTATATTGAATATGAAATGATCTAATTACATAATTCCAAATTCTGCATATTTGATTTAATTTACGAACTTGCTATTAGTCCTGCTACAGCCACAGCAACATAATTTTAAATCAAAATCCTAAGCTTGTACCATCGTTACCTTGATTTTGGAGTACCGTGAAGAATGGTCTCATCCATTGATCCAATCTAACATCAAGCTTTCTCCAGTACAACTATACAAGTGCCATGTGTAGCTGTAGAATAACAAAGAAACTTATTGATTTAAACAAAATTAAAGTTTCTCCAACAATCAAAATTAAGCATTCCAACAACTCAAATTACATGAAATGGCTAATGAGAACTCACATTTTGACCATACGAAGAGAAGATACTATCTACATAACAGATACAATTCAAGGAAACGTGGATATAAGGAAGACACCGAATAAACTTGTACATTATTTCAGCAACTGTTATAACTTCATTGCACTTTGGAATTGCACAAATCATCCGCAAAAACTGTGATCCAACAATAGCTTCAACCTCAACAACTGTTACTATCCCAGCACAACATATAAATAAATATAAAAAGACCTTAATCTTTCAATCCTCAAATTCCTCACGAAAAGAATTAAATTCGAATAATATTCGCTAAACTTGTAAAAAAAAATACAGTGCAAAAAAGTAAGAACCCCAATAAAAAAAAATTAAGGTTTCAATTGTGAAGTCATGATTAAGCATAACAAACAACTTATACAAATATTGAAACACTAAACAAGTAAAATACGATAAGACAACATAAATTATCACACAAAATTACCTGTTTAAGCAATGACTAGGAATTGTGAGCGTTTTGTGAAATGATACAAATCGAGTAAACATATACACAATGAATACGAGGAAGAAAACTGAAAATACAAAGATGAAGCCAATAAGTCACCAAAATTATTAAAATACGAATAAAATTAATTGAATTTTGTGTACCTATGGAATTTTGAAGTGCAAAACTTGAGAAAAGAAGAGAAAGGTTTAAGAAGTTATTTGGTTTTGTGCGTAGTTGTTTCCTAAATAATAGGGATACAAATCGTGGCGCAGGACCAGCGAGAGCGGCAAGTCTGAAATTTGAGGGTTAATTTTATTTTAGAAGATGATTCGAATTCTGTGAATAAATAACCGTGAATGAAGAAGGAAGAATAATAATAAGTATGGTTTTTTTTCTTTCTTTCTTTCTTTTTTTTTTTTTAAGAAAAATGCCTTTAATGCTGTTCTATATAAAACTAAATGAAGTAATAAAATAATATAGGCATAGTATATGGTAGTCGTTTGATTCTTTGTACCTAACAATGGTTCGAATACCCTTTCAAAAAAAAAAACAATGGTTCAAATACACATCACTTTTTGAAACTACCATTTTCTAATATATTTTTGTATTTCTTCAACTTTTAATTTTATATTTATTGAAATATAAGTTATTTATATATAAATATTATAATATATTTCTAATATATCTTATTGAAATTACCCATTATTTTTTAAAAACAATATTGTATTAATTTAATGACATACTCCGTAACATTTTTGTGTATAACCTATTATTTTTAATGTAGCCAAGTACTAATACATATCTCTAGTTTTTTTATTATTTAAATATATGTTTACTTTAATATACTTTTTCATTTAAATAGTTATATATTATATTATAATTATTTAAATGCATAATGATTTATAAAATAATACTCGTATATCATATTACTTAAAATAAGACTCCGCACTATAATATATTTATACTTAAATTATACTATGATATTTTTTATTTAAAATAATGTAATATATTTTTATATATTATTTAACAATTTTATTTTATAGAAATAACATTGTATCTCTATTTTTTAATGTGTTATTATTATATCAAATTAATGAAGGAAAACAATACAAGGGAAAGAGAATCACATTCCTTTGTTTTAAGGGGGTGGCTGGTATGCGAAAATGAAATTCAGTAGGAATGGAATGAACTCAGTAATGGAATGGAGGTGAGAATGGAATGAAATTAGTAATGAAATTCCTATGGCTGGTATATAAAGGAATGGAATGACCATTCCTGTATTGATTCCATTCTTAAGGCCGGTATTATTAGAATTGTTGTCGACATTATTATTTATGATAAAAAATATACAGAATAATTAAATATTATTATATAAAAATTAAGTAGTGTTGACTCGATTCTAGCAAACTTTCAACTCATATAATATTTTTTGATAATTACAAACTCTTTGATTTTGTAGAATTCATAAAAAAAATCACATAAAACTAAACATAAAATACAAAAAAAAAAAAAAAAAAAAAAAAAAAAACATAAACATGTTATGATTGTAGTTTTTGTTAGCGATGAAAGAAGAGGCTGATAGGGTATGGCCCAGCTACTAGGCCCAAGCTCCGGCCCAACATAATTGGACCTTGACAAATAAGCTCGGCCTAGGTGAGCTCGGCCCACTGAAAGGCCCAGAAGACACTACGGCCCAATCCAGCAGCACAGCCCAAAGAGCATAGAAGCTCAGCCGACCCACGATCTTCAACCCACGATCTCTAGCCCACGACTGCTGATGTGGCACCCCACGACCTCGGCTATAACCGCCACGACCTCGGCTATAACCGCCACGACCTCGGCTATAACCGCCACGACCTCGGCTGTAACTGTTGTTGTACACCTATAAATAGTGATGCTAGGATAGATTGAAGGGGACAGATTCTGTAAACTCAAGAGCATTAACATAAACTCCTTTATTCGTGGACGTAGATCAAACGAAAAGATCGAACTACGTAAAACTCTTGTGTTCTTGTTCTTGCAAATCTCACTATCGTATAAACACTCAAAAACCCACGATCGAACACTGGCGCCGTCTGTGGGAAGGAATTTTTTTTTTGTGAAATCGATCAGAGTTTTCGAGTAAAGAAACGATGGTGAAATAAACTCGCTCCACCGCTGCCGCCAAGGCAAAACAGCACCAAACTGATCCGGCCACCAATCCACCTCACAATGAGGAGGAGGCCGACGTGAGTCAAGCTCGGCACACCGCTTCCCAAGTCCGTCTTGAAGAGCATCCCACAATCCACCGAACTCTTGAAGGCCATCTGGAGGATATCTCATTAGACCAGTCTGGCGATTCAACTGGCAGCGGTGGACAAGGCCAAAGCGGTCGTCGATGTGGAAGCGCCGCACTCCAACCCGAGCTTGGAAATGCACTGAAGGCGTACTTGGACCTCCATGAACAAGACTTTTGCAAGTTCATCGATCAACATCGGCAACAAAGTCAACACGGAGAGGATAAAGCCGAACCATCACATCGGCGATCCCCTAGTCTCCAGATCATTGGGGATAGGATAGCCGAACTTCCCCGAAGGCGACAAAACAATAATCGCCGTGGGAACAACAACCGCGCTTCACCGCAGCGCGGGTCAATGTCACCTCGTCAAAACGCCGTTCCACCTCGGCGTGACGAAGGAAACGGTTATCAGGGGAGATTCACCGTTTACGGTCAAATCTCAACTCCCTTCACTAATAGGATACTCTATACTCCCCTCCCGTCGACGTATAGAGTACCTCATATCCCACCTTACAACGGGTCATAAGACCCCAGCAACTTCCTATCCCGGTTCCAGTACAACATGATAAACCAGGGACTTGCCGAAGACATTTACATATGTAAAGTCTTCCCCGAACTGCTAGTGGACAACGCTAGAAGCTGGTTCGATAGCTTACCTAATGGCAGCATAGAGTCGTATGCCGACCTACTCGACGCCTTTGAGCGTCGCTTCTTTCAAAAGGCTGAGGCTAAAATCAGCCCAGCCCAACTACTAACCTTAAGGCAGGGGCGAGGAGAAACGATCAGTGACTTCCTGGCCCGTTTTTACAATGAAAGCCTTAAAGTCGACCGTCTCTCCGACGACGTGCTTATCTCGGCGTTTCAAAATACTATTCAGTCCGGAACTCTCTTCAGAGAGCTCGTAAAGGCACGCCCAACGACCTCCAGACAATTATAGAGGATTGCTGATACATTCGTGGAGGCGGATGAGGCCGATCAAAAAAAGCGGGCTGCAGATCGGCCTGAAAACAATGAGAAGAAAAATAAAGAGGAGCGCAACGACCACGAGCAAGGTCGACGAAGTGCCCTTGAAAGGTTACAGTGAGGACCCCTCGAGTCCCGCTTAGGACCTCGGCCCAACAAAGACCGAAGTCAGTACACACCGCTGACAAAGTCTAGGGCCAAAATATATGAGCTTCATGCGAACTTGTTCGAGAAGCCGCCACCTCTGTCCCGAGGAGGATCGAAACGCCGATCCAAAGAAAAATACTGCAAGTTTCATAATGACTACGGTCATGAAACTGAAGATTGCAGGGATCTTGCCTCGGACATTGAGCACATGGTACGCGACGGTACCCTTAAACTGTACCAAAGTCGCAACCAACAAGAGGCCCGACCTCAAGGGAAGGGCAAGAGAAAGAAAAATAGGGGAGGAAACAACTGCGCCCCCCATCACGACAAGAGACCGAAGCGCGATGATGAGGATGAGGACGAAGACCAGCCTCAATACGATGCGGTCATCACTGCCATCACCGGACAGCCTGAAGGCTCGACGAAGTCATCATTGAAAGCCGAGGCCCGGAGTCAATAGCAAGAAGAACCTGCCCAGAAAAGGTTCAAGAAGGACGAGGTCGTCACCTTTTCCGGCGATGACCCAGTCCCTCATGCTGTACCTCATCAAGATGCCACTATAATCGAGGCTGTGGTAGCCAACAAATTGGTCCACCACGTATTTATTGATAGTGGAGCCTCTGTGAGTGTGCTTATTTAAAGACTATTTCGATAAGCTTGATATCGAAGAAGTACGTCTAAGGCCGGCACCCATGCCGCTAAAGAACTTCACATAACAAGAGACGACGACGGAAGACATAATTTCACTGCCCGTGACAGTTGGAAAGAGCCCGTTGTCCACTACGAAGATAATCCACTTCTTCGTCGTAAAAGTCAGCTCCCCCTATAACATCATCTTAGGAAGGGATTGGCTAATAGCGACGAAGGTGATCTGCTCGGCCTTCCACCTGACGATCAAAATTCCGTCTAAAAACGGAGTGATCACGCTTCGGGGAAACCAGCAGCAGGCTAAGGAGTGCATGTAGGTCGCACTCCGAGGTGCTAGGAATCAGCACCCCCAAGCATAGCAACTACAGAACCCCGAAGAGGTGGAGCCGACGTTGCCCTCCACCCAGTCGAGCCGGTCGAAGACGTCGCATTGTATAAAGATGACCCTGCCAAGGTCGTCAAAGTAGGGTTCGTCAGGTGAAAATGAGCTCCGAAGTCAACTTATCCGGCTACTTCGGAAATATAGAGATGTCTTCGCTTGGTCGCCGCTAGACATGACCGGGGTGGCACCGAGCGTCATCACTCATCACCTCCACATCGACCCCGAGGTGAAACCAATTCGGCAGAAGCAGCGAGCCTTCGCAGCCGAAAGAAATTAAGTGATCCATGACGAAGTTCGCCAACTACAAAAGGCCGATATTTTATTCGAAGTGAGATATCCGACCTGGTTGGCCAACCCCGTGATGGTGAAAAAACAAGAAGGCGGGTGGCAGATGTGTATTGATTACACCGATCTCAATAAGCACTGTCCAAAAGACTGCTACCCCCTTCCCAACATTGACAAGAAGGTCGAAGCTCTTGTTGGCCACAAGGTGTTCAGCTTCCTGGACCTATACAAGGGATACCACCAAGTCCTCATGAACGCCGAAGACGCGCCAAAGACCGCCTTCATCATGGACTTCGGCGTCTATGCATATAAAAAGATGCCCTTCGGACTGAAAAATGTTGGGGCTACATACCAAAGGATGGTCGACAAGATCTTCGAAGCCCACATCGGTAGAATTGTCGAAGTGTATGTAGATGATATAGTCGTAAAGAGCAAGGAAATCGCTACTTGTGTAGACGACCTTAAAGTTGTTTTTAGCCTACTTCGTAAAGTAAATCTAAAATTAAACCCAGAAAAGTGTACTTTTATGGTCCGATCTAGAAAATTTCTAGGGTGTTGGGTCTCACGTGAAGGTTTAAAGGCTAACCCATCAAAAGTCCGAGCCATCCAAGAAATGCAAGTACCGAAGTCAATCAATGACATGCACAAGCTGACGGGCTGCATAGTTGCGCTAAGTCGCTTCCTATCTAAGGCCGCCGAAAAACAACTCTTGTTCTTCAAGATATTAAAGAAGGCGCCAAACTTTGAATGGAACGACGAGCACAAAAAAGCTTTTGACGACCTAAAGATATACCTCGCAAACCTCCCCACTTTGTCTGTACCAAAAGAGGGCGAGGTCCTCTCCCTATACCTCGCTGCTTCGGACGAGGCAATCAGTGCAGTCCTGGTGCGAGAAGAAAAACGTCATCAGCTACCCGTCTATTTCATAAGCCGAGCCTTAAAAGGACCGGAGACGAGGTATCAACCTTTGGAAAAGGTAGCACTTACATTAGTGAATGCAGCGAGAAGACTTTGACCGTACTTCCACGCACATCCAATTCAAGTGCTAACCGACCTCCCACTTCGACAAGTGCTTACAAAACTGGAAGCATCCGGGCGAATCGCTAAATGGGTTGTAGAACTCGGCGAGCACGCGATTTCCTTTGTACCCCGCCAAGCCATTAAAGGGCAAGCCTTGGCGATTTCTAGTAGAAGCCAAGTTCACAGACGTATAGCAGTCTGCCACACCTACTGAGGATAAATCAAAGGCCGAGGCACAGAAGTCACCGCCACAAGACTGTTGGAAGATCTATGTGGATGGGGCATCAGGCAACAAAGGAAGCGGAGCCGGAGTCTTGCTCATCAGCCGGAAGGAAAGGAGACCACCTATGCACTCCGGTTCAACTTCCCGACCACAAATAACGAAGTGGAGTACGAAGCTATAATCGCTGGACTTCGTCTAGCCCAAGCTCTCCAAGTACAAGCCATCCAAGTTCACAGTGATTCTCAAGTCGTAGTGAGCCATATACTAGGCAAGTACGAGGCCAAGGGTGAACGAATGAAAAAATACCTCCATGCAGCCAAATGCCTACAACAAAGCTTCTCATACTTCGAGTTGGTGCGAATCCCAAGGGGAGATAATGGCTGAGCTGACGCACTAAGCAAACTCGCATCATCGTCAACGACCTCTCCGGTAGAAGAAGTACAGCTCCGAAGTATTGATGAAGCCGAAGTCAATGTAGTAACTGAAGATGGACCGAGCTGGATGACTTCGCTTCGCAGCTACTTAGGAAAAGGCGAACTCCCATCCGATAAGGTCGAGGCCAGGAAGCGCCTGGCTAAATCTACCAATTACATCCTAGAACAGGATGTGCTGTATAGAAAATCATACCTCCAACCTCTCCTAAGATGTGTGGGGCCGAATCAAGCGAACTACGCACTGCACGAAGTCCATGAAGGCTTCTGTGGCAGTCACATCGGAGCCCGCGCCCTAGTCCAAAAAGATCATGAGGTGGGGGTACTATTGGCCCACCATGTTCCAAGACGCTATCGACCTCGTCAAACAGTGTCTGAAGTGCCAAATCCATGCGACGGTTCTAAGGTTGCGACAAACCGAACTGGCCAGCATGCAGAGCCCTTGGCCGTTCATGCAGTGGGGAATAGACATCGTCGGCCCATTCGAAAAAGCTCCCGGCCAACTACAGTTCCTCATTGTAGCCATCGACTACTTTACAAAATGGGTTGAAGCCGAACCACTGGCATGGATCACAAGTAAAAACGCCCTAAACTTCGTTTGGAAGAACATCATTTGTCGCTTCGGCATACCTCACGTCCTCGTCTCAGATAACAGAACCCAGTTCACAGACAGGACGTTCAGAGAATGGTGTGACGAACTCCACATCCAACAAAAGTTCACCTCAGTAGCCCATCCTCAAGCGAATGGTCAAACCGAGGTTACGAACCGAACGATAGTTAAAGGGTTAAAAACCCGACTCGACAAGGCCAAAGGAGATTGGGCTGCAAACTTACCCCAAGTCCTGTGGTCGTATCGAACCACCCCCCGGACATCACACGGTGAAACACCATGTAGCTTGGTGTATGGAACCGAAGCAGGTGATCTCGGTAGAAATCGGTTTGCCGAGTCCCCGAACACTTAACTTCGCAGCCCAAGATAACGAAGAGAGACTTCGAACTAACTTGGATTTGCTAGAAGAAAAATGAGAACAAGCCTACATACAAGAAGCTCGATATAAACAACTAGTAGCTCGGTATTATAATAACCGGGTAAAGCATCAGCAGCTCCAAGTAGGTGACTTCGTACTTCGGAATAACGAGGTCAGTAAGGCTGAGAAGCTCGGCAAATTAGAAGCCACCTGGGAAGGACCATACCGAGTTCAAGAAGTCCTCAGAAAAGGGTCGTACAAGCTGGCCCACTTATCTGGTGAGCCCATACCCCGTACATGGCACATTAATCACCTAAAGAGATACTTTGTATAAATGGAGAATAATGTTCAAGTTCATTTAGGTTGTAGGAGTCGGGTTGTTTTGTTAAATTTTGTCTTATTCTAACTCCATTAAATTAAATTTTAATTTTTCATTTACTTGCTTATATCTTTTGCATACATTTTGCACGTCTCTCTCTCTCGTTTATGCTGAGTATCTTGATTTTAAAATCCTAACGAGGATAACATAAATAAACTCCCGTTTCGGAGTAACACCTAAACGCGCATAAGGGGACCACCCCTATCGATAAATTCAACAAATAAGGAACCTGAAAGCCTTAACTTCATCTTCAGACGAAGTGGCTATCTGAAAGCCTAAACTTCGTCACCCGACGAAGTGGCTACATGAAAGCCTTAACTTCATTCTCGAACGAAGTGGCTACCTGAGCCCAAACTTTGTCTTCGGACGAAGTGGCTACCTGAAAGCCTTAACTTCGTCTTCAGACGAAGTGGCTATCTGAAAGCCTAAACTTCGTCACCCGACGAAGTGGCTACATGAAAGCCTTAACTTCATTCTCGAACGAAGTGGCTACCTGAGCCCAAACTTTGTCTTTGGACGAAGTGGCTAACTGAAAGCCTTAACTCCGTCTTCAGACGAAGTGGCTATCTAAAGCCTAAACTTCGTCTTTCGACGAAGTGGCTAACTGAAAGCCTAAACTTCATCACCTGACGAAGTGGCTTCCAGAAAGCTGTCTTTGCTTATATAAGGGAATCTCCCTTCGTAAAAGACGAAGATGAAAAGCTTAAATAAAATGCAATAATTTTCGTTTTATTCGAATGGAAAGAAATGTACAAATATTACATTAAGAAGACGAGGAACCCGAGGTTTTGGCTGACTAAAGCTAAGCCAATCTCTAGCAAAATCCCTACCAGAATTACAGTTTAGAATATCGTCTATGCTAAGCCTGCCTCTACCTCGTCCAGGAGTAACATCAATTTCTCATCTACCGAAGTCTACTCACCTTGGGAAAAGACATCTCTCTGTACATATCCTGGCCCAATAGCCGACTACCCTCATACGCCCCCACCTCGTCAATCGGGGTGAGTCGAACTCCCTGAATCTAATGATCCACGGTCAGAGGCGGAGGGGGGCCAACAAGAGGTGAACCCTGCTGCGAACTGCCTGAGACCGACCTAGCCCGGTCAGATGCTTCCTCAGCCGAAGTATCAGACACCGTCTGTACTACGGCAGGAGTTGGCCTAGCCCTTTTCTTTTTCCGCTGCACCGCGGCCTGAAGATCTTGGGGATTCACTACAAAAAAAAAAAAAAATGTCAGTCAACACCAACAAAATGCCGAACCAACAATAGTACACAAGGACCTCACCCAAGTCCGCAGTCGGTACAAAATTATATGGGCTTAGCCCATGACTCGCGAGATCGGCCTCGGAATACTCCCTCTCGATGAGGCCGATACTCATCAAATCCGTCTCGAGATCACCGGTGGGTTTCCCAGTGTCTCGAGACGAGAACCTAGCATTAGTCCAAGGATGCAATGGCACACCCTCAGTTCGGCAGAAGAAAATTTTCTTCTGCCAGTTCGGTACTTTGGTGGGCGTCCTACTTAAACTTATTAATAGGGGAAAGGTATGCCCACTCCGTCGGACCCAACTTAGGTCTAAAAAACCTAAGAAACGAATCTACCGTGGGAGTACCACCACGGCGGCTGACCTCGAAATAGAAACCTACGACCTGTTTGATGGAGGACGGTGCCAATTGACCTAACGACATATGTAATTCCTCTAACAGCTCGACAACAAAAGAACTTAAAGGAAACCGTAGACCGAAATGAAGATAGTCTTCATATACGGTGAAAAATCCTATCGGCGGAGAACTACCTCTATCGACATCACGCGGTAACAGCAATTCGACCGACTCGGGAAATAAAAACCTACGAGCCAACTCTTGCATATGAGACACAGACATGGTGGAAATACAGGCCAGAGCAGCGTTGGACCCGACCAACGGTGGGAATTTGATTTCTCGAATTGCCAGCGGGACCAACGCGTGAGTATACACATTTAACCAAACCCTCGCCGGAAATCCCCTACACGGCGAGGGCGAAATCTCTATGTTTGCCCTATCGGTACCTACTGGGGAAGAAGAAGAAGAATCCATTATGAGGAAATCACTTACTTGTCACAGCTTTTTTCCGACTAAAAAACACTGGGAACTAGACTGAACGGCGACGGCGGTTGCAGATTTTTGATTTAGGGTTTTCTCTCCTGATTGCAATTGGAAATCGATTTAAGGGGGAAAATATTTTCTAGCGTAAGTTGGAAGATTTTATAGGCACAGGCACGCCGTTTCAAATCCCGCCTCTCCGCCTGCTCCAACGAATAAGCGACACGTATCCTACCTACCCTGACACCAACAGTCGCGCCCTTCAACTCACCAGTATTTTGCTATCGACCTCGTCTTTACGAGGTGGTATGCATTTCAACTTCGTCGAAATCTTAATTTCGATGGGGCAATGTAATTCAAGCCCGACCTCATCTTTATGAGGCGATATGCATTTCGACTTTGTCAAAATCTCAATTTCGACGGGGCAATGCAATTCAAGCCCGACCTCATCTTTATGAGGCGGTATGCATTGACTTCGAATCTCATTCGACAAGGCAATGCGATTTAGCTCGACCTCGCCTAAACGAGGCGGTATGCATTTCGACCTCGTCAAAATTTAAATTTTGACGGGGCAATGCATTTCAAGCTCAACCTCGTATTTACGAGGCGGTATGCATTTCGACCTTGTCAAAATCTAAATTTGGACGGGGCAATGCAATTCAAGCTCGACCTCATATTTACGAGGCGGTATGCATTTCGACTTCGTCGAAATCTCAATTTCAACGGGGCAATGTAATTCAAGTCCGACCTCATCTTTACGAGGCGGTATGCATTTCGACTTCATTGAAATCTCAATTTCGATGGGGCAATGTGATTCAGCTCGACCTCGCCTAAACGAGGCAGTGTGCATTTTGATCTCGTCGAAATCTAAATTATGACGGGGCAATGCATTTCAAGCTCGACCTCATATTTACGAGGCGGTATGCATTTTGACCTCGTCGAAATTTAAATTTCAACGGGGCAATACAATTCAAGCTCGACCTCGTATTTATGAGGCGGTATGCATTTTGACTTCGTCGAAATCTCAAATTCGACGGGGCAATGCAATTCAAGCCAGACCTCATCCAACGAAGCGGTATGCCATTACCCTACGTCCCAGCAATCACTCATGTCCTCGCTTCTATACTTTTGGGGGGGGATGTGATAGGATATGGCCCAGCTACTAGGCCCAAGCTCCGGCCCAACATAATAGGACCTCGGCAAATAAGCTCGGCCTAGATGAGCTCGACCCACTAAAAGGCCCAAAAGACACTACGGCCCAATCCAGCAGCACAGCCCAAAGAGCATAGAAGCTCGGCCGACCCACGATCTTCAACCCACGATCTCTAGCCCACGACTGCTGATGTGGCACCCCACGGCCTCGGCTATAACTGCCAGGACCTCGGCTGTAACTGCTGTTGTACACCTATAAATAGTGATGCTAGGATAGATTGAAGGGGACAGATTCTGTAAACTCGAGAGCATTAACATAAACTCCTTTATCCGTGGACGTAGATCAAACAAAAGATCGAACCACGTAAAACTCTTGTGTTCTTGTTCTTGCAAATCTCACTATCGTATAAACACTCAAAAACCCACGATCGAACAGAGGCGATGTAGAATATGATATTATGATTGATTATGTTAATTAGGTTAATATCAGTTTTAATTTATTAATGGTAATTAATGAGAATAATTTTGTAAAAAAGATTAAAATTTTCATTACTGAGGATAAGGATTACGTAATACTAGGGGGGAGTGGGGGAATGGTTAATCCTACACTCATGGCATTACTCATTCCTAATGGAATGACCATTTCTAATCAAAGAATTATATCAGCCGTGTCATTAGGAATAGAGTCTGAAATGACATTCCATTCCTATCTCGTTCCCGTATACCAGCCACCCCCTAAGAGAGGAATGAAAAGGAGGGAGATAGGGTGATCCAAAATCCCAAAGTGGGGAAAATAAATGAACAAAAATTACAAACCAAACATCAACTATAAGACTCTTCATTTCCTTGCCCTTTCGTGATTACCCCCAATCAAATGGTTCCAATAATGAAATAGTTTGAATTAAGAACCTTAGTTAATACGAGACACAACACTAAGTGACGCATTGCTGTCATAAAATACTGAGATAATATTTTTCATGACGCATATTTGATTCAAATATACGACACAAAATGCAACACTATTTCAAATGTGACGTATATTTATGACATTTAACTGATGTGTCGCAAATAAATTGTTGCAATTAAGTGACACATTACTGTGGTAAAATAGTGACACAATATTTTCATGACGCATGTTTGACGTAAATATATGACACAAAATGCTACAAGTTATGATTGTGAAGTACAATAATGACACTCAGTTGATATGTCGCAAATAAATTATTGTAATTACGAGACATTTTTCTAAGTGACGCATTAGTGTTCAAAATAGCGACACAATATTCTCATAACGCATATTGGACACAAATATACAACAAAAAATGCAACGCTATTCCAAATGTGTAGCATAATTATGACATTCAATTGAAGTGTCACAAATAAATTGTTATAATTACGAGACACAAAACTAAGTGACGCATTACTGTCGCAAGATAGTGCCATAATAATTTTATGACGCACATTTGACGCAAATATATGACACTAAAAGGATAAGCGTCATAAATTTTTGACACTTATTGGTAGTGTCACATTACATATGTCGCAAAAGGCCAGTTTTCTTGTAAAGGAAAAACAATAGCGACATGATGGCATTGTGCAAAACAATGATGAAGAAGACTAAGAGGAGAAGCCTATCTTGCAAAACAATGATGGAGAAGACGAAAAGGAGCAACCATATGATGACATTATATATGCAAAAACAATGATGGAGAAGACCGGTAGGAGCAGCCTATCATGCAAAACAATGATGGAGAAGACGAAGAGGAGCAGCCTACTGTACAAAACAATGATGGAGAATACCCTATTATGCAAACAATGATGGAGAAGACCAAGAGAAGCAGTCACATAGATCGATCAATAAGAGCAGCCTCATATTTAGATTGATCAACATTCTGAAACCTACGAAGAAGTTCAAGAAGAGGAACAAGAGCAGCCCCATATTGAAGAAGAGGATGAAGAAGATAGACATGATGACAAGGGGCAAGAGAAGGACGTTAACTACGATGATGGGAATAACAATAATGGTCAATCGATTGACCGGAAGGTTTGTAGAAAGAATGCAACGCAGTGTTTTTTTAATAAGGAAGATAACAAGAGTGAGAGTGTGCATGCATGCGGAGGTAGCATGGATAAGTTGGAATGATGTGGATAAGTTCTTCTGAGTTGGAGACCCGTTTTGTGCTTTCAATAAACGCCAACCGTAGATTAGATACATGATTGACAATTACGATTATGTCCAAGTTTCTTTCCTTCCAAGATAAGTGTAGTTTTTATTTTTCCTTCATTTTCTTAGCTTGTCGTTCTTAGCTGAGAAGTATATATAAATACCTGAACCAATGTATGAAACAGTTGAGTTGATGAAGATATGAAGATTTCTACCATTTTATACTCTTAAATTCAACAGGGTTGTAGGCGAAACAGAAGGAGCAAGAAACGGAAGGGATACCTCGCTGAACAGATTCTTTCAAAAAGAAATGAGATCATGAAAAAACTAAGGACTATAATGTCTGATGAAACTGCAGAATTCATTTGCTTGGAGGGATTTATCACTACTTTTCTTGATAAAGTGCCAACAGAGAGGTTTCTGCTTACGCTAGATCAAACTAAAAGCAATTCTGAGCTACATGAGCCGAACTTACAAAATTACAGATGAGAAGAGAAAATAAAGAATAAATTGAGTGATAGGTTGAGAAAATAAACTTTCTTACGTAGAAACTATATCATTAAGAAGATGTTAAGAGAATATTTGCCAATTTTAAGTTGGTCCTTGGTAGCACGAACTTTTTCAATGTTACCTGATCCCACTTCGCCTAACATATGTACTCTTCTTGGGTTGCACCTTACTTACTTTTTTTCAAGCATAATTAACTAAAATTTAAAAGTAGCATCATAAAATATTCGAACTCAAGACCTTTGGTCTCGAGCATTAACCCTCACCTCACTAGACTAACACACGCACACAGGGGCGGATCCAGAAAAAAAATTACCGTGGGGGCTTTACTAGTTTTAAAATTTTTATATCAGTACACATACACGTATATTGACTAGCGATTCATGTATTACGTATATTCAGCCCCTTCTCATCTTCTAACTTCCATCATTTTCTTCTTCCAAAGCTTCATGACCATGGGGGCTGAAGTATAATTTCATTGATTTTTTTTTCTAATTTTGTAGTACTAAAAAAAAAAAAAAAAAGAGTAGGGGCTTAAGCCCTCACCCCCCTCTTACTAGATCCGCCCCTGCACGCACACTTCTTACCTATTTGCATTGGTGTGGTGTTCGACTATTTGAGTTGTAAATCTATCCTTCGTTTTAATTCTATTTTGGGCATCTTTTTTCCTTTCAACCTTGACAAGAGCTCTACTATTTTATGTAATTGATGCAAGCATATCATATTCACATATTTTTTCTTTCAAATCAAATCATAACGTAAGCTTAATTCACCATTTTGTTCTTTCTACTATCATTGTGAATGACATGCAAGGAATTAACCAACATTAGTTATTGGCAGTTATTTTAATCATATTATTAGGTGGTATAATAATATCAAGCTATGACCATCAATATGTTCCTCTATTTCGTGGTCACACAAAAATTAAGCCCAGGTCAGAAAAATAAAAAATAAAAATAAAAAATAAAAATAAAAAATAAACTTATGAAATCAATAAATAAGTTTTAGCGGGAAAACAAAGTTGCTTTTCATTTTTGTCTGCCCCACTGTGAGTCGACTCAGCAAAACTTGTAAAGGGTTATGTACTTATGTTCCACCGCCAGCAACCGCGGCCGCGTTGCCGCCGCTGCAGTAAAGGTTCAGCGGCGGGCGAAATTGGGGGTCCCCGTTCTAACAAGCTTCCTGCTCGGCCGAGAAGACAAGACGAAGGAAGTAGATCGGTTAGTTTAGCAATGCAGCCTCCTTTATATACATTCAATCGTTGTTTTGTTAGTTCAATTAAACTCAAACGTAAAATTTAGGTACAGAATGCTGAAGGAGAAATTAATATTCGATTTTGATTAGAATTATCCACAAACATAGAGTTTCTCCCTGACGAATGAATTGTTGTTAGAAATTCTGCTACTCCTCCCCGCCATAGATATCTACGAGAAAGCTAGGTTTGTGTGTCGGAGGTGGAATCGGATCATCTACAGTCAGTCAGGAATACGTGCAGTCTCACCTTCACCGTACTAGCTCTGGACTTCTCCTCTCGCAAAATGGTAGAGCTCTAATTTTCATGGCTGCAACAAAAGGAGGAATTAAGATATCTAATTTAAGTCACAAAATCAGTTTCTCATCTATAGCTAGTTGTAATGGTTTAGTTGTGGGGGTAGAGCACGCCCAAAAACATTTCCCTATATTATGAATCGTGCAACAAACTCTCCCTTCATTCTACCTCATTTTTTCGATCGATCAGGGCTAGGTCACTTCGGCATTGCTTATGCAGCAGCTTCCATGGAGTATAAAGTAGTGGGAACATATGTTACTGAGTTCAACTCATCCCGACCAGAGTGTGCTATATTAACTGTCGGAGTTGACAAGACCTGGAGACATGTTGCGATGGATAGAGTATCCCCTCGAGCTAGCGTGCTTCTTAGAACTCCGAAGATCACTCCAGGCTTTCCTCTTAGTCGAACTTCTTACGGCTTGCTTGGTATGATGGAATGGAATGAGGTGGAATGGAATGGAGGTAGAAATGATGTAGAAATTGATTCTACCTCCATTCCATTCCATCAATTTCTACATCATTTCTACCTCCATTCCATCATACCAAGCATTCCCTTATAGTTTTCCGCAAATTATGTAGATGAATTCTCCAATCCTACTTAGGATACAGAAAGATATAGTTTTCCCCAATGCTACATAAGAAGTTATGTGAAAATTGAATAGATGAATTCCGACTGGAGCTTGATCTTGATACAGCATATTTGAGAAGAAGTGGAGTTGTATCTGAAACATGATCTTGAAAATTAATGATTTCTCCTTATCTTCAATCTCACTAAATACATACTGAAGAAATGATCTGTGACTGTTGGAGGAGTTTGACACTGATCCACGTTGAAAATTTCCCACTGGATTAATGGAAAAAAGATTCATATTAATCAAGTGAGACCTAATGTGTTAGTCAAATCTTTGTAAAGAAAACTTGTTATCTGTTGAGTAATCATGTTCAAGTCCAAAATGCACAGGGAACCATAGAAGCTGTAAACAAAATACTATGAATGATTATAATTGAATGCAATTAAAAGTTAAAAACATACTACTTAATCAGAAGTTAAAAAACATGCACAGTTAATTCCATTATTTTGAATAAGGAGGTTCATAATGTACACAGGGCCGTGCCTGAGGGAGGTCGAGCATGGGCGACCGCCCAGGGCCCCCGATTTTTGGGGCCCAATAATATATGTTTATGTATATATTTATTTTAGGTTTGAAAATTTTATATTTAATTCTCCTAGTATAGTTGGTAAAGTCTCTAGTCTTTCAAATGCATTATGTGGGTTCGACCCTTCTTAACAATATTTTTACTTTTTTTTTCTTTTTTTTTACATGGGCCCCATATTTTATTTTATTAACTATTTTTCTATTTACATTTCTAGTCTCTTTTTTTCACGTATTCATTCTATTAACTCTCATTTTTATTTTATTTTTATATTTTAATTTCATCTAACTTATTTATGTATATAATTAAGTTTTAATGTATCGACTCCCATTTTTAAAAAAATGACATATTATGTTTTAAGAAAAAGTTATAAATGTCATTTTTTTTGTCTATTTTATTCTTCTAATTTTTTTTTTGTTTAATTTATGAATTTATCTAGTTGATTTACTATGCATGGTCTCAAATGTCTTAAAAATGATATTCCCTCCATTCCATATAGATAATGTCATGTTTGGAGTATCAATGGATAAAGGTATGTTTCTATTTTCAAAAGTGTGATACACATTCATCTTAATTTCCGACCCAAAAGATATATGACGTTATGTATGAGATGGAGGGAATATTATAAATGATATTTTAAGTTAAAAAAAATTTATAAAAGTATTTTACGGAGTATGTAATTAGTAGATTTTTTTTTTTTTTTTGTATTTCAATGAATGTTATACTTTATATACTACTAGAGGCCCATTTTTATGCTTTCGCCCCGGGCCATTTTTCGGTCAGGAACGGCACTGAATGTACACATAACTCAACTTTGTTGCTGTCTATTTTGAGATATATATTTATATGATTGATCGAATTTATTTTCGTAAGGTAATTAACGCACATAGACAAGGAATTAATGATCACGAAAAGAAAAGGACACTAAGGGATTTACGTGGTTCGATCTATTGGAATAGATCTACGTCCACGGGCGGAAAGAGTATAGATCTTTATTGCTTGTATGAGTAGTGATTACAAGATTGTTCTCCCCCTCTCAATCTATTCTAAACCCCTATTTATAGGTAATTACATGGAGTTTGACTATAATACAAAGTCTTCTCCTATTAGGACTCATCTGGCTTGATCTTCTCCTTTGTGGATAAACACCGAGCTTTTATATCTCTCTTGGAGCTTGAATTGTAGTCGACGTAGGAGTTGCCTTGGTGAAGAAGTTTCTTTAGTTGGACCGAGCTGCGTGGGCCGAGCTTAACTGTCGGGGCCCAATTATATTGGGTCTGATGCTTGGGCCTAGGAGCTAGGCCGTATCCTATCAATGATATACTCCATATAAATATCTGCAAGAATAAATTCCATGCATATAAATCCGCCGCCGCAGAGAAGGCTCGGCGATGGCCGGAATTGGGAATCCCCGTTCAAATAGGGACGAACGATATGGATCGGTTAGTTTAGCAGCCTCTTGAATCGATTTAATCTTCTTTGTGCTTTTTATATATTTAATCCAACCCTATTTTTAGGTATAGAAGAATGAATGAGAAAAGTTTGATTCTGATAGTGAAAAACTCTATTTGATTTGGAGAGGTTTAGAACTCGGCCTTACTATTCTCGAAGGTGTAAGAAGGTGATTTCCACATACATAGATTCATTACCTGACAATCTTCAAAATAGGATTTTACAGTAGTATTTTTATCCTATTTTATATGTAAAACCAAGTATGAAATTCGTGTAAAACAAATGAGAGTTTGTCCTAGGTGAGAGGGGTAAATGACTAAATTATATAGTACACTTGCCCTAAGCCAAAATTTGGAGTGTTTTAAGTAGCAAAAGGCAAAAGGGTATATTTTACAGTACATTGTTCATAAAATTTGGGGCATTTAAAATTATTATCCCTAAATATTTTACACCTAATTTGTCAGATAAAGATGTCCGTCGTTCAAATCGCAAAGAAAACAGAGTATGACTCCTATGGATTGGATCACCTGCTGTGCGGGTGATTCACAGCACCGTGCTGTGCCCCCCAAACGGTGACGTTTAGTATTTTTTTTTATTGCTGTAATTTTATTTTATAATTTTTCTGTTTTAGTTATTTTAGTTTATGTTATATTTCTTACTTTAATTTTTAGTTTATACTGATTGTTAGTGTATAGCTGTTAATTGGCTTTTATTTTTATTTTTATTAATTATAGTTGATTACTTCATCATTATTTTTTATATTTATAAATTTTTAAACTATTCATTTCATAATTAAGCTACTATATTTTATAAATTTATAATTTTGTGTTTTTAGTTAATAGTAAATAATTGTTTTTGAAATACATACTTTAATATTTTAAAGTAGCCTATAATGTTTATTTTTGAATTTTAACTAGTAATAATTGAGATTAAGTAATTTAATTATTATATTATTCTAAGAGTAAATCCTAATTATGGAAATGATCACTTGCAGATTAAATAAATATAAAAATAATGATGAGACAGTTAATCTATAACGTAAAAATACCAACAATTTTTTTTACCAACAATATGAATCAAGAACTAACTAAAATAGAGAAGATACTAAAATGCAATAACATGAAAAATAAATTTAAAAAAAAAGAAAAAAAAAGAAGAAGTGCAAACAGGGCCAAACGTTGCCGTTTCAACCACAGCATCTTGTGCTGTGTTTAGCACCACAGCAGGGGATCCTCCCCCACATGCACATGACACATGGGGGCACTTTCTCTCTCTCTTACATCTCTCCTCTATCTTCACATGACACATGTCTATCTCCAATGTTCTAAAAGTGCTAGGCGCTAGTCGGACGATGAAGAGGGACTAGCACCTAGGCGGCTAAGCGGGGTCTAGGGCGGATTGGAACCATAAGTTTTATTTTTATTATTTTTACATCATGTTATCAATTAAAAACTATATCAACAGATATTATTAATAATTTTATTACCAAATTCATGACAAAAACATAAAATATGATAATTAATAGTCCAATTCATAAATTTCATAGCCAAGTTTTCATAAGTATTGATTAGTTCACACTTAAAGACTAATTAAACTTTAATTTGGTCGATAATTAGGATACCGCTAAGCGCCTAGGCGGATTTAGCATTAGTCGGGCAGTAGGGTGCCGACTAGCGCCTAGGCGGTGACTAATTGTGTCTAGGCGGAGACTTTTAGAACACTGTCTATCTCTCTTTCTCTCTCTTCCTTTTTCTTTTCCTTTTTTTTTCCTTTTCTTCTCTTCATATTTGAATGTTGACGTATTTTGTTTTTTTTTTTCTTTTACTTTTTTGAGTGTTGACTCATTTTGTGATACGTACGAACATGATTTTGGTAAAAAATGTGACATTCGTACCAACAATTGCAATTCGTGTAATACAGAAATAATTTTGAGTTACAAATTTAAAGTGATTGAAAACAAACAAGCACAAAAAAATACAAACTATCCAAATTTATGAAATTCGTACAATGTTTCATTCATGCGTGATTGTAATGTAGGTACGAATTTGTAAAATTCGAACCACATTTTTTTTAATTGTTATCTTTGGTGTAATATGCAAGATGTGCGAGTTGATATATTTTCTCTTGATGCTTTCAACGGGGTACGAAATGTGAAATTTGTACTAAAATCGAGTAAGAATTTTATATTTACATAATTATATAATTATTGGTACGAATATGAGTCAATTCGTATCGATTATTTGTAGTACAGAACGAATTGCATGAGTGAGTATAAAGTTTTTGGAACGAATATGAGTCAATTCATACTATGATATAATACGAATTACGAGAAAATAATAGAAAAAAGAATTACGAATTACGATTACCTATGATATATCAAGATTTACAAATTCGTACCATCTATTTATCACGAAATGTAAAATTCGTACCAAAATCGAGTAAGAATTTTATATTTACATAAATATATGATTATTGGTACGAATATGAGACGATTCATACCAATTAGTTATAGTAAAGTACGAATTACATAAGTAAGTATGAAGTTATTGATACGAATATGAGTCAGTTTGTACAATTTACCAAAGATATATTACAAACTACGCTTGTTTTGAAGTGACTTGGCCTACTGCAACATCAAACCCATTTATACTCAAGTAAAGCAAGAACGAGAGATCTCAACTTATGAACCAGAAACACAAATCCACACTCATCAAAGCTGAAATTAATGAGCTAAAAATAAGAAGTTACAGTAAATGTAAAATTCGTACCAACATCGAGTAAGAATTTTATATTTACGTAAGTAATTATATGTCTGTTTCGTACCGATTATCTGTAATATAGTGCGAATTGCATAAATAACTATGAAGTTATTGGAACAAATATGAGTCAAAACGCACAAAAACAAAATAAACGAAAATTTTAAGTTTAGTAATTAAGATTATATTTTCTTTTCTTAGGCGAGGCACGTAGGACTTAACAGTTTAATTGCAGATTCAAAGTTTTTGAGGAGTCAAGTCAAGAAGAAAGGTTGAGGTGGGGGAAAAGTTGCATTTTCTTATATATCCTTATTATACGTTTTGCTCAATTGATATGTGTGGATATGCAGTCTTAGCTTACGAGCTAATGAGAATAAAGAAGTTTCGTCTTCGGATGTAAAATAAAGAAGTGTCGTCTTCGGACGTAAAATAAAAAAAGTTTCGTCTTCGGACGTAAAATAAAGGAACTTTTCAAATCCCACGTTTGTAGCCGAAATATATAATAGTAGATGGAAAGATTTTTAATTTTACAAGTTTACCCTCTCTTTATTAAGAAGTCAAACCCCGTATTAAATTCTTAATCTATCCACAATTATTTCTCTTAAATCCAGGTCATCCATTGTGGTATAATCAAGGGTCTATAATATTTCTTATTTTTTACACTAGAAGACATTTTTACAAGATCTTATTCCTATATATATATATATATATATATATGTTATATATATATATATATAATATAAAACTAAATATAAAATAAATATAATAAAATAAGAGTCTATACAAATTAATTTGTATAATTATATAGATTTTAAATAAATAAGAGTGAAAGAAGTAGAAAATAGTCGTATAGCCATGTAGATCATTGTGATGCCTTGAACCTACAACAAAATATATTACATAGTCATTGATATTAAACGATAGCAAACAAAAGCAATATGGAACAAAGAAAGTAAAACTATTTTCCTTTTTAAAAAAACAAAGATGAGAAAAAGATATGCCAGAATATATCCCAAGAGACAAGATTATGGCTACTCTATTAGGTAATAATAACATATATCTCTGGAAATATGCTTATTCTTTTTCTTTTGGATTTATTTTCATCCATCGACGTTAGAATATGCAAGTGCATAAATCATTTACGCGGTTCAACCCTTATAAAATACTACTAATGTGTAAAGGGTCCTAATCCAAGAATCAAACTTAGATTAAGCTATTAGGTAAAGTATAATTCTATAAGAATCTTATTTCAAGATAAATGAAGTTAATTAACAAGACCATGAAGCATTAATGGTTTGAAACATGATTCCAAAATTTAGTATCTTAGTATCTTGAACGTGAACTCGTATGATTCCCATTATTTTAATATTAAGAGAAATACTAAAAGTTGCTAAGAGGAACAAATCCAAATAGCAAATAAAATCATCAACTTTATCTCGTTTGCAAATTTAACATCACATTTAAAATTTGACAAAGTTAATCACCAGTTTCAAAATTTTGCCACTAGGCCGTACAATTTATTGAAGATAAAGAAGATAAAAATTGTTTTTATATTTGTAGAGTAGTTGCTAGTTAGTAGTTTTACTATTTCACGTTTTTATCTTCTAGTATAAATAGGTTTTCTATTGTAATTTGTTGGAACAATTCTCCATAATGTAGATAATTAATGAAATTTTATTTTTCCCCAACTTCTCTCTTCTTTTTCTGTATTTCCTCTCTACAATTCTCGATCTCTATCTCTGCAAATTTCATAGTTATTCCCCAATTTCAACATGATATCAAGAGCCCAGGTTCCGCTGCAAATGGACATCTCTCTCATCAATCTCTCTTCAGGTTTTCTCAATCTCTCCTCCATCAATCGGCGGTTGTAGATCTCTCTTCGATTTTTCTATGTTTTCTGTTTTCTTCACAAAGTTACTCTCACCAACATTTCCATGGCGTTATTGTTTTTTCAATTTCTGAGGTTTTATTGATGTTTGTTTCTATGTCAATTTCAACTGAGTCTTTGATCTAGTTTATTCCTCTCTATGAATGCTTTACAACCGTGGTGTTGGTTTTTCGATCTGCATCTTCTCAGTTTTTCTTTTCATCTCTTTATCTGGTTATTCAACTGCAATCGCGAGTTGCGATTAGGGATGGCAATGAGTCGGGTTTTTGTGGGTACCCGCCCCACCCAAACCCTAATAGGACGGATTTGGGTAAAATTAAATGGGTTTGAGACGAGTCTGGATAATAAAATTGATACCCGCAACGGGTTTGGGTTGGGTATGGGTAGATAGTTACGGGTACCCACTACCCATACCCATATATATATGTATGTATATTTGTGTGAATTAAAATATTAATAACTATTTGTAATTCTAGGTTTCTTTTTTATAATGTATCAAAATTAATATCTTATTGATATTTATATTGAGATTTATTTTATAATTTTGTTAGTTCACATTTATAATGAGGTTTGCATGTTTAAATAATAGTTTTGACTTTCGATTGGTATATATATTTAGTTATAATTTTTGTTATATAAAATTTTAAAGAACTATTTATATTAATGTTGTGGAGTTCGGGTTTTATTGGGTAATTAGTGGGTATTACCCGATGGGTTTGGGGTGGGTACGGGTACCAAAATTAATTTTTAAATGGGTTTAGGACAGGTATGGGTACGAAAAATTTTAACGGGTCTAGATTTGGGAAAGACTAAATGGGTGGGTACCCGACCCATTGTCATCCCTAGTTGCGATGTTTCTATCTATTTCTCTTGTATAATCTCTGATTTATCTTTTGCCTCAACCTAGAAATGGTTGTTCTCTTTTTCAGATCCGCATGAATTCGCGAGTTGCGACTTTGTTTTTCTTCCCGATTCAATCGGTTTGATGTTTGTTCTCTCCGAGCCATTGGTTTCGGATGATTATTCTCTGATCTAAGATCATCTCTCTCTCTTAATTTATCTATTTCAACCTATGATTGGTTGTTTTCTCATCTCTCTTTCTCTGAATCTACAATGATTCAAGTCTGTCTCTCTCTCTCCAAATTTGTGAGTTGAAAAATTTTGGTTCTCAAAAATCGTGTGTTGTGATTTGTCTTCTCTTGTTTATTTCCCAATCAGTGATTGATTGGAGTCTTTGGCTACATCTCATGTGTGGATCTAAGCTTCTTTCTCTGAATTTGTCTTTTATCTCTATTCGAGATAGGTTTATCTTTGTTTCACTCGCCGATTGTTGTCGGTTGATTTTCGCCACAACGCGCTTTTCACTCTGTCTCCTTCGATTGATTCGATCTTAGGTTCTTCTTTCCAGTCGTCGTTTCTCTTTGGATGAAATCTGCTATGCTAATCTTCTTTGCAGGTTTAAATATCACCATATTGTGGTTAATGATCTATGATCATTTGCTGTTTGGTTTAGTCTTTAAATGAGTCTTAGTTTATGTTCCATCAAATCTCTTATATCCAAATGTCTAGTAGTTAGATTGCCTCTAGTTTTGCAGCCCTGGTTGTGAGAGTGGTGTTTGGTCTATCTTTTTTTGTTATCTCTAAAACCAGTCCTTAGTTTAGTCTTTCATCAATTTGTGCTCTGATGGCGAGGGGGTGTGGATTATATGCTGTCACCTCTGGATTTTTGGAACTCACTACTGCAATTCTTGGTTTGTTGGTGTTGGTTGGAGAATTTTTTATATCTCTGTTGTTGGTTCTTCATCAAGGCATCCTCACTTCAAGATGGTGTTTCTACTAAGGGGGAGTTAAAATCAGTCGGTTGGATGGTTGATTGGCAAGAATTTGATCAAGTTCTGTGGTTCTCATCTCAATACTGCTGCACTATTTCTTGTATGCAAGATGGGCTTTCATTTCATTACCTCCCGTCTTGAGGGGGAGTATTGAAGATAAAGAAGATAAAAATTATTTTTATGTTTGTAGAGTAGTTGCTAGTTAGTAGTTTTACTATTTCACGTTTTTATCTTCTAGTATAAATAGGTTTTCTATTGTAATTTGTTGGAACAATTCTCCACAATGTAGACAATTAATGAAATTTTATTTTTCCCCAACTTCTCTCTCCTTCTTCCCGTAATTCTTCTCTACAATTCTCGATCTCTATCTCTGCAAATTTCATGTTATTCCCAATTTCAACACAATTAGTATTTCATCAATTAGCTATAGTATAATATTCCATCCGTTCTCAAGTCTGTGTGATTATTACCCGTTTGGGATGTCCCCTATTTTAATGTGTATACCTAAAATGGAAAGATTTCTCCATCAAAATTATTTTAGAGACAATTATCTTTTAAAAATAATTTTTTATCAGAGATTAATGAAATTATATTTGAACAATAATAAAAGTATCTTATGCACTCCCTTCGTCCCTTTCTTTTTATGATAATTAACAGAAATTTCTAATACCGCGTCACGAAGGACTCAAACTCGTATATTTTGGTTCCGAACATTAACCATCTATTGTTAGGCCAACACACGCACGCTTAACTTCCTTCACCCTATTTATAACGAGCTCTTTTTCTTATTGGGACGTCCCATTGATAATGGACTCTTTTTCAATATGGAAATAATCAAAAACTTACTGATTTAATCTACCAAGTCATCATCTATTCACAACTCGTTTTTTCACTGACTTTTATGATTTTTATATGATTTTATATCAAATTAAAGGTCTTGATACGATCTTTTATTTAAGATCAAACATAAATATATTTTTATGCATCTATGATGCTTTAATTTTAAAGCAATATAATTTGAATCAAAATATTAAATACTACACTTTATATTATATTTAATTAACTCATTTTTTTTAAAATGAGTTATTGTCAACGAAACGCATCTCAGTTAGTAAGACCCTTCCCCTCCAATCAATAGATCGGGGGTTCGAGACACCTTGAATGAGTGTGCATTGTTTGTCTGATAAAAATAAAAAATAAAAAAAATACTCTCATTAAAATTTGTGCCAAAAAAAAGAGCTAGATATAAATAGGATAGAGGAAATCAGGAAATAATTAATAGAGCTCAAAAGGTAGAAACTAAAAGTATTTTTTATGTCAAAAATTAATTTTACAGAGAGAAAAATTATAAATCCGATCATTCGAATTGCCTAAAATATACCCAAACTACCCGAATTCTGCCCATTAAACACCCTCACATCGAACTGGGGCAGCTCATGAGAATTGGAGAATAAATGTGGAGCCCATAGGAATCAATAATGTTAATGGCGGATGCTCATATATAAATTATTTCTTACTCCAATCTTTAGCAAATTCTCCACTCATAAGTACTGCCACACCCGCGATTCCGATCATAATTGGAGCCAAGAATTAGTTCGACGTAGAAATTAAGCGGGAAAAAAAAAAGATGCAGATCTTCGTCAAAACCCTAACTGGGAAAACAATCACGCTCGAGGTTGAGAGCAGCGACACCATCGACAACGTCAAGGCCAAGATTCAGGTACCCTTTTCTCTTCGGAGGGAGATATTGGTTATTGTTTTTCTTTTAGTTCAGGAATTGTAATTGTGTGAATTTGTTTTGTATGGGCGGATAATGTCGTAGCTGGTGTTTTGTTGATTGAGCTAGGGTTTTAAGATTTGATTGGATTTTGGGGTGGTATTTTACCTTGCTGTTTACTTCATACGTCTGAAGCAAGCTCGAATTTTTGTTATATAGTTGTGATCTTGAAGAAGTAGTGCAATTGATTTGTTTAGGGCTCTGAGTTACCACAGAGTTCTTGATTTTTTGCATTGATACTCTTTAAGTACTTTTTATTCTTCTCGAAATTGTATTTGGATTGGCAGAGCTCGGATGAAGAGCGTGCATGCAATCTTCAAATTATGCTTAGATGGGTGTAATCGATTATGCTTACTTTCGACGATTCGTAGTCTGTATTTGTAAGTCATTTTAGATGGGTGTTTGTCGAATAGGTTGCCTTTACTTTCCCCCTGACCACTCAATCTAGCTTCGAGCTTGCCATTAGTTAGATGACTGTTTTTTATTTACCTCAGCTCAGTTGAACTGTAAAGGTGGCTTTTGAAACTGCTGGCCTCGTGAATATATGCTTTTACTTGATGTATTACTTGCTACTTAAATCCAAAAATAAATGTCGGTAGCAGTAGCAGCATACTTCTTTGGTGCTTTGGGAGTGTATATGGTCCGAGTAATCTTAAAACTTGTTGTTTGTGGAGATTGTTTCTTTGGATGTACTGATATAGTTATATGCAAAATTGTCTATATTGATAATTTGAGGGCATTTGAAAGTGTCTGCATGTTTAGCCCTCTCGGATCGGCACAAAACTGTACTTCATGAAATAATTAAGTTATTTTAACTCACTGATATGTTGAGGTCCAAATTTATTTGTGGTTACTATATATATGTGAAACTTTTATTCATCGTCTGTTTTTCCTTTTGTGCTCTCATTTACCGACTTCTGAGCTAATGAGAAAATGGTGCTTGCAGGATAAAGAAGGAATCCCTCCTGACCAGCAGAGGCTGATATTTGCTGGTAAACAATTGGAAGATGGCAGAACTTTGGCGGATTACAATATCCAAAAAGAATCAACTCTTCACCTTGTTTTGAGGCTCAGGGGAGGAACGATGATCAAGGTCAAAACCCTTACAGGAAAAGAAATTGAGATTGATATCGAACCTACTGACACCATTGACCGGATTAAGGAGCGTGTTGAGGAGAAAGAAGGAATTCCTCCAGTCCAGCAAAGGTTTGTTGCACCCTTACCTATTTTTTTATGCTCTCACTTAATCTTTGATCCCCTCTTAGTTTGGTGTTATTCCTGATTCCTAATGTGCTTCTTCAATCGAATGGATGTGTTCATGAAATTGGCAATAACTAGCTTAAAAACCTTAATGTTATGTTCTGTTTGTGCGCTGGAGATGGTTGTTTTGTTGAAGTTTTTTGTTAATGCTAATGAACTAAAAAGACGTGAAGAAAAGAAGTTAATAGACCTGTGAATCTACTGGAATACAGAATTTCGACTACTCCTAATAATTTTACTATTTAAATTGGGGAATCAGAAACTTTTTGGTTTTCAGAGGACTTACCACATTTGCTTGCCTTTTCACCTCTCTTGACCTCTATCTACACCTCTTAGTGTGTTGATGACCAGACAATGAGAGAGAGAGAGAGATGTGGTTGCATATAATATTTGCTATTTCTGCCTGTCACCATTTGTATCAACACTTTGACAATCTCCACATTGTTAAACATGCAGTAGATATTACAAATTTGAAACTTTCAAGAAACATGCTATTAACAGAAACATTGTTTTATTGTAGGTTGATATATGCAGGGAAACAGCTCGGAGATGACAAGACTGCAAAAGACTACAACATCGAGGGCGGTTCTGTTCTTCACCTCGTCCTCGCTCTCAGGGGAGGATGGTAAATTTGCATTGAACGAGTTAAATTTCTTCAACAGAACACCAAAATTGTTCTAAAGACCAGTTTGAATCCAATATTTCTCTTCTTATGATTTTATTTTTGATTTCCTCGAATATGCCCATCTAAGGCGATCTACTTATTGCAACTGCTGCTACATCTCATCTCTTGAGCTATATCTTATCTGCCGTCTCTAGTTCTTTTTTCTTTTTTTTAACCTCTAGGTTTTTTTGCTGTGTACGTAGTACTTGCGATCGTGTGTTAGGGTCACAATTTTCACAACTTACGGAAACTTGCAATTTGCAACACGGCTTTATAATTTGTTTTTTGTTATTACAATATCTCTAAACTTGTCAGCAATAAACTTCGTTTTATGGGTAAAATAGTCGTTCTAGTCAAGTGGCACAAATTAAATTTAGTGGATGTGCTATTTCAAGCAATATTCCTTTGTATACAAAATTAATTATACGCCAACGTTTCTTATTTTTGCGGCTCAGTAACATATATAGGTCCCATAACCGACAAACATAAGAAGCAACAATAAAGCATGACCTGAATTTTGAAGTTAAAAATTGTGCAAAAATCTTGCGCTCATTTGCTGTGTTTTATTCAGTTTATATTCTCCCTCTGTTCCAACAAAGTTGAGGCATCTGTCACTCATATATATACAAAAAACGTCTCAACTTTATTGGGGCGGAGGCTATGTTGCATGAGTGCGGAGGTACGGGTGCGAGGACGATACGATTCAAGTACAATTTTTTTAAAAATTTAGTATGCGAATCGTCAAGAATACGTCTATATATTTATATTTTATTAAATATATCACCAATTTTATAAAAATAAAATTCATAAATTAAATACTACATTATAAATGTCAGTTAAAATAAAAATTTCAATCAAACTTCATAAATTAAATACTATATTGATTTTGTATTGAATTTAAATTTTTATGGCAATATATATAAAAACAATTATAAAAAAAATCCAAAATATAAAATTATTTAAAAAAAACATCAAACGCACCCTAAATACACCAGATTCTTGAGGCAGGCGTACCCGATACATGTATCATATTTATTTTTTATTTTTTATTTTTAAGATTCGCCAGGTGACATATCCGGTGGTTATCGCACCCTCACGCGTATTCAGTGCGAGTGCGATACTGCAATATGATATTTTTAGAAGAATCTGTGCATTATAGGACGGAGGTAGTATGTTACAATGTATATTTGAATAAGAAACATGAAGATGAACCAATTTTAGCAAACAAACCTCATCAATCATCATAACCGTGGATCTTCTTTTTCATTACTCAACTGTTACAGGTTAGAAATATATTATCCCGATTCTAAACTTCCAACTACGACTAAACAGAAACAGGTTATAACTTGGAGAGGCATATATTGCATTTCGCGCGCACGCGTGTGAGAGAGAGAGAGAGAGAGAGAGAGAGGGCGACTGCTATACAAGTAGTTAGGCGAACTTATGAAGAATTTTTGAAATACAAATCCACAAAGTATTAGGTAATGTGTGGCGGTAGTGCGTGGAGAGTGCAGATAATATATCAAATGCAAACCTTTGAAACTCAGGTTTTAATGCTAAACGTAAGGCCATTGCACTCCACACCTGAGGAGCTAACTTCACTGCATGCCTAAACGATTCTAAACCACTCATCATTCTCACCAGCATCGCCTCACCCTGCAAACGGAGATGTACAAAAATAATTAATAATGACGAAGTGCAAATGGGAGCTAATACATGTTGAACTGAAGCAAGGGCCAGGAACCATCTTCGATCATAACATGTGGAGACTAACCTCGGAGTCCAAATTTGATGTTCGATGATTTTCTTCAGAAAGGCAAGATACGATTTCCTCTTCAAGGAAAGTATCAGCTGCCTTGATTATATCTCTAATAAGAAGAACGCGTACCCTAGAACCTTTCTTGGACAAGATGAAATGAAAAAGATCCTCGGTGGCAGAAACAACAGCTCGCATATTGAATGATTTCCATCCCGATGTATTTGGATTTGAAGATGTCTCTGAAGAAGTCTTATCAGTTTCAGAAGCTTGCTCAGATATAGCCACTATCTGAAACAACACAACAGTTTCAAACTTTTTAGGATATAAGCAGTACCAAAATTCTGAGAGCTGCCGCATAAAGATTATATCAATGAAAAGAAAGGCAAAGAGATCACGACATGTGATACAAGAAGAATATAAGCAGATGGAGATGTCAAAGTTAGCTACCAGTTTTTCCAGTCGATTCCATCTTATAGAACCATCGTTGCGTATCAGTAGTTGCCCCAAGATTTTCCTCATATCAGGACTTGGGTCGTTAAGGAGCCTACCGATGACAAAAGGATATGCACTTTCAACTACTTTGAAACCAGGGTCCAAAACTTTTGCAGTTCCTTCAAGTGATCCCAAGGCTCTTATCACCAGAGCATAATCCGGAGGAAGAGAGAAATTGAAGTCGTACATAACATCATACAACTGGTTCATTATGCCCTGAATCAACGGAAAAAGAACGTTGATAACTGAGGTGGGAAATTCACCAAAGGAAATATATAGCAATTTTTCCAAAAAGAGATTTCATCTACATGGCATTGCACATAACAATTTCACAGTTTCCCAAAACAATTGTCAAGTATTGCACACTAATTATGAGGACCTGAAAATCTTGGGAAAGTTTTGATCCATCACCAAAGGATGCATTCAGAGCATCTGAGACAGAATGCACATCAACGCCTTCGGGTAGAAATCCTAGAGAGAGAAAGTCGTTTGCCAACCCCAAGGAATCTCGATTGACAAAGTGCACTAACTGAGGAAGAATGAAAAGAAAATGAGTAAAACTAAGATAACTAAGATCAAGCGAAGCATAGTAAAATGGTCCTCACCACTCTGATAAGCCCGACACGATAGTGCCGTGGAATATCACCCATCATTCCAAAGTCAAAGTAAGCAAGGGAACCATCCGCAGTGGCGACAAGATTTCCAGGATGAGGATCCGCATGAAAAAATCCCACCTCCAGCAGTTGCCTCAGTGAGCAATACAGACCCTGAAGTTTACAAACCATTACGAGGCCACTGGTAAGGGTCAACTGACAAATTATAACAAAGACTCAATAGGATGGATGAGAAGAATCTCAAGGCACAAATACAAAATAAGATTCGAACTTCCAGGAGACATAGAGAAGCCAATGAAGAATGGATGTAGTAAATAATAAGTAGGATGGCGGACCACTGATTAGGGGTACTGCCATCTTCTGTTACCTCGTCAATAAGTTGTTTACGGTTTAAACAGGCATCTCTCAGACGATTACTATCAGTGAGCTTGATTCCATCGAGCCATTCCATAGTAAGGACAGCTTTGCGGGTCAGATTCCAGTATATTTTGGGAACCTTGATGCCAATGATTTGCTGATGTGTATCTTCTGAGCATGTTCCCTCCTTATCTGAAAATCAGTAACGATATTCAAGTAAAACATCATGCATATGGATAACTTAAAGCCAAGAGACTGAGACCTATAAAATAAGGAATTTCCACAAATACGAAAGCCTCTAGTATTTCCTACTAAAGTCCTAATTCAGGTGGTAGCAAAACGTGGAAAACGAAAATCTCCAACTTGATATAGTCAAAAGAGAAGTTTTGTCATCCACTGCCTCACTTACTCATTTTGGTAAAGTGCTACATAAGAAAGCGAGCAATTGCCTACCAAAAAATCAAGATCTTCTATACAGGAGTGTGCGGTAGTTAGTTGTGAAACTTATGGATGAGAAATCACTATAAACTAGGGTTCACTTTCCTTTTCATGACTATACTGATGAACTATATAGGCGTATCTAAGAAACACGAAAAAAGATATTAAAGGAAAAGGCACAGAAAGAAACTCTATTACTCTGTTACAAGGTAATCCTTTAGCAGTATCAGGAACTCCGAAATACAGTAGCAAAACTCAAACAAGACTTACATTCATATGAAAGATCACAATGAATTAAATGTCCAATTATCCAAGTTAATTTTTTTTTAAGAGAACCTGAAAAGAATAGCTTGATCCTGGCAAAATAAAACATACTTTCAAAGTGTCTATTTCACATTCAGGGATACTAGAACCTCACGAAATCGGAAGAAGCAAGTAGGAAGATTGCCACAAAATAAGAAAACCATAAATACAGCCTCTTAATTTGGAAAAACTTACACGGCTTGCAGCCATAGAGGACAGCGAAGCGCTCAGCATTTTGACCTTCCAAGATATAGTCAATCTCCTCAAACATATGTCTTACCTATTGGCAGAGTTCAACAACCTCATCAAGTTTAGGGTTATGAATATAAGAACCAGGTTTAGATTTTAAGAAGAAATGGCAAATTTAATGCAGATAAAAAGTGGAATGTTGAAGAAATAATGTCACATCCACAAGGAGCAATATTATACTTGTATCCAGTCATCTATCCCGAGAGAGTGAAGGGAAAATCACGCCCAGAAGCTCACCATCTCATTAACTGCCACCAACAGATCTTTACGAGCTTTGGCAAATCGCTTTAGTTGGCCCCCAATCATGTTAAATAGAAGGGCATCAAGGGTTAACAAATGGGACATGCCAGGCCTCTGAACTTTGACAGCTACAAGCTCTCCAGAGTGCAGGTGAGCTGCAAAACTTGATATAAGAACTACACATTTAGCTGAGTTTTCTGAAATCCCCATTAGAACTCCCGACTTTAGATGCACTTGCTGACATAGAAACAGAGGTGCATGATACTATAAATTCCTTCACAGATCTCAGTTCTCTAACCTTTATAGACCTGCCCCAAGGATGCTGCAGCAATAGGCTCCTTACTAATATCGGCAAATAGCTTCGATACCGGCATTCCCAACTGTGACTCAATGGATTTAATGGCAACATCCGTAGGAAATGGAGGAATTTGGTCCTGACATTAGCAAGTGACTTCAGTACTATTTTCAAAATATAACTACAGATGTGTACAGAAATTAATATTACCCAAGCCTGTTGAGCACTCAACCAAATTTTGATAGAAAAATTGAACATATGCATACCTGTAGTTTAGCAAGTTCCTGGCAATAGACTTTAGGCAGTATATCCGGTCTTGTGCTTAAAGCTTGTCCGAGCTGTAATTAACACTTGATCAGATTCAACAGCTCCATAAGGCCTTTTGTATGGCTCAACAATATCACAGAAACAATTTTAAGTCTTCGCAATAGCTTCTTGTTATATAAAGACAATCAAAATTATATCAACAACTACCAGAAACACAAAGCACCCAGAACATTGACAGCATGCACCACCCTTATGAAGGCAGAAGTTCAAAACGCGGGCTTCAGGAATAAAGATAGTAAAGTATATACGTGACGCCAATATGCTTTGTCACTAACATAACCTTTTGCAGCTGGTTTCACCTACAAAGCTATAAAAGGGAAGATGAAGAGGCACCTGCATCGTACATTCTTAATAATAGGAACCCAGCAAATTGCTGCCACGAATTCAATACCGTTTCATTATGAACTTTAGAAGAGAAGGTGTCGAGATTTCCACAAAGAAAACCAGAAACAGATTACTTTTGTTTCTTGACAAGAAAAAATGGTAGAGTGGCGAGGAACAGAGTTCCATTAATCGGAGTATGAAGGCAGTAAGGCACGGCTGAAAGCAAAATGATCCTTCCCAGGCCAACCATTTCTCATCTCTGCTTAAACACTTTCAAGTCGGACAAATTCTAAGCGACTTGTCAAAATTTTCAACATTCTTTTCATGAATATCTGTAATAGAGACTTCATTGAGTTGCAAGGTCTACAAGTAGAAGGTCAGATTCATTAATGGAGAAGAAAAATATGATGAGACTCAGGATACTGAATAGATATGCTGGGTTATATCATTGACTTTTATACCATTCATATATTTGACATGAACAAATCAAAATAACAAAGATTACATATTATTGAGATCAACAGCATAGGAAACCCATTAATTTATTGAAATGGACTAACCTTGATATAAAAAGGCCCCAAGCGAATAAGCATTTTACGAAACTGCAACATTTCGATCCACATGTAAGCCAAGATTAAGTACATTGCATATGATGGAGACAACAAGAAACAGAAAGCAAAACACTGACGTTTCACTTTTATGCAAGTATTACACAATTGGATAACATGAAAATAAGGTAATGAATGCAAGAAATGAACAAAAGCATGCATTCTCTCCGCCCAATATTCTTCACATCAAACTAGATAAAGAAAGAGACATCATCAGGGCAATAGTTGCCCAGAAACTTTCCAAGAAACCCACCGTGACATATCACAACTAACCTTAACTGCACGCTTGTTAATATCACGGACAAAGAAGTGCCAAATGGCTAGCTCCAACACGTAGAATGAAATTATTGCTGCTCTGTACAAAGCGAAGAATGGGCCAAAACTGTAAAAAGCAGAAACACTTTTTGAACCAAGCACGCGTCCAAACTGACTTTCTAGTGACTCTTTCCTCAACTTTGCATACTCAGCAGAATGAGTATCACCATGCACACTGGAGTAACCACTAGAGAAACTGCAATGAACACAAGAAGGCAGCTATATAAGAAATTGAGAGGCAAAACTTTGTAGCAAATTCTACTACGAGATCTTTAATTAGTTGAAAAATACCTTTTTTAGGAAACTACTAATTACTTCTCCAACCCAAATATCTCTCAAACGATAAATAATTGTTTTTACAATCTACTATCAGATTAAGTCAATGAATTACAAACGAAATAAGAAATGCTGATTCTGGCGAAAAAAACTCGACAACAGATACAGCTCAGGAACAATTACAGCACTCATACAAGTTAGGAAATCTTATTCTTAGGGACGACCGACACAATGCAAACTCCATATCTATTCATAGCCTTACAATTTCGGCTGCAACACGCGTGGCGAGCTGTCAGCACCATGCATTCTATTTACAAGACATTCAGGCCCTCCGAGCAGCATCCGCCTCAACCTGATCGTCTCATCAGGGCTTCTGTTCCCCAAAACTGCAAACAATTTCAATAATATATGCATTGATCACAACATTCCCTCCTAAAAATTCCACGAAAAACCCATCAAATCACAATAATCGCAATTCACTTAGAAATCACTCAAACCATCAACACACTGCACAAATTGAACAGAAAGTATGTACAAAAAGAAAAAATCACAGCGACAAATTACGCGGGAAATGAAGAGGAGAACGGCGTCGCTTCAGGCAGGCAATCATCACGCTCCTCATGGAGATAGAAATTGGAGGTATTATTTCAGAGTTGTAACGAATTCTGATGAGAAAATCCCATTCGGTAATGAATCCAAACTGTTTGTGAAAATGCGTAAGAGAATATATACATATGCGTCTACGTTTCTTAGCAGTGGTGACTTGGTTAGAGGCTTAGAGCGGTGGAGCGGTGCGCCATTGCCCTTGAGCGTAGCTGTAGCTTTCAGTGCCGGGGCGGAAAATTAGGACGGAAATTTGCAATTTACCCCCTGAACTATGTATAAATATCAAAGTACACCTTAAAAATGTTGTTGCGTGTTTACCCACTCTTTTTTTTAGCCTATTTATATTGATTCATTTTTGACTTTATGCACTTTGATATATTTATCCATACAAGTTTGAAAAATGTCAAATTTGATTTTATTCGCATTGAATCTTATTCTGTTTCATTATATTAATCTTATTTTTTTAATGGAAATGTTTATCCACGCATAATTTATATCTAACTCTGCATGTATCTCAATAATAATTTAATTGTAAAATATAATACTACCATAATTTTCTCGTTTATTTTTACCTTTTATAATTTTTATATCAAATTAAAAATCACGATATAATATTTTATTTAAAATCAATTATCGATATGCTTTTATGAATTTATGATGTTTTATTTTAGAAATGTGAAATATGCATTAATTCTTAAATAATCTATTTTATCTTGAAATAAGTTCTCTTAAAAGAAATTCTCTTAAAATACACACTTAATATAATATGTGGCAAAAAGATTTAGAACTAATATAATGAGATAGAGGGAGTATCAATTTTCTTCAATTAATACACACTTGTGACAAGATTTGGAGCATGACAATGGAATAGTATAGGGTTTGTCATTTTTATTTTTCAATTCAAGACGTATTAATATATGATAATTTTCTCATTATTTTTGTGTTGACGGAGAATTTAAGGTTTGTAAAAAACAGTGCAATAAACAGTATTTCAGATACTAGAGGGGGCTAAGTGAAAATAGAGCTTGTATAAATCCAAAAGTCTTAAAGGAGTGACACGTGTGCTGACATTGCTAGCTAGGTGACACGTAAGCACAAACTCCAACTGCATAAACTGATGCTAAATCTTTCTTTTCTTCCATCTCTTTTTGCTCGATCCTATTTCAAACTTTTGAATACAAAATTTTATCTCAGTTGTAACTCATTCATTTAATTTAATAACGCGTCACTTTATATATCCTGCGCATAATGTGAAATATATATGTATTTCCTATATAAACATAAACAATGCATCTACTAAAGGAAACATAAACAATGCCTAATTTACAATTCTCTACACAAATAAGTACTTTGTCCCAAACTAGTAGTCCATATTTTTTCATTGGGTTGTCCCATATTTCTAGTTTAATTATCTAAATTAAAATAAAATAAATTAGATCATTAAAGGGCCACTAATCAACTCACTTAACTTATTAAGTCTAGGAACGCTAAAGTCTACCCTACATATCTTCTTCTCGTGTGCATAAAAAGTTGTGTCTAATTAAATAGTGAACCCTTAACTTTTGCAACTAAACTCATGTGCATAAAAAACTCGTGGCAAAAATGAACTGGATTACTAATATGGAACGGAGCAAGTATATAAGAGGCTGAGGCATCAATGTTATATTAGTGTCTTCTTTTTTTCTTTTCTTTTTTTCTTTTTTTTTTGCCAAAATCTATCACATCTACTTCAACAATTTGCTTTTTTTTTTTTTTTTTTCTTTTTGGGAGTGGCAAAAGTTATGTTGATTTATTTCATGTATTGAAAGGTAGTTCATTGTTAGCACTTTGCCATATTCTCTTAAAACTAACCAAGCTTAGAGTATTGTGTTGTTCTTCATCTCTCCATTTACATATTGAATATTCTATTATTCAAAAACACACCCAAAAAAAAATTAAAAATAAAATAAAAACAAAACAAAAATGAAAAAAGAAAGAATGTCTCTTTATGAGCTTGATTAAACGAGAATCTATTTAAAATCAACTAAAGAAGCTCTACATCGTTCAAATCCCAAGATATCAAATATGTTGCAAGATTACATTGCAGAAATATAAAGATGTAAATATCAGATAAAAAATCCAGGAAAATTGTAATTGTACAACAACTCTGATCATCAACAAAACAATTTGTTGAAAAAACAACAGCATTCCAAAGTTAACAAATGATCAGCTGCTGACATTTTTAAATCATACCTAACAAGACGAGGACTATGAAGAACTAAGTTACTTGGGACTGCTGAAATGATTCTTGCAGATCTCTTCCGATATTAGTCCCTCTTTCGATGATTCTGTCGGTTATTATAGACAACAAATCCGAATGATGCCACAACGCCAATCAAGTAGCCAAGAATAGCTCCATAAGTCACACAGATTGGCCACTCCTATATAAAATGCAATCTAGAACACATTAGATAGAGTCGTCGAGTACTCTCTTTTTTTTTTCTTTTTTTTTTCAAATGAAAGATTAGACAGATTTGTTTACTTCATCACGACAACTTAAGCCTCCTACCAAAAAAATTATGGACAATGGAGATATAAGTATAACTATAAGCAAGGCCTGTTAATCTCCGTGTGTGTTTGTGAGTGTCGAGAACCTTCTATTAATTCACTTTTTCTAAATTCTCAATGTTGAAGTACTAACAAACATCCATAAGCAAACTACCTGCTCCTCAAGCAGTGCAGTCAGAGTAAATCTAGCTACAAACGACCAAAATAGTAATAAAGTCACCAAAGAAAAGCACATGAAGAACTGAAGCATTCTTGAGAGTAGATAAGGAGAGTTCGAACATTATTTCTGATGGGAATTTATATTGAAATATTATAGAGGCAAAGTTCCGTACCTGCCAAAGTCTCTCCCAGTCAAGAGGCATGGGCCATGCACCAAACCAAGCCCCAATTACAGCTCCATGTGCAGGTAAACAGATTATAAAATCTACGGGTCTCATTGGCCTGGACATTTAGAATAATGAGAACTGATACACGTACAATAGAATTGCCTAAACAGAGAGAGAATCCTAAGAAAGTATTTGACTTTACTTTGAGTGAGCGAATATTTGATGCCAGTCAGTCCATGATGAGCCAAACACAGAAGCTGCAGGTACAAACTGTATGAAATGCAACATGACAGAGGAAAAGATTAATAATTTCATTAAAATTGCAGCACGATATTTTCGCACAAAAAATAGAGTGTACTTCCTCTAGCAAATCAATTATTGAGTATAGTGTAGACAGCTTGCAAAAGATAATGATCTCATAAAGGGAATACATACTGTAAAGACCGACATTAGAAGAGACCAGTTAACTGTCCTTTTGAAGTGCCTGCATAAATTGAAAGGAAGTATGTATCAGCAATTATAACTTGTTGTATGTAAGTAAACCCCAGCTTATTCTCATAGGATTTTTACATTGAGGCTGAACATTTTGACAAGATCATACCACTCATTATCAGTACCAGAACAAAACCGTACAGCACACACAAGCTGTATAAGAATGTTTTTTCAAAGTCAGAACAATCATACAAAGTGACTGGACCAAAACTCAGAAACGGGAAAAGAAGGAACTGGCTGATCATTGGTGGACTCTGTAAATGTTCTAGGATTTATCAGATAAGGGCCATTTTTATCCAACCACAACTAAAGCTTAGCATTTTAAGGCATGATAATCAATGAATAAAATTTCAGTGCAAACAACCATCACGTACTGAGTTCCAACAGGTGCCCCCAATACAATTGCTCCCAGAGCATTAACTAATGCACCTGCAAACATATACACAAGACATATACATGTCAGATCATAGGCTTAAGTTGTCCTGAGCATATATAGACACGTCTGTATAAAAAAAGCAACAAAACCTAGTGTGCTTTTGATTCAATCAAGCATTCAATTGGTTCACTTCCAACTATGGCACATGTAGCTTCATCATTCATTTCATGAAGTCCTTCACCATATCCAAAGTTATCTCACCTAATTATAAAACACCCAAAGGGGTCCTACATAGTAATCTCACAATTCCTATTGCAGTGAGAAACAATGAATCTCCAAGAAGTGAATCACATCGGAATCCTCAGCCTATGTCGTTATCATGGCAGAGATTTTTGCCATCTCATAAAAATGTCTTGATCAGCCCAAATGCCATCCCGACACCCAATGCCATATGCTTGGCAGAAAGGTACTCGTGACAAAACATTTGGATCGTAAAGTATACTCTAAAAATGCATTTCATCTTTAGTTGGAACTATAGAAAAGTTTCATTCTAGTGCTCATTTATTGTCACAATCTAGTTAAATTTTTTTACAATTAAACAAATAACAAAAATCACTAAAAAATTACAGCGAACTAAACAGTGTCACATATCTAGTTGTCCTAAACTATACTGGAAAAGGAACCCCCATCCTGACTCCTGAGACACCAACTAAAAAAGAAGAGAATGAACAATGTAAAAGAAGTCTACAACACTGACCTGCAGGGAGACCCACCAGTCCTCTCACTATGGCTTTGACATACTGGAAATTAGCAGAAACAAAATGAGACAGTTATTCCTCAGAAGCTTATAACGAAACACCAGTTTTATGAACAAGACAGGAACAAAAAAAGAAATTACAGAGCATTTATCTGGATTGAGGCGAAACTGGCTGAAGACAAAAATCACAACTAGAGCATCCACAGCCTGAAAGAAACCGCAAAGGAAAAAAAGAAAGAGTTTATCTCAAAAGTTCATTAGATTTGGTGTCAGAATATGTGGAGGTATACTTACCCATACTATAAAAAGAGTTTCGGCTGGATTGTGGATGAGCGTGACGGAAAAAAAATCAACTGCTACCCAGAAAGCTAAAGCTAAGCCCAGCCCACATGCGAGATGCAATAGCAGCATCATTCGCAGAGAAGCAAATGGAACAGTAGCATTTATACTTTCAGGCACTTTTCCTTGCTGCATAGGCTGTTCCATTACAAGACAAACTAAATTTTTGCAAGATGGTCTATATGCTGGCTCGCCGTGGTCTATTCACCTCTCACCTTTCTTCACATGAAGCCTTTGAGCTGAAGAGAGAACACTTATTTAGCCATTTGATTCTATACACAAACAGTCAATTAATAGGAATAGGACTGATTTTGGATAAGAATCCTAAGAAAGGTGCAAAAGCAACGTTAACAACTGTGGCCCACGGAATGAGTATAATTCATTTGTCTGACAAAAGACATATTAACCAAAGTTAATATAACTACATTGCTAGAATAGAGAAAATATCACTTATCAGTTATCACATATTTTGGGTACTTCACTAAAGTGATCTTCAAATAAAACCCAGAAAGTTTATTTTCCACTTTAGGTACAGCAATATTAAGAAGCAGAAGACTATAACCTATCGAGGTAAGCATTTAAATATGGGACCAAACCGAATCATGTTGGTTCAACTCAACTAAAACCGATTCTTATTTTACTAATTTTGGTTCCAAATTCGAAAAAGAGAGACCCTGCAATGTATAAACTTCCGCCCAGCATTTCAACAACGAAGATCATGATATATACTCAAAGTCAATGCAAGCCATATAAAGTAAATGGTTATTTGAGCACATAATAAACAGGAAAAAATCAAAATATAAAACTAACGAATTGAAGAAACCAAGAGTTACCAATTTGGGTAGCTGGGATTCCCAAGATCGGAGTATTTTTCGCGAATTACAGGCAATTAGGCTCCTCATAAAGTTGGAAACTGTGAGGTATATTTTGGCTTTGCTTCTTGTGGACAAAATTGGAGGCTCATTACACTTTGAGAAACGTGTATTTATTACCATGACAATTAAATAAGATAGAGAAGAATTAACAAAAAAATATCAATTGCAAAGCCTAACATTAGCAACTAAACAATCAAAATAGTTGTGCGGCTGCTCCAAAAACCAAGCAAGCATATAAGTAACCACTTTATAGTCATATTATCAAACAGTTGGCGAGCACAACTGATCTCACAAGCCAATTGCAAAATCAAGCAATTCAAAAGAAAACCACGATCAGAAGGCCAATCCCGCAAAACCGAGCATAAACCGCATCGAGAAAACCCAAGAATCACTCAAATTCAAGACCAAAAACATAAAAAACCAATCACGATTAGCCTTTTTTACCTGAAGAGATGGTTATGAGAAACTGAAGCCAGAAATGGTGGCAAAGTTACATCGGAATGAAACTTGATAGATTGTCCGATTTCACGTTGCGCGGCGGAGGCAGAGTACGGTGGCGGAGAGAGATCGGCTCAGTCGCGTTAGTTGGCTGAAATTAGGATTTTCGCAGATTATTTTAAATTTCCCGGGTATAGGAATACCCATAGGCCATAGCTAATTACCCTGTTCGACCGGGTCCGATCCCGGATCCGGGTCCAGATTTATTACAGTTGCACAAAATATGTTATTACGACGATGCGTTGTAAGTAATGCGGGAGTGAATTATCTATTTATCTGAATATACAATCATTTCGTTCAAAAAAAAAAAAAATTCCTTGAATTTATTCTTATTCCTATAAAAATTTTCAAAAAATAACTAGGAGTCAGGACCAACATCTAAATAGTACTTGTAGTCCTTCACGTAGAAAATGAGTCAACTGGAGGGCATATCAGCAAATATACTAAATAGAAAGAGGACTTAACTGTAAATAGACGAAGTCCCCCCTTTTTAATCAGAATATACAAAGAGGGAAAATCACGCCCAAACAAGGGTTTAAGAATCAACACTGTGTATCAATGGCGAACTCTGTGCAAACAATGATTCGGCCATGGTTTCTCGATCTCGTACCGCTCGTGGTTGTTCTTCTCATTGTTGCTCACGTCCTCGCTCTGGTCAGAATCTCTAAATCGTGAGATCAGAACAAATTTCATCGAATTTGCATCCTTTCGTGCTAATATATGCTTCTTCTTTTTCTTTTCTTTTTTTTTCTTTTTTTTTTTGCGTGGATTCGTGCAGGTTTATTGGATTTATAGATTAGCAACTGATAAGCAGCCCGGAAGAACTAAGAGGCACTAAAGCAAGCTGCGAAATCACTTCACTTAAGAGGCAAGTAGAATTTGATGGTGTTTACTGTTTCTGGCATTTCATTACTTTGTCGTTATGTGTTTATTAGGTTTCTTAGATTTGGCTAAAGTTTTTGGTACTTGGAATTTTGGTATGCGATGATTAAGTTCTCGTTTGAATATGGCTAGCCCTCTGATCTTTTGTGTGATTAGGTATTCTTACGATATATTGCGAAGCATTTTTGTTTTATTTCTCTGTTTGTTGTAGTGTTGTTAGTCGAAACGAAAAGAGATAGGCAGTGAATTTTAGCCATGGATTTTTTTTTTTTCTTTTTCTTTTTCTAAATGTAAGGAAGTAATATTGCTGTTTATATGGATTTGATGATAGCTATGTCGGATGCTCGTTTATGAATATTTGTGATAAATAGAGGCTGTATGTGTTCGATAGGGATTAAGGATCTGAATGTGCTCTAATTATATCGAACGTTCACTTCTCAGAGTTGAAAGCTAGACAGTGAGAAGCTAGTTGAACTGGTTTTTTTCAATTTCTACAAGAACAAGGTTCCATCAGGGTAATACACTGACTGGAGTAAATCATGCTTACTTTTCTTTGTTTCAGGAAATATCTATGGCAGATTTCTTTCATTTTTACCGAGTTCCGATGCAAGTTCGCTTGGAGGAGATTGCAGGTTCTTGTATTACAATCTAAACGCTATCAGTTCTTAATAGTCAATAGCTATATTTTTAGATTTTTTTGGGGGAAATATGTTGATTAATGTAGAATAACAATCGTAGTTGGTGGATGATAATGGCTGTAATATTTCTATATGTGCTCTCTGGATATGTAGCTCAATGGTTAACCTTTCTTCTAAAATGTATGTTTTCAGTTTGTTCAGAATGCTGCATCTGTAACTGGCATTTCTTTCCTGCTTTCCTATTTACTTGGCTTCCCCCTTATAAACATCTGTGGTAGATTCTTTAATGGAAAGTGAAAATAATTCTTGCAGTGTGGTTGAATGTGAGAGCTAAGTTTGATTCTGACATTCAGAATATCTGTTATCTGTGCTATGGTGGATAAGAGAAATTCAATTCATACTCCAGTAAAATTTTGCTATTCCGCCTCGTTTTATCCATTTACTTTTAGTGCATATAAACATTATCATTCCGTATTCGTTATCAGGCCAAGAATTATTTATAATATACGCTAGAACTAGAAGTTCAAGTGATCTATTGCAGGTTATGATGTGCCTTCACTTTTTCTTTTTCTTTTTCTTTTTTTGCATCTGCACTTTTCTTTTGATTACAATATAGTTAGCAACCACCATAGGTATAGGTATATATAGCTGTGGTTGGTGTAATTTTTATAGATTGCAGTCTAATGCCTGATTATGGCGAACAATGATAATATCTGCTGTTGTGTTGAGAATGCTGTGAAGATTGTCAATGAGAAAGTAATGAGGCTCGTGTTACTGGCCCGTTTGTTTGCTACTGGATTATCGAGATTAACGACTTTTGGCCTAACCTATATGTGCATATGATATTCTCTTGGTTTTGATGATTTGTGAAGTGACCTAGATCGAGAATGAGCAAGAAATGACACTATTATATGGCTTCAGTTGCCTTTAGTGTTTACTAGAGATTCCATACAGTTACAGGCAGCAGACAAAATCTAAGGGACCTAGCTCATCTTCGAAGGTATTTGACTCTCGAAGATGAGCTAGACAAGAACGTGAAAATACATGATGTATCATCTTTCTCCAGCTGCAATTTATATGTGAGGTAAGGTATGTAAAATTGGATTTGGGATTATTCTGTTTTCCCATTATGTTTCTGTTGCGCATATAGCTGTTTCGTGCTTCGAAGTTGTCGATATTTGAAGGTATTGGATGTGCTGTGTCGATGCTACGAATATATATATAGAGCAATCGCATGTTAACGAATAGTTCTTGATATGTATGTTCATTGATGATGGAAACTATCCACAAAAGTTGAATGCAAAGATTGCTTAAGAAGAGCAGCTGCAGCAGCAGTAATAGTAACTAATAAGTGTTTGTTAACTATCAGTATTTAGGATTGGAAAAACAGCAGCAATAATAATTGAGATATTTAACAAATTTGCGGTAAAATAACTAAAATTACACTGCTAGTATTTAAATAGTCCATCCCTCTCACTATAGTAGTCACATTTTATTATTTTATAAGTACCTTATATATTCAATTTATAAAATTACTGAAGTGGAACGGAGGGAGTATTTTTTTTTTATTTTTATTGAAGTTGAAGGTGACAGTCTCCGTCGTCGGGGAGGACAAAGATATAAACAGAGAGAGGGTTAGACAAAGATAGAAAAAGAGAAAGGGTTAATGAGGTCAATCTACATACTAATGTTAAGAAATAACATAAGATTTTATATATACATTTATTTTAAATTACTATTTTATATAACTTGCACTATGAACAACAAGCCTTTCAAATGACTCGGACGTGAAAGAATGTGAAAAATAGTAGATAACTTATTTGTAAGAAATAATAATAATAATACTCTAAAAACAAATAGATGAATCTCCGAAAAGAAAAAAAAAAAGAAAAAAAAAGAAAGAGAGAAATAAGAAGAAATGAATAGAATCCTCCCCTCGAAAAATTAAAAGGTTGTTATACCCTTCCCTCCTTATTTAACCGCCCAAAACATGTCTCCCCTTTTATTTCGTTTTTTTATTATTTTTTTTCTTTTTTCGACCGTTATTTTCTCTGTGCGGTGGCCAATCACGGCGGAGCTTCCTTACTCCGTCGTCACGAAACAATATCTACCACCGTGATTAGTGCTCGTCGAATTGAAACACATGCAGATGCACCACCACCAGCAGCGCTCTCCCGCGCCCGTTTCCGCCATGGGAGATTGGCGCGAGGAAGCGATCAAACGCGGATCCTTGAAGCACGTGGACCTCCACACCGGATCCAACGGCTGGGCCGCGCCGCCCGGCGACGTCTTCTCCGTCCGAGGACCTAATTACCCGACCAAAAAGAGCAAAACTCCGGCCGGCGACTGGCTCCTCGATCCCGCCGGCGTCGATTGGATCCGATCCAACGGCAAGCTCGACCACCTCCTCGCGCGTCGCGACAATCGCGTCATGAACGCGCTCCGCGCCTCGAAGAGCTCATCGGGGGCGTTCATCGTCGCCGTGAATCTCCAGATCCCCGGCCGCGAGCACCATTCCGTCGTCTTCTACTTCTCCACGAAGGCGAAAGAGCCGATCAATTCCGATTCCCTCCTCTACAAATTCATCAACGGATCCGACGCCTATCGGGACAGCCGATTCAAGCTGGTGAATAAGATCGTGAAAGGGCCGAGGATTCTGAAGACGGCGGTGGGGAAATACTCGGCGTGCCTCCTCGGCAAGGCGGTGAATTGCAGCTACCACCGGGGAACGGACTATCTCGAAATCGACGTCGATATCGGCAGCTCCTCCGTCGCCTCCACGATTTTGCGGCTGGCTTTAGGGTGCGTGAAGGCGGTGACGGTGGATTTGGGGTTTTTGGTGGAGGGGCAGACGGAGGACGAGCTGCCGGAGAAATTGTTCGGCGCGGTGAGGATTTGCCAGATGGAGATGAACTCCGCGACGTTCGTAGATGTCGCCTCGGCGGCGCCGGCGCCGGCCAGTAACAAGGTCTTTCCCATCGATAGTGATGAACGTTAGAGATATGTTATAATTAGAAAATTTTGTTTGTTTAATTATCATGTTGTTGATGATTTTTTCCATCTCCAATGAAAAGTGGTTAATGTTAATAATATAATTTTTTTCTCTTTGATCGATTCTTTTTGTTTGTTATTCCAGGAAAAAAAAAAAAAAAACAAACAAACAAACAAACATATATGCAATTGTATGAAGAAGAGTAATAGTATCAAGTTTATTTTTATACTGTACTTAAGAAAGAGTGTGATTTCAATTTCCACCAAATAATCATACATTCATACATTTTCCCAGTCAAATCTTATTATCACATACAGTATATACATTCAACCATTACTAACAAAAGAAATTAAAACAGCAATATAATGTTAGCATAAACTATTTACATCCACCAGGTGCAAATCCAACCTTCCCGGCGCCAACATCGTACACTACCTCGAACGTCTTCTGCTGCGTGTTGCCGTAGATCGTGACGCTGGTGGCGTCGTTGTTCCCGGCGAACGCCAGGCAGAGTCTCGATTTAGCGACGGAGACGAGGATCCCCGTCGCGTCCAGGTCGAGCTTCACGTTGCCGCCGAAAGTGAAAGATATGACCGGGATGGACACGGTCGTGTACCCGCTCAGGTTGTAACACGTGTCGAGTATCGAGAAGGCCGGCGCGGTCGGGTACTTGGCCATCGCCTTCCGGAAGGCGGCGCTCATCGCGTTGTAGGCGGCAGGCGGGAGGCGCGTGATGACTGTCCCGGAGTCTATGATGCCCCCGGCGGTCTTGAAAACAGAGCGTTGGATAGGCAGCTGGCGGCCTCCGACGCTTATCGAGACGATGTCGATGAAGTAGAATGTCGAGCCCTGTGAGGCGTCGAGTGGCGTGAATTGCACTCTGGTTGGGGCCCTGCTTCTGCCGAGGGTCAAGTGCCCTGTTTGGCTAGAACTCGATGGAAGGCAGTAGGAGAAGTATTTGCCGTATTTTCGAGCAGTTTGAGAGACGATCGATAGGGCATTCCGGCCGAGGCCTAATAGCCCTGCAGTGTTGCCGAACAAGCCTTGGTTGTTCTGGCCACATCCGAAGAGGAAACTCGGAAAAACATCAGTTGCTGATATGGTGAGCTTGTCTCGGCTGAAGAACCCTACCGAGAAGGACTGGTCGCCGTACTGGATGCCGTAGACGCACGTCGTGGTGGAGCAGCCGGGGGTATTGCCGGTGGCAGAGGAGAGTTGGGAGCACTCGGCCGAGTTGCATGATACATTTGTGTATGAGCTTGAGGTCAAAGGGTTGAAAATCGGGTCGTGTTGTTGGTAGCACGACCTAACGCACGGTTTACATTGGGTCCATGTTAGGTCGCTTCCCGTGTCGAACATGAGAGAGAGAGTTCTCTTCGGGGTCCCTAGGCCGAGGGTGACGATGTAGTTCCCTGAGCCTAGTGACCGGCCTGATTGGACCGGGAGGTTGACTTTCTGGTCATCGAAAACGTTTGAGTTTGAGTTCAGATTCGTGTCAATGTTCTCGACTTTGATTTTGTTCGTGTTTGAGTTTGGACCGATTCGGGCTTGGATCGACTCGACCCTAGCTTGGTCTTGAGAGAGGACATCGCTTAGGGATGGAGAAGTGGTGGCCTTGTTTGGAGTTTGTTGAGAACATGGACCATGGCTATGAAAAACTTCCAAGGTTGATTGTCTCTTGTTGGAACCTGTTTCATGTAAAGTAAGACAATGTAATATAACAGAATGGTGAATTGCAACTTAATTTAATCACAAGAATCTGTTACTCAATTATTCATTAGACTCTTTTTCAATTGTCTTTTTCCAGTAGATAATAGAGATCTAAATAGCATAATTTCCGGCTCTCAAACACACACATACTCAAGGGTTTGTATTCTTCTAATGCATTTTCTATTTCATTTCTATAATTTATTTGAGTAATTAACAAGTAGACATGGTTCAATATCACAAGAAAACTAATGCATAATTGAAGCTTAAGTAGATGAATTTGATTATTGTTCTCTTGGGCTCCATTAAAATATGTGACGGTGACACCCAAGAAACAATATCTTCACTCCAATGAAAAACTAAGACATGTCATGTTGAATCCAGCTGTGCTACACTGGAAAAAAAAACAAAGTCCAATAATATTGAAAAGGTGACATTATTGGGAGCTAAAAAGCAAGAATTATAGTGAAGAAAGTGAACCATACAATATTCTTTGAAGAAAAGGTTTACCCTTTTCTCTATGCTAGAGAATGTTTGCGTTCCCACCTCTATACTTGAAAATGACTTCTGTGGTCATTGTGTGTAACCATGGTCCTTATATTGTAGTGCAGTAAATATAAGAATGTCAATTCAACTAGACATCAATCTATACAATATATAAAAGAAGAATTGTTGGCAAAAATTACAACAATGTTATTTTCCCTCCAAAAGTAACTATGAATTGTCTAATGGTTTATGAAGAAGATTTACTTTAAAAAGTTGTGAATTGTTTAATAAATTTGATAATGAATGTATTTTAAATTATAAATATTGTTTCATTGTTTGCTAATATATCTATTTACCATTAAATTATTCTATTAATTTTCTTATTTCAAATTAGTATTTGTTTATTTTTCAATCCTATTTTATATTGTAAAATTTTGTTGTGACAATACAAAATTTGGATACATTGTCACAAACAAAATTAATTATTATTTGAACTTGGTGAAATAATACTAAGTTAGATTTAAAGCTATTGATCGATAAATTTACTGTAATAATGACTTATTGCTTAATTTCTTGATGTATTTTTTTTTTTAAAAAATGTATTAAATTACTAAAAAAACATAGTAATTACTAAGTATTTAAATAACTATTACGAATTTAAATAAAATACAAAAAAAAATTAGTTTAAATATCTTATTTTCAATAGTAATTTCACTATAATAGCCTATAGGGGACTTATGTTTCTATCGCATAAATATTTAAAATTATATTTACTTATATTCTATTAAAATTATTGTAATTTTCTAAAATTATGAGAATTAAAATTTTATTTTATTTATATCTTTCGTGCAATACACGGACGCAATACTAGTTTGTTAAAAAAAAGAAAAGGATTGTGATCGAAAATTTACTAACCGTAAAAATCAATTTGATTGACTAGCTCAACAACCCAATAAAATTGGCAAGATTGACATCCCTATCTGAATTAATTTTAAATTATATTGCCTCGATTGGTGCCTATGATAGATATATAGGAGGGACCGAAGAAACATCGAATGCATACGATATTATTTGTGAAGTGATCATGTATTTTTATGTACAAATTAACAATGGATGTTTGATTAATGCACGAACATAAGATTATATGCTATGATTGTAATTGTATGAATTAATAGGATTACGTAAGTTTTGTTTTTATCATTATTGAGGGCAAGAGTGGAAAATGATAAAAAGAAATGTTTCATGTGAATGAATTATTGAAGAATACAACTCTTGGTTGAGAATAGTAGTAACATATAAGCTTTCAAGAATAACTTTGGAGCATGTGAATATTTGATATTGTGTTTGATAGAAAAGATTCCTCTTATTTATCATTTTTTTTTTATCTATTTGTATATGACAAGTATTCTTTTTTATTTGATTAATTTGGGTTATTGTGATATATAAATATATATTCCCAAATAATCTTAAAGAATAAAGATATTCATCAAGCAAAAATTGACTCCACTATGGCACTATGCAAACTAACAAAATCTTAAAACATAAAACTTTAAATCAATAGAACTATCCAAAATACACTGGATTAACTATAGTAGCTAGCTCCCAAAAAATTACTACAGCACTTGTAGTATTCCGTAAAAGAAAAAAAATTAAAAAATTATTTTAAAATTCATCATCAAGACACTCGAAAACGCTTTCAAAAATTACTGAAAAAAGTGTAATAACGTGAAAATGACAGAGGTAGTACCTTTTAACAGATTTTTTTTTACTCCAATATTTCGGCCAAGTAGTAATAATTAATTACCTTGATTGAAGAAAGAATCAGTATATTACAGTAGCATTTATAGTAAAGTTTTAAATTATTAACTCTAGATAATACACTGGAACTATAGTAATTAAGTAAATTTTATCGTTTATTAATTTACACAAAACTAAACACATAAATATGCAGAAAAATACTAGACAAGAAAAATATATATATATATATCCCAATCAAAGAACATATTTTGTAAAATGAGATTAATCATATCTGAGTATAATTCTAGTATTCATCATAGATTACACACATCAACACATACTTAAATTCGAGAAAATTCAATGAATAAATAAATGCAGATAAAATTAAAGTAGAGAAAAGAAAAACCTTTGATAGTTGCGCGACTGCACACATCTGCTGGAAAAAAAGAGCTTATCTCAACAGTATGAAAATGGCCTCTTTCTTCTGAAGCTCTGCTTCTCTCCACAAAACATGAAAATAATATGAATAAAATCGAAGAAAATAGCAGAAATCTCATCTTCAGAGATAAGAGATAGTTCAGAGTATGGCTATGATATTTGACAATGTTTTCTTGTTTTATATGAAAAAAGAAAAATTATGGCGTTGTGGGTTTATTTCATTGCTTGTTCACTCATATATATATATAAGTGTAACGTTTCAATGTCCACCATGAGCATACTTAACATGCCCGCAGATAATGTGGCATTGTTTTAAATATGGAAAATAATTTAAATATATCCATAAAAACTAAACTCACCAAAAAAAAATTAAACTCCAAATAGAAATGATTAACGACGTGGCACTGCCACATAAGCGGTGGACACATTAAGTATGTCCAACGTGGGTATCAGAGCGCTTCTGATATATATATGTATATAGGATTTTTTTTTTAATTATATATCTATATATATATATATATCAAGAAAACAGGTCACCCCACTATGAAAAAAAATATATTCTATTCCCATCGGCTTCGAGTGGTTCCAATGTTTTAAAAAATTTAAATTTTAAAGAACAAATGTTGTTTTAGATTATTTCTGTAAAGTGATACTAGTATTTATTTTTGCATGTACATTTATTTATGATTATAGATTTCCTTTTTCTTCGTCCACTTTTTATGATTGATTGGATAAATTATCAATTACTACCATTTTTTAGTTAATCATTGATTGAATTAAAAAAAAAAAGTTGAAAAAGAGGGTGCATTGGTGGGGTTCCCACTTTAGAAACAAATCAATCATATTTCTACTAGAAAGTCATTATACAAACCTAACCTATACTGTATCGATAATATGAAAAATTATGTTTATTAATTTTACCAATTCTCGAAAAAAAAAGGTGAATTTTACCTACAAATTATAATTCCTGCACACTAAAAATTTGGGCTGATTTAAATTCGATTGTCACGTTTTAGCTTCTTTTATAGGGACTAAAACAAGTCCTTCCATCTGTCATTTCCCTCTCCCAACAAAAAAAGAGCACAAGTTTTGGTGACTTTTAGACTATGTGCCTTGTTTTATTTATTTGTTGGAATTTTCCGTTGAAACTAGATTTAATATGTAAGGTTAGTTTTATATCCATGAATATGATGTACATAAAATAACATACATTCTATAATTATTAGCTTTTCAAAATTATCAAATTCCATACTTTTAAAATCTTATTTTCATTTTATATTCGCTTTACAAACATATTTAGTTGGATCTGAAGTTAGTCAAAACTATTTATTATTATGGTGCATGTTATATGTTGGAATAGGCCAATTTTTTAATCATCCCTTCAATTGATGGACTATTCTTTATTTATTTATTTTGTTGGCCACGTACCTTGCTTATTGTTCATTAGAAGTTGGAAATAAATTCTGCTTTGAGAGTTGTTAATTTCAGACTTATAATCATTTTTATCTTTTAGCATATAAATAATTGGACATAGGTCCATGCACGACATTTGACATTATTTTAAAATTTATGGGTTTCTTGAACCATACATTAAACTCAAAAAGTCAAAAACTTGTGCCTAATGTTAAATGTAACACATGCATTACGATAAGAATTAGACTTCTTCCCTAACCAATCACAATACTATTCACGGCTCACTTGCCTAGTGTGAACTCTTGTCTACCCATCATGGTCACGCTTAATATGTTTACGGCAGATATGATAATTCGTAACTTTTCTATTTAGGGTGTGTTCTCTTTGAGTGATAGGGAAAATGAAGGAAATGAAAATGATGGAAAATATAATCCCAAAATGTGGTCCTCTACTTGGTTTATTACATGTTCTCTAAGGTGGAAAATGTATGGAAAATGTGGAAAAATATTTTCACTCCAAGTGGGGATGAAAATATTATCCCAATTTGGTGTGAAAATGAAGAAAAAAGGGCTGCCCGGGGAAATTTTTCCCTCCTGCCCGGGAAAAATTATCATTCATACAGAATATGAAAAAATATAAAAAAAAGGAAGAATATTTTCTTTTTCTCTCATTTTCCTCTATAGAGAACGCCCCCTTAGAGTTTAGTATTTTTAGTATAATTTATTTAGTAGTAAGATTTATCTTTAGGATACATACTTATACTCCATCTATCCTATGCTAGTCTCTTCAATGAGAAAAAAAAAAGAATTTGAAGGTATAAATCTTTACCATATTAGGTAAGAAAGACAATTAAATGATACAATCCAATGAGAAAAAAGGGACTAATAGCATGTGATGGAAGGAGTAATGGTTTTTTTTTAAAAAAAATATATCATCACTACATTAACCATTGACTCATTAAATATGTTCAAAGTATAGTAGGAAAGCACTAAAATATTATAATATATTCCCCTAAAAAGACTATAATATACATATATGTGGTTGGCAAGATTAGAAAATGCAAGCTAACATGGTTTTAAACTACGCTATTCGAGTGGATAATGAGAATTCGAAGAGATTACACATGCACAAAAAGACTTTACTAGCAACTTAATTTAAGTACTTTGTCAATCCATTGACAAATGACAAATAGTTACCGTGAGTACAATGCTACATAAAAATCCAATTCAAACCCTAATCTTGAAAACATAAGATCGAAAAATTTCCTGGAAATAATCAAAATCCACAAAAGATGGATATATCTATCGAAAACAAAGTTGAACCCTATGAACCATATATATATATATGGTAGTCTACTTACCATTTCATTTTCACTTCAAAATTTCAGCCATTTCTTCTCCTTCTCTTTCCTCGTCACCGCATTCGATGTCGAGGCATGAGCCTCCTCCGCATCCGCCAGTGCTCTTCGAGTCTCGTTCAGCCTCCGCATCGCAGCGTCGTGCACATTCTTCTCCTTCTTGTTCCTCTTCACCATTTCTTCGAGCTTCTCCACTTGAATTCTCAAGCTCTGCATCTCATCTTCGTAAGCAAGTATAGCCCTTCTATCCTCTTTCCTTTCTTCGCTGTTTACTTTATTCTTCGCAGAGCCATTGGAAATCTGCCCATGTTTAGCAAGCTGAGAGTTGATGAGAGAGAAGACGTCTTTCGTTTCTTCCTCCTCTTCAGCAGCTTTAGCGGCTGCTGCTAATTTCTTGTCACGCTTTCTCCTACCTCCCCTAGTGCGCTTCTTTGCTTGTCTCTCGTTGCTTTCTTCTCTTCCAAGACTTTTTACAGCATTATCGAGAGATTGCTTAGGTGGAAGAGCCTTAACTAAAATAGGATCGAGAATTCCTTGTCCAGATGCTCCCAATCCCATTCCTTCTCGATATCCCATATTAGCCATCATCTTCGAAGCAATGCCACGTGTATGATTCTCCCACGTTGTGAAAATGGCAGTTTCGGTTTGAGCTCCTCTCTTCAAGATCGAGCTTTCCAGAAATCCCAACCCTTGAGCACTTTCGTCATCGTAGACACTAGAATCAGACCCTGTGGAAATTGAATCGGATTCTTCTTCATCACTTCTCTGGGCATATTCAGAGAGAGTGATTGCTTCTGTTCCCAGCTTTGCTGAACTCCCATCGTCTCGAAAAATTACGTCCCCTGTTCTGAGATTCTCATCCCATGACTCTAGCTCGGCTTCTCTCCAAATGCCAGCTTTGCTATCTGAAAGTGCCCATATACTGGAACCCACCAGCGAATTATCCCAAGAAGTAGGAATATACTTCTTCAATGAAGATACCGGGACATCGAAGCCTGTAAGAGGAAAAGTAGATCATCTCAGTAAGTTAGCTTTTTAACAAGTTATATTATTGGCAGTTAACCTTGGATATCTCAGAGAAAAACAAAATAAACTGGTTGGCGTATTGAAATCAGCAACAAGATACTTCGACTGAGGATTTTTTTCTACAAGAAGTCAAATAATTTGATGGAATAACATTCAAGCAAAAACTAGAAAAATTTAATGTGAGCACATCTATGATGCAAAGAGGGTATGCCGACGAGGTTCACCAATAATACAAGAGACACATTTGTACACAGGTCGATTCCTCAAATATGTTATGTTTGTAACATACCATGTGATAAGCGGCAATTACTACCAAATCGACATCGTTGTTGTCGAAAGAACTTGCACATCTGCACTTGGGTGGTTTAGCATTAGTGAAAGAATCTAACTAAAACCCAATTTACTCATGCATGAATGTCAGCAAATGAAGAATACCACGCACAAATCCATGGAAATATTAAAACTCTGCAAGACCCTTCTAATTCTAATTCTATGGACTATAATAGAAAGGATATAGAGCACCGTTGTATCTTTAGCAAGATCAGAGAAGCAAAATCTTAAAAAGTAGTATGGAAAGTAGTAACAGAGACATAAACCAAATTCTTGATTAAAATTGGGAGTCAATAGTAGCAAAATATACACTCAACAGATCCGGTACTAATTCCGAGAGAAGTTCAATCACCAGAGAGAAATATCAGAATATATAGACAGGTGATACACAAGCAAACTGTTTTCATGCAAGAGTGAAAGGGGGGGGGGGGTAAGGAAAAGGACGTAACAGATAAACAACTGAGATAATCAGCTATATAGCAACACTGCCATAAAAAGATGTAAAGGCATATTAAGGTAAGAAGTAGTCAACCCACCAACATGCTTTCAGTAGTTGGAGTAAGGAACGATATCTTTGCAGATTCTGAACCTTCCATGCCAACAACAAGCCCATCGTACCACCGTCCATCAGTATGGCGGAATCTACATTTAGACCCTATAGAATAGGTCTGGTCCACTAAAGGTTCAGGTTCCAGATCTGCCGGATGCAGAGGCTCCACTTTGACATCATCCGAACTCAATGAGCCTTTCAAAGCAGAATCAGCCTCTCGCAGCAATCTTGCTTTTTTAAGCTGAAAAAGGCCCTGCTCAGCATCTTCAATGGCCCGAACAAGCTCATCATGAACCTTCACCACAGAAAACATGCATCACAATTAACGAGACACTGAAGGGTAAAAAAAGTAGAAGCATAGACCTAAAATCCGGCTACTCTTTTACATAAACAGTAATTCTTTTGAGAGCATTGGTAATTTCAGAGGGAAGGAGTAGTAACGGATAAGAATCTTCAACTCTTTCCAATAAAAAATTTCATACTTTTTATACCACAATGAGCTGCCTGAATATATATAGAAACATGCTCATCAATCGTCATGATTCTCATCCTCGCTTTGTGTTCATAATCCTTAGAGGTTCTATTACATCAGCTAAAGCACAAGCTAGGGCAAAAATGCTTCACAAAAAACTTATAAATGACAACAAGCCATTGCACAAACACTCAAAACAAGAATAAAATTCTAATTCTAGGTATTACAGTAGTATAAACGCCTAATTCACAGTCACCCAAACGACAAACCAGCTGCATAAGGTAGGGCAGAAAATATAAAATAATTAAAAAAATGGATTAGGTTATACTTTCAACATTCAAAAATCAAAGTAAATGCACTAATTTAGGCTTTCAGTAGAAATCGCCCTATAACAACAAACCCAATCAGATTGAAGAAGTAATACTGCCATAGCAAAAGTTGAATTCCATATTAAATATATTCCCGAAAAAATATCCACGCCGAATGCAAGGATATACACAATACGAGAAGGTGTACGTATAAATGTGTGGCGGTGTAAAGGGGGCGAACCGAAAGAAGTTCGGCGTCGGAGGGATCGACGGAGAGGGCATCGGCGATGGCGGCGAGGAAGTCCTTCTGTTCTTTGAGTTGGAATTGGAGCTGATCCTCCACAACCCTCGCTTCCTCTTCATCCGCCATTGGAACACCCGACCACTCAACTGAGAGAGAGAGAGAGAGAGATGAAATGTTCGCATTTTGGAGTTGCGATTTATATTTAAGTACGGAGTGGTAGCGATTTTATTATACTGTGCTGAAGAAATGAGCACTAACGTTATGTAATGTATTTAGGAAGATTCATCTAGATTTTATTATTCATAATCATTATTTATTACTTTCTCAAAAAAAAATATCATTATTTATTACAAATGTAATTATTTCCCTTGAGTATAAATTTATGTATTGAATTTGAATGATTAGTATAGTAGTAACTAGTATTTAGTTTAATTATTGATGTAACCTAAAATTTGATTTATAACTAAATATAAATATAAATTTTAATCATTTTGATACTCATTGGCATTGCTATACGTATATCTATAATCTGTAATATACTTAATCTTCCATTAAAAAATCAATCTAATTTTATCATGAACCTACAATGATTTACAGTTACAACGGAAAAATGTATACATGAATGTATGCTATAGTATGGAAACAAAAATACAAATACAACACAAAATTACAAACATCTGATTCAGTATCAACTATTGTTGCTTATCAGCCAGAAATTTTGATTCTTCTTTCTTTCTTTCTTTCTTCCTTCCCGATGATGGAAAATTTCGAAGCTTCTTCGATTCTACTTGATTAGAGGAGGTTCTCCCAGCCACTTTGCACGAAAACCGGTTCCTTTACAATCCACGCAGCAGGCAGAGCCCTATAAACATAAAAGGTGAATCCAGGTCTGATGATCTGTAAGATTTCGTGAGTGCAGTAAAAGATTTCTTACTGTTCTTGATAGTTATAGTTTACCTTTCCGGTACAGATAACACATGAAGTGTTTCTTGAAGGAACTTGGCACAGCATGTTATCACCGATGATGAAGAAACCGGTTCCACTGCACCATTTGCACTCGACATGCCCCTTTGAGTTGCATGAAGAACAAGCAACGGGTGTTGGTTGCTAGTATTAGAGAGACAGTGAGAGAGAGTTAGAGCCTTAGTATAATGGTAGAGAGTCGTTGATAGGAACAGCTGCAGGCTAAGCATGTAATTAGGTAATAATGGTTCACACGCTGCACTCTCTCGTTTCAATGGATTCATAAAGTTCCAATGTTTCATTGGTAAGTTATGCATACATAGACTTCTGTGGAAAGCCATTTGCAGTTCATGTAACAACTCCCAGAAATTTACAAACTAATGAATTTATTAGAGAAACAGCCAATAAAATGTAGGTTGAAGCTATCTTGTCTAAACACTAAATCTCGATTCTGCAAGCAAATGATGCCTCATCGTGTAGCAAAACAAAAGAAGCAAGGTAATTGGAGAATAGCCGACTATCTAGTCTTAGATAACAAGTCTTATACCAAGGTCTAAAGTTCACTTCCATGAACTACATAAGCATCAACCTTTTCTACATTTCAATCTTATAATCTATTCGAACAGATTCCAAGTTCCAACTCCAAATCACTTTCACTTTCTTGATTAAATTTCAACTTTAAAATCTAAGGATTTCAGATGCATCTAATGCAAATTCGCATTCTCTGACATAAACATGGACTACATGTGATGATAATGAGGAAACCAACGTAGTAAAATCACAACAACATAGCAGAAACAAGCAACGAACCAAAGTCGAACGAATATATGTACCCAGATGGAGCAATTTAGTCACTTTGAACAGGAATTTCAGTTAGAATTACAGCTATGGGAGTCGATCAACATGCCAAACCACCAATAACTCAAAACATTTTTGAACCCCTTTTGCAAACTGAAAAAAAACCCAAAACATAACCCTAATAATTTGTCGTCATCTAAAACCGCAATTAATCATTCTACCACTCAGCACGAAATCCAACAAAAAAACTCGAATCAATTGTCCTCTTCTACTTCCGCACAATTCGAGAATTGGAACTAGAATTCACCCAGTACAGAGCGGATTTGAACCGTGTCCCACAATATTTCCTCATACCATCAAACATTCAAAAGGTTCAATTTTTGTTCTATTTTTCCTAAACGAAGCAGGAAAGCCAGAAAAATGAAATCGAAATTAATCATGAAGGATTACGGATTACCTGAGAAATCAACCATGAACGTTCCATACGGTGCACGAAATTCGAGCTCCCGAAAGATTCCACCATTGAAGCTCTCACACCAGTCCTCTTCGGCGTAAAATATACCGCTTTTTTCGACGGCACAACGAATTTCACAGAATATAAATCAACGGGTCTACAACATAAACAGCTACTCAACATTTTGCGAGCTTACCTATTTTTTCTGGCAAAACAAAATTTTGAAACTGCGATGATGCATACAGTTATCGATGCTTAAGTAGAAAATCGAAAGCAACGAAGGAAGAACCAAAAGGAGATATTATGAAGGCGCCGTCGGATCTCGACGCGCTCGATTTTTTGCGGGAATTTTGTAAGAAAAATGAGAAATTATTGTGGCGCAAACTGTTCGATTGAAACTTCCATCGACTTTAGGAAGAAGAAGAAAAGATAATCAGCTCCACCGGCCTACGATTGGGCCTTTTTGGGCCCATTTTGAATTTGTTTGGTCTTCTATTTATTTATTTTATTTTTTAATTCTATGAAGGCGTGGACCTATTCGGCCCGGCCCGATAAAACCTTTTGTCTTAAAAAAAACAGGTATACATTTTCGCCATGAACTTTGACTTGATGTACATTTTTATGTCTCAGATTTTACAATGTATTGTTAAAACATTGTGTACTTTGAAGTGGTGTAAATTTTATAGTACGAGAGCAAGACTTCAGTAAGAAGAATTTAACTAGCAAAGCGACTTTTGACTGACTTGTGTTTCGTACTTTTTTTTATTTTTTTTATTGAGAAATGATTGATAAAAAAAACACATAAATGCACGTAGACGAGCCATGTCAAATTGGTAAAATTTAATTTTTACTTTCGTGCCACAAAGTACACATTTTTCTCAAAGTATATGACATTTTAACATATCTCTAAGTTTATTATAAAGTCAATGTGGGTAATTTTGAGAAACAAAAGTAATCACGATTTTCGGGTTGTTTGCAAGCTGGAGAGGGTAAGGTTATGGGGTTGGTTATATGGAACTTCATCGTGGGTTAAAGATTTAGGATACGATCGAGTTGAATACGAAGCTAACTGCAAGGTTGTTTATATATGATGTAGTAGTTAGCACTCATCTTAGAGTTTGGAGCAATAGTTTCTTATTGCACACAAATTTTAAAATCGAATCGTTAATTATAAGATCAAACGTGTTAAACGATTCGATATGGTGTCAGGGGTGGATCTACCTAAGAATCAAGGGGAGCACTGGCTCCCTCCAACTTTTTTTTTTTAAACTTTTTTTTATAGTTATGATATTTTAAAAAATCGTACCACAATTCCTTTAACTTTGCCGTGGCTCCCTTAGACAATTTTTTTTTATTTGGATCCGCCCCTATTGTGGCTCTCAGACTTGCTAGATTTGTTATAAATTTTACTTCTTCACATGTTTGGATGAAACTATAAATATTGTAGGGAATCTTCTCCATTTTTCATGTTCTTGTTAGCAATAAAGTTCTCTTTCCTTAAAAAAAAAAGAAATATGCAACTTTAGAATTTACAATCCATGATGACTAAGAAAATATGATATGCTTTTAAAGAATATTTCTTGAATTTTCTTAATATAAAAACTATCGCGTTTAAAATTTGAAATACTTTAATTAGACAAAATTAAAAGGAAAAGAAAAGGTTAAAATAAATTAGTAACGACAAATTAACAAGAGTTAGAATTTGGAAAAGGTTTGAGATTTCGGTATAACCAAACAGCCCCTTCCGGCAACAGATCTTTCGTTCCCAATCGAAAACATCTGCTCCTCAGCCGCCATTACAAAATCAAAAGCTTGAAACTTTATCAAATTGTGATTTTGTGTGCGCAAGTTTTCAACTTTATCATGGACAAGGGAAAAGCAGTGATGGGTTCGGGCCGCCGATGGGCCGTCGGATTCACGGACAATTCGACTTCGCCTTCATCGCGAGACATTCCCGATCCACCGGGCTTCACTCGGGCTTCCCAAGATCAGGTATGTTTGAACCTCCGATTCATCGACGGACTATACCTACTGAAATTATCCACTAATTGCGCACACACAAAAGTCTGCGTGAAAATCTGTAGTCGATACTGTTCTTACTGTGAGTTCACGGTATTTAATTTTGATTGGGTTAGGATGATTCGGCTCTGAGCAAACAGAAGAAGGATGCTGAAGCAAATTGGAAAGCCCAGGTAAAAATTTATGACCTTTGGTGATTTTATTTGGATTTGATTGTGTTTGTGTTTGTGTTTGTGTGAGTAATTTGGAAGTTCAGTGTTTGGAATATGAATTGGGTTTAATTGAAATCTAATTTTTTGGTTGATTGATTATATTGTTTGCGAGGGTTCTTGATTATGTACTGATTCGGGTGAAAGTTCGAGTTTTTGTTGATGGTGGGGTTGGGTTCGAGTTGCGTTAATCTTTTGATCCATTTATAGGTGGCTTTAGTTTGTTTCTAATTATAATTTTACTATGAAACCGACTGCTCGTAAGTTCTGTATGGAGAATTTAGTTTTTAAGGCGATGTAAAGACAAAGCTTGAAACTTGGATTCAATTATAGAAACTTCAAAATGAAAGAATTTCATGGTCTAATACGAAGAAGCTTATATGTTCTTGTCATTTCGCGTTCTTATTATGCACTGGAAACCGGAGGTGCAAATTGCACATGGAGGAGATGGAATTTTTGGGTTTCGTTGGTAGCTAAGAAGCAGCTGTGCTCGTTGCCCAATGGTGTGATGCCTTATTTCAATGCTTTTTTGTGGTAGATGGTGCAGTTTCTGCTGTGGGTCTAGTTTATAACTTTTGACTCGTCTATGTTCTACACTATACTGGTCGAATGCAAATTCTGAAATTTTTGTGCTGTTTGGCTTTATCACCTCATCTTCGATAGTTTTATTTCTCGAGTTACTGAAAAATCCATTGGTATGTACAGAAAGCATGGGAGGTGGCACAAGCGCCCTTCAAGAATTTGATGATGATGGGGTTCATGATGTGGATGGCTGGAAGCACAGTTCATCTCTTCAGCATCGGCATAACATTTTCAGCTCTTCTACAGCCAGTCAATGCACTTCGAGGGGTTGGGAAAAGTGAGTTCATTTTTTTATTTTCTTCAGTTAAACGAGCATCACAACCACGAGAGTTCTAATTACAGATTTTTGTGGACGTCTTCTTCCTTTAATTTTGTGTACAAAACATGAAATCTTGGTTGCTGCATATTTTGGTGTTGCTATAATTGTATTCATGTATCTGTCTCATAGTTTGGCATTCATTATTTATTCCAAGACTATGATGCAAATCCCGCAAAAAGATTTTATCTCGGAAAGATCCACCTCGTTTTAATGTTTTGATTCACATTAATTAAAAATTTCTTACTTGATTATTGTTGCTTTTGTAGTGTTTGAGCCTTACAAGGACAATAAGGTGGACCTTCTCGGACCTAAATTAGTATTCATCGCCCTTAACTTGGTAGCGTTAGGGCTGGGCTTCTGGAAGGTTCGTTGTCCATCTTCTGTAACATCGTTTTAAATCCTTCATTTTTAAATATATATCAAGAGCTAACCAAATTCTTTCTGTTCGACAGCTTAACACGCTCGGTCTTCTTCCAACTCATTTATCAGACTGGGTTTCGTCCTTGCCTCCACCACAGGTTTGTTCATCATGTTATCATCTCCATCGGTCTTTCATCGTGTTAATAATCTTCTTTTATGTTTAACATGTATACGAATTATCTAAAGAACGAGGGAAATCACTCAAATCAGAGTGTAATCACAAGAACTGCGTATAATTAGAAAAACTTAATAAATTTCCCAGTGTTGCTCTTTTTTTTCGTCCTTCCTTCGCTCCGTAAACTCAAAAAAGTTGTGTCTTGATCTTCAGGAGGTCGAGTACTCTGGCGGAGGAATCCCGCTCTACTAGCAGACGAGGAAAGGATTCGGTGAGAGTCGTTTGGATTGAAGGGAATGATCTGATGGATGCTACTCTGTTTAGTTCCAAAATTATTTGCAGTTCCTGAAATCTGCAGAAAAAACTATAAGATTTGAGTTTACTATGGAGGAAATCTTGCATCCTTTATTTTATTTTATTTTTTTGTAATTTTAAAATTTGGATTACAGTATGTAGCATAAGATGGATACCGGTTAATTTTATTTTAGTTTACCAATTTTTGGGTAAGTTGATAATGTTATGAGTGGAGCTGATGTACCAAAATGTTGCAACTCTAAAAGTTGTGAACTATACATTTGCTTTTGTCAGAATTAATACCTTATCTATAATCTATGTTGAGAGATGCAGTTAGGGCACTCTTCGTGCCTGAAGAAATAATAATATCTACAATTTGATAATTACGGAGTACATAACTTTTGCCAGAAGAATAATATGTGAATATAATTTTTCTTTTTACAATTTGATAATTACATAACTTTTCACATTTTCAGGTTATTTAAAAAAATTAGATGACACACTTTTGTAATATGACGCACACACCAAAATATCCTCTAAATAGTTCAGAGCTTCTCCTTCTAAAGAGTCGATCAACATGGTCTCATTACGGCCGACGAACAAGCAGCACCAGCAAACACCATGTTTGCTCAAATTTTGTAATTACATTTTTTGGATGGACCGATAAAGATGAAAACATATATACTTAATACATTAATGTGCCGAAGCCAATTATCTCGAGAAGATTAAGCTTTGAAAGACCATATCATAACAGAAATTTATCTCATGTGATGTTGTATTGTGTTGTCTTGTCATATTGTCTTGTGTAACTTTCAACTGGTGTGTTTACTTTATAATTTATATTGTCTTGTGATGTCGTTTTGTATAACTTCAATTGAAAATGAATCTGCGCTATCTATGTTCACTAATTATATTAATTAATACATTGTAAATTTAATTAATTAATAAGGGCTTTAGTATAATAGATATAGATTAGAGTAAAAATTGAATTATATAATAATAATAGTAATAATAATAATAATAATAATAAACAACTACCTAAATTGCCATTATTTGTCAATAATGCATGATATATGATAATTATCGAAATAAGTATTGATTTTCATCGAATCAAAATCTAAATCCTTTTCTTTTTTTTTTTCAATTTCATTCACGTGTAGAAAATAATTTATATTTTGAGAAAAGGAAGACCAAACAAACAAGCCCTTAAAAACACCCCACCAATAGTGCGGAATCGCATATCTTCTCTTCTGTCCTCTCTCTCTCTCTCTCTCTCTCTCTCTCACTATCTACTACGCTTCTCAAGGAAAAAAAAAAAAATCAATGGAGCTCACTCCTCAGCAGCTGAAAGCCTACGATGGCTCCGATCCGTCCAAGCCCATCTACGTGGCCATTCGCGGCCGCATCTACGACGTCACCTCCGGCAGCTCCTTCTACGGCCCCGGCGGCGCTTACTGCGTCTTCTCCGGCAAGGACGCCAGCCGCGCCCTCGCCAAGATGAGCAAGGACGAAAGCGACGTCGTTCCTGACATCGAAGGCCTCACCGAGAAGGAGATCGGCGTTCTCGTCGATTGGGAGAAGAAGTTCCAGGCCAAGTACCCCGTTGTCGGCACCGTTGCTGATAATTAGGGTTTTTTTCTTTCTTAAATTAACCTAATTTGCTGATATGGTTTTGATTGATTGGCTGATGCTTCGATCAATCGATGTATTGAAGAATTCGCAAGTGTTATGTGTTGTGTGCTGTATTTATGTGGATATTTAAATAAGAAATAAATTGCAGTTGTGAATTTGTTCCTTTTATAGTGTGTCTTATAGTATGTGAGTGTGCTTGAATATGGTGATTGGCTGATGATGTGTTCATATATAATTGCTTTACCTTGATTCTAGTAGAATATCAACTCTTTTTTTGTGAATGTTGGTTACTTGACTGTAACTCTGTAGTTTATTGATGATAAAATACTGTCTAATTTGATTATTGAAGTGGTACTTGAATGGCTTATGTGAAGATTGAATGGAAGATTCAAGATTTTGGTATATAGGGTTTTGGTTGAATAGTGAATGAATATTTTCATATATAATTGCTTTACCTTGATTCTAGTAACTTGACTTGTAATTCTGTAGTGTATTGATGATAACTTTACTGTCTAATTTGATGATTGAAGTGTACTTGAATGGCTTATGTGAAGATTGAATGAAAGATTCAAGATTTTGGCATATAGGGTTTTGGTTGAATTGTGAATGAATAGCTTTGTTCATTAGTTGATTTGATTTCGTATGTATGCTTTGAATTGGGATCAAGAACACCATAGATGTAGTGTGGCCTTTCTAATCTATTCTTTTGCTCAATCCTTGATACTTTTTTTTTTTTTTCTTTAGGGGCTAGTATTTGATTAGATGAAATAACTGCCCTTTTAGGTGATCACTAGAACATACCGATGCCTTCAATAACTGAAAAGCTCCTATCATCCGGTATCTTCTGAGGTATAGGCCTATTAGCAATTAAAAGATTTCATTGAACTGTATGTATGTGAAATTGGAGATTGTGCATTGCTGGAAGAGTGCTTATATTCTTAGTCGAAGCCGGTTTAGAAGTATGATCATGATCGGGTTGTATGCTATGTTCTAGTCATTTTCGCATGATTGATTATAGGCTGTTTATTTAGGAATGGATGGAACTCAAGGCAGTTGATTGCATTTCTCAGTATGGAATGGATGGAACTCGAGGCAGTTGATGTACTGCTAAAGGACTTGTGAAGTGCTTGAATCTAATTAACCATGGTGCTTTCTTCTCTTATTGAAAAAATGATTCATCTACTTTTTTGTTTCTTATGTGTTACGTTGTTCTATCCTGGAATCAAGCTTACTAGAAACATCCTTTTCTGATTTGATTGTGGTAGCAGCATCTTTATGAAAGTGATGTTGATATTAGGATTTCTCATGGGCTTCAATATTTATTCCTTCTCTTGTTGCAGTTTTCATAATTTGAACAAGATTTTTTCTCACTCCATCAATTAATCTTTGGATATACAACAAGAGATCATCACAAATACTTTGCTATTCAATTGGATAACCACATATTTTCTCACTAATCTATTCTTTTTAATGAAATTTTGTAATTGTGTACCTTATCCATTAACTATGCAAAACGTACACAAAACACTATTAGCAATTAAAGATTCCAACCAAAAATAAAGTACACACAACAAATGGAGATTCCATTAGCATCTTCTTGAAGGAGTTACCAACCAACACATAGCATCCACAGCGCGTCGGAGGCGAGGGGCTCGAGCCCTCTCGCGAGCCCGGGCCGCGCTGGCGAGCCCTCGGCCGGCGAGCCCGACGCGCAGATGAGAGCCGAGCTCGCGCCCTCCCCTCCCCTCCCCCCCCCCCCCGTGCTGACGTCATTATGACGTCAGCCAGATTTTTTTATTTTTTTTTTTAAATTGAAAGCCGAAAATAAAAAAATAAAAAAAATTTGATGGCTAAACTGTGGAGTATGATCGAGAAATATATGGCTAGCTCTAATGTATTTTTTTTATTGATGTATTTCGTTTCGATTTTCGATTTAATAAAATAAAAAAATTAAAAAAAAATTGTTATGATTTAAATTTGAAATTGAATTAAATAAATAAATAAAATCAACATTAAAACGAATTAAAAACAAATCGAAATTTGAATAAATTATTAATTAAAAATAAGTAAGAGCCCGGGGGAAAGACTTGCGGCTGTGGACGAAAATGGCAGAGAGCCCCTCCCTGCCAGAATAGAGCCGACGGCCCCGAAAAGGGACTCGCGGACTCTCGGCTGTGGATGCTCTAAAGATGTCTATTCTTTAATTGACTACCTCAATATATGGGCTAATAATAAACGACCCAAATTGCGACTTTTGGCAAGCTAGGACACAAAGTCTAGCTCATCCCTACATTATTAAATCAAATGAAAACTAACAAACTATTTCTTTTTCTTCTTTTTTTTTTTTAAGTAAAAAAAAGAAAAAGAGGTAGATTTTTTTTTTAAACAGAAAAAGAAGGAAGTGGAGTCTTGGTCTTCTATCATCATCATATATTGATATTGGCACTCCCCATTCCCCCTCTATGATTTTGGTGTGTGGTCCACATCTTCAATTACTGGTTTATCATCTTATGATCAACGGCTGTGATCTCTCCAAGATGTGAGAGGAAAAATGGTCTGCCCCACAGCAGAAGGAAATGAGTCGGTCTCTCTCTGCAAACAAGAAAGCGCCTCCATCTCCATTCTTTTCTGCCACTGAGGCTTCTTCTGCTCTTGATAGTTTATTAAAAAAAATTAATCTTTAAAATAATCCAACTTTTTTCTTAATCTTATAGCACCTAAACCAGACCAACTCTGGTTTTTTATATCTTGGGTTGATTCTTTTAACCATCATTCTTTTTCTATTTATTCTGAATCTTGATTTTTCTTCAAGTTTTCTTTCCTTTTGTTCTAATTTACTATCTGTACGATTCTTGATAAAGATTCAATTTTTATTGATATGTCATCGAGAAACTCTTCTTTCACGATCCCTAGGCCATGCAAGCATCTTGTGGAATACAAGATGAAGCACGGATTGAAGGGTTACAATTCGATCCAAGATTTGTTGAAGTTCAGTCCATATGGAAGAACAATGATTGATAAATCAAAAGAACCACTGCCCAGATGCAGATTCTGCTCTGAGAGCAATGGCAAATTGTTTATGTGTTTGATCTGTTCCTCAGTTACACGTTGCATAAATCCAGAATCAAATCAAACCCTTTTCCACACTGCATCTGTTTGTGTTCATGAGATTGCTGTGGATATGGAGAGGGCTGAGCTCTATTGCTCTCTGTGTCGTGATCAGGTCTATGATCTTGAATTTGATAGAGTTGTGATGTGCAAGAAAATGTTGGGTTTGCCTAGAAATGGGAATGGGATTGTGGAGAGTAGTCAGCTGAGGCTGAGTAAGAGGAAAAGATTGGATTTTGGGGCTGATTTGGGGTCAGAGAGTGTGAAAAGATCGATCTTGAGGAGTAAGCAGAGGTCGAAATCTTGCTTACCTTTGGGATTGAGGGGTTTGAATAATCTTGGGAATACCTGTTTCATGAATTCTGTGTTGCAAGCATTGCTTCATGCTCCCCCCTTTAGGAATTACTTTCTTAGTGATAAGCATAACAGCGAGAGCTGTAGGAAAGCCTCTGTTAATAGATTGTGCTTGCCTTGTGATGTGGATGCCATTTTCTCTGCTGTTTTTTCGGGCGATCGGGTGCCTTACAGTCCGGCTAAGTTTCTTTACAGGTTTGTGGATCTTGATCAATCATTATCTTGCATTTTGGCAGTTTTTGATTTGTTGTTTGTGTTGTATGTTGTGGATCCATGCAATGTAGTTTGTCTTTGTTGATTGATAGTGTTGATGATGATATGTGGGATTAATTCTTTTGGGATGTTTATAGTTTTGGAAATGGCAACTATTTGGATCATTTTAAAACCAAAAATGGAAATGGATCCTAAATATAAAGATCCAAAGCCTTCTTGGCATTGATCTTTTCGCAACATTATTGAATCAAGATCTACGTTGCTAATTAGAGTCGTCTTCTTCGTTTTCAGCTGGTGGCAGCATTCAGAAAATCTTGCTAGTTACGAGCAACAAGATGCGCACGAGTTCTTTATCTCAATGCTAGATAGGATTCATGAGAAGTTGGGAAAATCTAGTCCTGCAAATAGAGGTAATTCAGCACCAAGATTTGGCATTTCCTACATTTTGCAGGCTGAAATTTGGTTAACAGATGATATTAGAATACTTTGTTCTTTGCTTATAAATGAGGGAAAAAGAAAAGGTAAAAGTCTCATGCTAAGGTGTATTCATGCATTGAGAACTTAAGAGATTCTATTATCCATATTTTCCTGCTACACTAATTTTAAATCATATTCATGCATAGATTCTCCAGTAGTCATAAAGAATTTAATAGTTTCTTATAATCCACTTTTTTCTGCATCATGACGTTGAACAGAGAATGGGGATTGCCAGTGCATTGCTCATAGGGTTTTCTCGGGTCTCCTCAGATCAGATGTCACATGTACTTCCTGTGGATTTACATCCTCGACTTACGATCCATGTATAGACATCTCCCTCGATTTCTCAAACACGAGCTCCTCTTCAAAGTCTGATTTTGGTAGTCGATCAAGCAAGCCAAACGAGGCCTTAGCATCACCCACTCTCTCGGGGTGCTTAGACCTCTTCACGAGTCCCGAAAAATTGGGACCGGACCAAAAACTCTACTGCGATAATTGCCATGAAAAGCAAGACGCGTTGAAGCAGATGTCTATAAAGAAGCTCCCACTAGTCTTATGTCTGCACATCAAGCGTTTCGAGCACTCACCGATCCGGAAAATGTCAAGGAAAATCGACCGCCATTTGCAGTTCCCGTTCTCCTTGGACATGAGGCCTTACCTATCCTCTTCCATAGTGAAGAAACGGTTCGGGAATCGAATGTTCTCATTGGAAGGGGAGGAAGCCGAAGTTGTCTCGACCGAGTTTGAGGTTTTCGCGGTGGTGACTCATTCCGGGATGTTGGAATCCGGACATTACGTTACGTATCTGCGCTTGAAAGATCAGTGGTACAAATGCGACGATGCCTGGATTACAGAGGTTGACGAAGAAGTGGTGAGAGCTTCGCAGTGTTACTTGATGTTCTACGTGCAGAAGGTTTTTTACCATAAAGGGATGGACGAATTCGGCTGCCAGCCACTCTCGTCGCTGGCAGACGCCTTCGTCCCTATAGCCGGATGCTGCTAGACAAAAAAATGAGACGATACGCAATGTTTTTTGAGCCTCTTTCCTTCTTGGGTTTGTTCATCACTCTAGATGACAATGTATAGATATGACTATTTTAACATTTGACATGAGGCGTTCTTGAATTACAAGTCTCAATGCTTCTTTTTCTTTTCTTTTTAAGTATTTTTTACATGATCAAATATAAAAGCAACATTATGAATATAATAAAGTAGCTCGGAGAATTGTTAAACTACACGGCTGAATAAAAGGTAAAGTATAATATGCTCCAACAAACAGATTCTTGATTTCTTTAACAATGAAGATGAGAAAGAAAATCAAATAATGGATTCCTCTTTCTAACTAAAAGAAGCAAGAGCTGTGTTTCATTTTCATCCATGAATGGCATCATAGTGTGCAAGGACTTTGCCACGTCGATATATCAGCTAGAAGGCCACGAAGCTTGTCGATCAGTATCTTGAGATACTTGTTCTTCTCTGCAACTTCCTGTTTCAGATCAAGATAGAGAATGAATGATTCATATGTTTCCAGTAAAAAAATAAGTAGGGCACATGATACAGATAGGAATCATGGAATGAATAAGAAAGCATGTAAATGAGTAAATCAGTTTCCGCATAGATTACTTTACATTAGGTGAACACTAGATCATTTGCTGCTTCGGTTGAACTAAAGTGGACTTAAAGCACACGCATAACGCATAATGAACTCAAGAAGTAGATTACTAAAAAATTCCCAATCATAAACAGCAATCAGATTGATCGAATGCTTCTTTTAAGCGAAAGCAAAACATAAAAGATTTATGCATTCCCGTTCCTCTTCTCTGTAGGGCATTAATCCTAAATTCTCCACGAAAAGGACAGAAATCTTTGTTTTATAGAACACATCAGCATATATGAGATGTTTGCATCGTAAAGAGGGAAGAGAATATGATAACTATTTGATACAGCCTTCTGATTTTGTTCTCCCAAGTGCTGAATTACATGGCAGTATATGAATGTATAAATATTACTCTCATCTTAATTGTTGCTCTAGCCACTTTGGTTGAACTAGTAGAAGCAACATGTCGTGATAGGTTCGTTTCTAATCCCAGATACCTAAACATATAATGTGTATTTCCCGGGACGAATGAATCAAATACTCCACTCTTATTTGAATTATTACGTAGAAGATATTAGTACCTCTCTTAAGATAGTGGCTTGCTCTTCGAGCTTCTCGATTTCTGTTTGATCAGCCGCAGATCCTGAAGTGCTCGTCAAACCTGTTTCGGATGCTTTACCCTGCTTTCGTTGAAATGACATGATTCATATATCATACATCAAACTCACTTCGAGATCAGGCACTCAGAAACTATAATATGCAGCTCCACATGACTCACATTAAATGGAGACAGATTCTACTTTAGGATTTTAACAAACCAAGCATAAGTTCGAAATTCAGATTGCCATAACCATAACCTATAGCCCATAACTACAACAGTATTTCAGATCAAAATAGCGAAGTTTCTAAAGTGCACCAACTAGAAATATTCGAACATTTGCAGGAAATTTGATTAATCAGCATTCAAATATGTTGAACTTTGAGAATTTTCCCCAAAACAATTGATAATTTTAATTTAACATTTTATTACCGCGGTGAAATACCTTCTGAACACTCGAAATCGCGAGGAGGACGGACCGCAGCGACGCGACTGAGGCCTTATACTGCAGCCTGGCTTCGTCGAGGGCGCCGCCTCCAATTTCAAAGCTATTATGATGCTGAGTGTGGGACTGCGATGCAGAGGCGGAGGAAGATGCGGAAGAAGAGTCCGACAGTACGTCGGCGTTGGGATGGTGGCCGTTAATCACGCCACCGCCGGGATTAGTGGCACCAGCAGGCGCGGCGGAGGCGGAGGAAGACGTGTTGGACCAAAGCGCGGCGTTGCAGAGCTCGTCGTTCATGGCGGAGAGGATTAAGAAGGCGGATTGGATCGTCTCCTCGAGGTGCTTCTGGCCTTCGACGGCGAGCTCTTGAACGGTCTTGTGAGTGTAATTGCTAGAGGTCGGGGATGAACTCATCGTCGAGTGCTTCTCTTCCATTTACCGGCGCGGCGGAGGCGGCGGCGGACGCCGGAGGCGAAAAATGGCGGAGGATTTTGGGGGAAAATGAGAATTTTGACTGTATTGTTTCAAAATAAGTCGGAATTAGTATATGCTAATTTTATATTAGCGATTTCTACATCTGAGAAAAACGTTGTCATAATAAGAGGAAAATGTATATATTGTTGTAAATATTTATTTATGGACATTACTTATTACAACTTTCATCCCATGTTATTAGTCCATTTTAGATTGGGCATAGAAACCAAGACAGAAGGGATATATGACTATAATCAATTCTCATATTATTAGTCTCTTTTAGATTGAGCACATAAACCATAGATGAAGGAGATAAATGAATATAATCAATTTTAAGGAAAGAGATTAATTGTAATCAAAATATTTTTTGTCATTTAAAAAAAAAGACTAATATGATGGGACAAACCAAAACGAAAAATAAAACTAATATAACGGATGGATATAGTATTAGATAGAGTTTTTATCTCTTGTATATAGATCTCTTTATGTACCCATTTGTAGGATGGGCATTGTAAAATTAATGAGAAACCCTATTCTCAGCACGAAATCGAAATATCCATGTATCGTTAAAATGAAACACAAATCGAAATAAAATACTGTTATCATAAATAAAATAAAATTAGTATTGGCATTTCATTTTCCTCTTCCCTTAACATGAATACAAATGAAGAAAAAAATGGATAATAGGAGACACGCTTGAGAATTATATACCAATCAATATTCGAGCAGATTACAGATAATACTACAAGAGCAATTCTTTCAAGGCCGATGCAAAGTTACAAGGTGCACTTTTTATAGCACAATACCATATAATTCTAGAGAGAGAAACAAACTATTAGCATCACTGTATTTCCAGAATAAGGAAACAATTTTGAAACATAGAATTGCAGCTGAACAAAAACATTTCACACTTCAGCTGTCATTAGAATATCCGAGTATCGATTCTTGAAGATCACTGAGCCAATTTCTTCAAGTGCTGCAGTGTTTTCTGCTTGATCCACTGCCGATCATATGGAAGGTAAGCCTGAATTGAGTGATCGTAGCTGCAAAACAGTAGATAGCTCAAGAAGAATAATAAAAACAGTGGCGCGCAGAGAGAGAGGGAGAGAAGGAGATTTACATTAATGCACTCAAATCAGCTAGCCCATCGATGAAATTGTAAAGATCCGAGATATCATATGTGATATTTCTTACGGCTGGATTTAGCTCCTTCAGTTTTCGTTCATATAGCCCACATATTCCTGCATAAATTGTAAAAATATGTGAGGTAGAAAACAAAGAAGTTTAGCATGGGATCATAAAAACGCATACATTATGTCGACCATAAGACAATAGGTCCTGCCGTAAAGACATTTCATTTTTATTTTATTTCCTTCAGGTAATTAATTGCCTAATACCAACTCTGATCTTAAGAACAAGAAAGTCAAAGCATAACTGAGATATAATAAAATTTACAAGTTTGCATTGGCATTTATCTTTTCCCCTCTGATTCAAAAGTACCCTTCTGGTATAATCTTTAAACTAAAATTCATCGAAAAAACAGCAAATGAAGCTACATGTGTTGAGACCCATATAAAAAATCTAGAACTAATAGACCCAAGTAATGTTAATATGTTATATCAATTATCTTCCATATGGAGGTCTCTTAGCTCATGGAAATTTTCACAAAGAACGAGCACAGGCCAAACTTATCAACAGAGCTTCTCATTCTTCTCCATCTGAGCTATATGCTTTGTTGAGTTTATACTTAAAATACACCAAGTCAGCACTATTCTTCTTGGACACTACAATTGTACGAAACCCGTTGCATAACTTGCACTGCAGTGTTCTAAAAATTCTTACATTGTTCAATAACCTTTACACTGACATAGGAATAAGGGTGGCTGGATGGTTGCACAATGAGATCCGATACAATTGAAAGAGCAAGATTCGTAGCAAATTGTGAAAACCACATACATTTTATCAACAACAAGATGTAGCAAATTTCCTTCTCCCCCCCCCCCCTCCCCCCCCCCCCCCCCCCCTCAAACAAGAATGGCATAAGTCAGTAGTTCCCACTACCTCATCTTTCACAAGGAAGCTGAAAAGCTAGCATCTAGTCGAGATGGCTTTACAGACAAGTGGTTTGCATACAATGGATATTACAGTTAAATCCAAACGTAATGACTCAAACAATTTAAATTCTTCAATCTGAATGTACCTACAAATGTTATATAGCTCCTCTGCCATGTGACAACAACAAACTAATCAAAAATTCACAAGGTAACTATCTTTAGTGCATAGTGCATACCGTCCATTGCTTGGCTGATCGAATCATAGTCCATGAACGTACGAGTTGCTCTGTGTTGGGACGTTTGCATCAGAATAATAGTATGCCTATTTGACTGCACAGTATTTGACAGCAGAATAAAAAACAAGTAACAGTTATAAGCATCTAACAAAGACATATACTAACTTGTATTTTCTACTGAGAATTCATCCAATTTCAAACATGTTTTCAAGCATAAAACAAGAAAATACAGCACTGGTATATATTCACGAGCCAGTTAACAGCCAATGGAAGCAAAGGAAGATAGATTTGACTCTCTAGCCTAAAATTTGTCTACACAGAGTTTGTTGCTGCCTGTCCTTGTTCTAACAATAAATTTCAACGCAACAACCATAAATATTTGATATTTCCTCTTTTTATGTTAAAAAACAACAAAAGGAAAAAAAAGCGAGAACTTCAGCAGAAAAATAACAAAATAATCAATAGAGGGAAAAATAACAATAGAAATAGCAAAAAAAGCAGATAGGTAACCGAAAACAGAAATAAAATCTTTTGCAAAATTACATTAGAGGGAAAAAGAACGTGAGAAATAATTGATAAAACTCCAATTCATACGAAGGCGGCATATCCAAAACAGAAAACAGTAAAAAGAATTTAGAACGAAACCCTAACGAAACAGAGAAAGGGTACATCACATGGCGGAATAAACATGAAATGATTCGCGCATCAGAAGCTCGTATAAATGGAGATGGAGATGAAGAGGAAAATGATTACCATATCGGAAGAGCGAGAAGATCGACGGCGAGAGAAAGGAATTTGCTTTGATGCAGTGAATTTGATAAGAGCTACTTCTTCAGCTAGTTGTTTATGATTTTCTGTTCTATTTGGCTGGGAAAAATGGAAATATGAGGGCAATTTCGTCCATCACAACCATTTCCTTCCTTCTCACTTTCTATTTGATTCCTCTACTGGCGATCTTTTTTTCTTTTTTTTTTCTTTTTTCTTTTTTTGTGCAAATTGTATATATTTGTTATTTTATCAGCTTTTGTTGATCTAAACGTAACATATAAAGGAGTATTAATTAACAAAGGTGTTTTTCAGAAAATAGTTAGATGTTAAGAGACGAAATATTTTATAATAAAATAAATTAAAATTGAATTAGATATAAATAGAAAATTTGTGGATAAAGTACAATTTAGTATTAATGAGTTACAATGATAACATTTTCCAATTTTAGTATTGATAAAGGAAAATCTCTATCGGTTATATTGTCGGGACTAAAAAAAATTACTATTATAGGAGGTATTTATATGTAGAGTTTTATATAGAAAAATAATTTTTTTTTATAAAAAAAGTATTCAATTAAATACTATATCATGTAGATACATTTAGAATATTATTATACCTAATTAATATAAATTTGACAAAATTATGCATTCAGCTTGTTAAAACAAGAGGTTTGTATGTAGATAAGTTATTACGTATACACAAATTGAAGGATATAGTGACAACTAATAAAATTAAAATGTTATCATAATCAATTATAGATAAATATTTTAGGTCATTTTAAATTGTGATAATAAGTCAAAATAGTCACTTATCTTAGTAAAAGTTAAATTTTAGCCACAAACTTAAAAATATATAAATTGTAGTCACTTTTAATATAATGAGACAAAAATATCCTTAATAAAATATTAATAAAAAATAGAAAATAGAAAATACACTCGGAAACCACCCCCACCTTCTCTTCTTTCTCTCTTCTCCCCCATCTTCCCCCTCACGCTGCTGCAAATCTGCAATTTATTGTTGTTGTTTTTTTTTTCCCCCCTAATTTTCGTCCCCAACCCCTCCCCCTTTCCCTTTTCTCTTTCCCTCCCTCGCAGCCCGTGATGCACCTCTTTTTTTTTATCCACCTTCCATTGACACCGCTAATAACAAATGCCATCACCGCGACAACAGTAGCCACGCCGTGATAGCAACAATATCTACTTCCTTTAACACGGCTAGCATTGCCACCCACCAAAGCATCGCCACCATCGCCGCATTTCGGGCTCGAATGAGATCTATTTGAGCCTGTACGAGCCGTTCAACTCTCATTTGATCGAACCTTAGTGTGTCGGCATGGCTATTCAGGCTCGAACGGACTCGATCGAGCCGATATCAAGCCTCAACTTGCCGGGTCCGAATGAGGCTCGATCGAACCTTCTGGGCTCGAACGGCTCGATTGGCTCAATCGAGCCTCAGCTTGCCAGGTTCGATTGCGGCTCGATCGAGCCTCAGCTTGCCGGGCAAGAACGGACTCATTAAGGGTATTTTTGTCCAATCAAACTGAAAGTGGCTAGAATTTATATGTTTTTAAGTTTGTGGCTAGTATTTATCTTTTACTAAAATAAGTGGTTATTTTACATTCCGTCCCTTTTAAATTTTATGTAATTATATTATATATTTTTTATTTATATTGTAATTTATTCCTATATGGAGACATGAATTCTTAAGACAAGACCGAAAAAAGTATAATTTACTACAATGTAGAGGTTATTCCTAAATATAACTGGTCCCAAGTCGGGACCATGATTTTTTATTAGAATTGAGCCATTTCAAGGGTCATCCAAGTCAATGTGGGACTGACAAGTGGCTCTAACATGCCCCCGCCCCCAACCCATCATCGTTCTTGGTCTGACTCTAATAATACCATATTAGAATTGAGTCATTTCACCCCTTAAAAGGCTTTGTAAGGGGAAGAGTTATCCAATCTATATATAGAGTCCAAGTCTTTTTCCAAGACGATTTGAAACTAATGAGTGGCTCTAACATGTTTAATTTGTAGGATTCAAAATAAAGTATATTCCAAAGTCCGATATTAACCCACATTTTATTTCTTAGTTTAGCTAATCACATGTTTAATTTGTATAATTAAAAATGGAGTATATTCCAAGGTCCGATATTAGCCCACACTTTATCCCTTAGTTTGGAAGTACTTACAATGGGATATCAATCACACCAAAATACATAGATTAGAATAATCATATCTCATCCTATGGAATTAGTCTAATCCCTTAAAAGCAAAAGGCCCCTACTATCTACTATTAATACAAGTGAGACATTATTAATTGGACGAATAATATATTTAACACCATACGTTGAAATATTCGAATAAGACAATCTAGATTGTCTTCTTGGACGGAAGATTTTTTTTTTTCTTTCTGAAAAATTACAGCGCAATTGACCAATTTACCCCATCCATTAAGAATCAAATCACACACACAAAGCAAACAAAACTCAAACTCGAAGTTTATCATTCAATGGAACCATCTCCAAAGTATCACCATCCTCATTCCTACACTGCTCATCTCTCCTTCCCAATACATCAATTGGGACCAAAACCTCAGACTGAACAGCATCTGGTATTAAGAAAACCAAACCCAAAGTACAAAATCTAAGAATGTTTCTAATCAAAACTGTGACCCATAAATTCTTGAAATCACTCCTTGTAACATGAAGCAAATGCAGCACCAACCCTCCACCCCACTTTGAGCTAAGTCCCCCTAAACTGTCTATACACATCAAGAGTGCGAAGAAAGTGCCCTCGATTCCCAAAGGGCAGAGCTGAGAGCTCAGCACAATCATAGGCATCCACCTTATTCTGCTTATGATACTCGAGACGCATTCTTCTAACACAACAAAGAAGTAATCGGGGATTCCTAGGACTAAGTTCCAACGCAGGATGAAGATGTGATCGAGCATTCCTGAGAAGCCGTATAGGAGCTGTGCGGAGAAGATCAGAGCTCGAAACGGGTAGTCTTTCAGAGCTTTGTGGTAGATCACAACTCCAACTATGGAAGCCATTGCACCTATTGCATATATCATCCCTACAAATTCCTGCATGAAGCAGAAAATAAGTTTGATGTGCTTAGTTGTCTGTACTATTGTGGTGGATTATAGAGATTTTTGTCCAGTTTTCAAACAGATTTTTTTTCTCACCTGGGAGAAAGCGGGGCCAGCTCGTGGATCGGTGTACCAGTAGAAATGGCCTTCGTGAGTACTAATGCTCAGAGCTAACGATAGGTACATGTACAGAGATGGCTTCCAGATTTGTGGGATTTGGATTGTTCTAAACATGCCATTCACCGCTTCTTTTAGGTTTTCTGTTCGCTGCAAACATAAATCTGGTCAAGAGCTGGATAAGATCGTTACACGACTCTCAAAATAGGATGTTAAATACTGCAAGAAACTCTAGGTTGATGGCTTGTGATCTTAGTTATAAGGTGCCACAATTCAATTTTAGTCTCTCTGATCTTCTCAGAAGTGTACTTTTCGGATTGTTAGCATAAATTACAAAGTTGAATTCAGTAAATAACAATGCTAATGAAAATCAAGCAGAAGAATGGCAACATAATGAAAGGTGTTTAGTCTTTCATCGTAGAAACGATAACATGTTAATCCCTCTGGCATCACCATGGAGTCAAAATATGAAGCAATTTTGTTTAAAAGTGATATTGAGAAAGTGGGATTCATCATGGAAATTCGACTACATCAAACCAAAGGAAACTGAATTGTCCTGACCTTTTTCGTGTCAACACGAATATCCTCAGGTGTTCTTGCCTCATAGATCCCAAATCCTAGCACAACAAGGCAAGCTGGTGGAAATACCAAAAGCCCCAACGCCACCTACAACACAAATTCCACGTATTTCATCTCGTATTCCACCTCACAAACTCTCAAACAAACTGCGTATCATGAAACAAACCTGAGGTCCAAGCTTATGAACGAGAAAGCCACTAGTGGAGTATCCCAAAAGAGCACCAACGGAGGAACAAAACCCGCAAAGGCTCTGCATATCAGCTGCAAGAGACCTAATCTCTATACTATTTCTAGCAATACAAGCATCGATGGTGACATCAGCAATGGCCACCCCTGTAGCTATGCCTATCAAGCAAGTCAAGGCCGCCACGACTGGCAGCTGCCCCCCTGCCGCCACAGCCAGAGCCGAGACCCCCCCAACGACCCCTGCCACCACAAAATAAGGCCTGACGACGGTACCCCTTCACCGGAAAAACATCAGTCAATAGACCCCATATAGGCTTCATCAGCCATGGAATGTAGTATAAGCCTACGAAGAGCTGTACAGTTGATGGCTGCACCTTCTGCACGTCTTTCCAGTAGTAGTCGGAGACGACCATGAAGAACGAGCCTGAGAAGCCTTGGCTCAGGCCATAGACAAGCACGACTCCAAGAACGAAAGATGGGTTCAGCCTGCAAGAAAGCATGCGCAGCCATTGAAACGGCTCGAGAACGGCTGAGAGGAAGATGGACTTTCCGGAGCCATGTGTATCATGTTCTTGACTCTCTTGATCTGATTTGGTTAGCGGCTTTAGAGATTCACCTTCTTCTCCTTCTTCTTCCTCCAAGTGTTTGGGATTGGGATCTTGCATTTTGTGAGAGGACGGAAGATTGTGGATAATGGAGTCAGTAAGAAAGAGATCATCAACAAAATTACTTGTGAACACGTTAATTAATACTCCTACTTCATTAATGTAACTCAAAATCAGTGCAAGTCCACTCTCATACAGTAAAAAGTTCACAACAAGATGGTGAAACATTGCATAATACTCTTAGCTACTCCATTAAGATTTAAACACGTTCCTATAACATGGATCCAAGTGGAATGTGTTGATTTCTTCTCATACACATTATTCAACCATGAGATTAGTAGGCCTAGGATTCATACTTTATTCAGTAATTAGGCATTAATATTATATTCCAGGAGAATTTAATCTATACATCATGAAGTCAACTAACAAGTTGTTGCTTCTTACTTGTATTGAACCGAAAATCTTGTTAAATTGTGAAAATTACCTGAGATAAAATTGGGGATAAACCGGAAATCTCATCTTGGAAAAACGTCGATTTTGAAGAAGTAACCTCGATTCAATAAAGGGCAGAAGGGAAATGGAGTTGAGCAGCTGCAGTTTGGTGAGAGCGAAACTCTGCGCAACTGGAGAGAAGGCCATGGAATGGAAGGCATGGGCAAGCTGTGGTCAGTCCCACATCGACTGCGTGCAAGGAGACATCAAGCAGAACTGGACTATAAAAGAGAAGGTTGTATTGCGGTTGAAGTTTTAAAAGGGTCGGTTGGCTAAATATGCCACGCTAGCCCTAGTTCGGTTAGTGCTGTATGGAAATCAAGACATATGGCCGACATAATTTCTGGAAACCTATAGGGTTGGCTCGCTTGGCCGACCCTCCATCTAATCTTTCAAATTGATTTTAATTAACGTCGTTTAATCATGCAATTCACATAGTAAGATTTTAGATTTATTCAAATAAATTATAATTAATCATGCAATTCACATAAGATTTTAAATTTAGTTTGTGATTGTTTTATTTCATTTATGAGGCATTCACATAAGATTTTAAATTTAGTTTGTGATTGCTTTATTTCATTTATGAGGCTAAGGTTTACTGTATTATGTTTAATACTCCTTCCGTCCCATTGTTACGTGAGTTAATTATTGCCAAAAAAAGGAAATGAGACATGTTATATGGGACATATCAAAAAAAAAAGAGAGACCTCTTCAATGGAACGGAGGGAGTACTATTGATCTTGATACTTTTAACTCAAAATTTGTGAGATAAATTTTAATCAAATATATCAAAATCAATGGGATAGACGAGCCGAAGATTTTGTCATGTTATTTAATTTTGTCATTTAATAAACAAACATTCACGTTACGAAGTTCAATTGTCCAGCTCAATTAGTACGTTCAATTGTTCAGCTCAATACGACCGGTATACTAAAAAAATCGGTATAGACAGTAGCGGATTATGACTTAATCGGTAGTCTCTAGGGTAAGACATTTATTCTCCGACTAATAGAGGTTTCTTCTCCAACTAATAAATCAAAGCGTTGGAATCATCTCAAACTACATGTGTGTGAGTGTGTGTGTGCGAATTATAGCCCTCTTGTGAATGGAAACAAAAGAAATTTAATTTGAAATGTGTATGTTTACCATCTTTTATTATATAGTGTGTAATGAAACGGACACTGCATATGTTATTGGCAAAGAAAATTAGGATGAGACTATAATATGGCAGGAATAAAATTAAAATATATACAACAAAATGATTAATTTATTGAATTACAATAGGTCCAACAAATTAAAACAACGAGTAGGTAGAGAGCATTGAGTTATAGAGAATACAGAGAAACTAGGCAAGAAGTTTCATGACATGATGGATAGCTAGAAGCTTCTGGAACTCATGCTGCAAGAAGCTTCTGGATGTCCTTCTGTAGAAAACCAGGCAAAAATATGGATTATGATATTTCACTAAAATTTAGAGAAATAAACAATTAAGAATATAGGTTAACAAATTCACTACAATAATTGGTAGTGGTTAAGAAGAGATTATTTCATCTTCTTCATTATCTTTTTCAGAAAATAGCAAGAAAAGAAGCTGAGGAACTCTTGTACAGTAAAATCGCTAAAAGTGCATAAATTTGATTAATGAAATGTGATATGATTAAAAATATATATATACCTCTATTTGGAGTGGAGAGGTTGTTGGTTGATATCTTTCAACTACTTTACCATTTTTGTCCACAAGGAACTTCTCAAAATTCCATTTAATCAAATCACCCAGAAATCCTCCGGCGTTTGACTTCAAGAACTGATAGACCGGAGCTGTATTTGGTCCATTGACATCAACCTGCACAAAAGTTACAACTTCAGAATTCAATTCACAGTGTTCTATTTGAACAGAGCCAAGAAAAAAGAAAAACCGGAAGCACCTTATCGAAAATCGGGAATTCTGCTTTGAATCGTGTACAAGCAAACGTCTTAATATCTGCATTTGATCCTGGCTCTTGGCCTCCAAACTGATTGCAGGGGAAGGCCAAGATTTCGAGTCCTGCATCACATAGTAGAAAATTTCACCTTGCATAAATAATCCTTTCATAAATTCTTTAGATATATTTTGAATAATTGGTTTGAGATTTCACCTTGAGGTTTGTACTTTTCATAGATATGAGAGAGCTCGGTATAATTCGATGATGTTAAGCCACTGAATCCCAAAAGCATTAACTACGTATAGTTAACAGGCACTCGAAGAAAATTTTGCAACAGAGAAATGGAAGTGAGATTCTTAAGCATATTCGATATTACCATCTTGAAGCAACATTTACTATCAAGAGTACTTTTCCTTTGAATTTGCTAAGCTCGACGTCCTTCCCATCAATATCCTGTTTCCAGTGAGAGCATTTCAGGATTATAAATCTATTTTCTCTTAAAGGAGAAAAATAATGTCGACATAAGTTTCACAATACGAGCAAATGCATTCAACAATCCAACTAAAAGATTGCATAATAAGAATTAAAATGCTGCAAACAAGAACAATACCATCTCACAGTGTATTATTCCTTTGTTCTACTTTTGACATGGTTTTAGAAAAAAAAGTCACAATACTGTGAAGTACAAGCATTCTATCGATGTTAGTCACGATTCACTAATACTTTCGACTGCAGAATAGTACTAAGAACTCCTTGTGCTAAAAGCCGGTTTTTGTATGCAAAGACATCGAAAGCTGAAAGAAATTAAATAACGGTTATACCATGAAGTATATTGAACTTATATAATGGTTGGAATTTGATGATAGTTCTTTAAAGAAACTAGGGAACAATTTCAACTACAACCATACTGGAGTGAAGGAATAGGCCTAATCAACAAGAATAACTAATCAGATATTTTTTTAGCACTTAATTAGCAAAAGACACTTCATTCATAAACACCAATTGCATATTCTAATTTCATTCCAACATTCTAATTCAATTACTCTTCCATATAATTCATACTCATACCAATGTTTCCTTCAGAATTCAACTATAATCAAACAGCAATATAAGAAAAAGTAGAAAAATAAAAATAAGATGGCAACAGAACATAAGCAATAGAGAACAATGTAACTAAGATAGAGAGAGAGAGAGAGAGAGAGAGAGAGAGAGAAAGGTGATGTCACCTTCACACTGAAATCATGAATGGTCTTCCCCGTAGCAGCTCTGGCGTAAACAGAGGCAAAAGATCGAGACTTTAACGGGAACCCAGATACAATCGGTGACAAAACGGAGAACCCATCTCGGAAAAACGTCGATTTCGAAGAACTGAGACTCGAACGGTTCGAGGAATCAAGAAACGCCATGACGGAATTGGAGTTGAGCTGCAGTTTAGTGAGAACTAAACTCTGCAACGGAGCCGAGAAAACAGAAGAGAAGGCCATGGAAGCCATCGCCGAGGGTGGTGCGGCTGGTGCAAGATGTGGTCGGAACACGCTGAGTGTGTGAAGATTTAACGCAGTTAACCGAAATGAATTTGTGCGCCGTGATATAAAGTAGACTCGAGGTCGGTTTCTTTGTTCTTTATGTTTATTTTTAGAATGGGAGTAAATCTTCCACGTGTTCCGTTAACAAGCGCACTCTCTCTCTCCAACGTCCAACCACCTCGGAGTTTCGGATCTACGGTCCAATCCCATTTTTGTTGGGCGGTCCTCTGTAAGGCTTGGTTGATTTTGAAACCCGATTTGCCGAATGGACTCGGGTCGGCCCAGCCCGGCCGGCCAATTATTGGGTACACTATCACCTAGGTACACGTGGCCGAAAACCTCGTGAGCTATTCGAATTCCGCCTCGAAAAAAAGCTCGTTTGATATTTGCTCGTTTTGTAAATGAGTCGTGCTCAAGCTTTCAACCGAACTTGAAAAGTTTTCGAGTAGAGCTTTAGCCTGCCCCTATGTTCGGTTCGAGAGGCTTGCAAGCATGATTGAGTTATACTCCCTCTGTCTTATCCTAAATAATACTTCCTCCGTCCCAATTCAATTGTCCCTTTTCTTTTCACCACGGGATCTAAGACGAGCTTGTTTATGGAAAAGGAGGAAGAGGTGGAGTGTCGCAACCCAATTTAAATTAAAGGATATTTACACCGAGTAACATGCGACTAAATAAAAAAAATGAAAAAAAAAAAATGAACGAAAACTAAACGTACTTCAGAATAGAACATGAATGAATGGGCAGCCACTATACATCCCAAATAACAACATAGATCCTGTTTCAAGTCCTCATTAATAATCAAGATAAGAGAAACGATCAAGGACCTAAATTTTCGAGACTTTACTATCAAGTAAACCAAAATTTGGAACAAGATCTCAACAAAAATTCTCAAATGAAGTAGACCAACAATTACCTCAAGGAAATTATAATTATAGGAAATATCACATGCCCATTTACAAAAGAGTATCCAAGGGTTCAAGTGAAATACAACCCCAAAGGAGATATGCCAGATTGATACTACAATCCATAAGCAAAAAAATATTAGAATGTTGCAGTAGAAAACGTGAACAGATTATATGTGAGAAGACATATAATCCAAGCTTAAACATCTATTTACAGAATATTAACAACAAAAGCTCTGTTCGCACACTCCAATCTGCATCCAGCCATCCATGCTTAATCTGCACATTTTAGAAATAACATGCAGGACTGAGTACAAAATACTCAGTGAGCACGTTCCCAAAGCATTTAAAAGCCGCTACTTAGAGCTATATATTGAACTTGACACTTTTAAGCTTAGCACAAGAATTTTCTTTATAAATTATCTCTTGTGCATACTAAAATATTTTAACCTCATAGACTGCAGTCAAAACATACCATCATTCTCATTATGCATGTACCACAACTACTATCATATCAACTATGTGTTGAGAGGTAGGCCTCCATCTCAATCACCATGATCGGCCAACTAAATAAATAGAAAGCACACAATCATAACGTGTACACAAATCCTGCATCACACAGGACCGATATCGTCCTTCTTCAGTAGGTGGTATCACACACAAACATTAAACATTGGCAAGTCAATAATTTGAAAACAAAATCCTCATATAAATAGAGGCACATTCATTTCATTTTAGTTCGAAAGCCCACCTGAACTTTACTTGCACTTCTACTAATTTACGCTTCCTTCCCTCTTCACTTCACATTCCCGCTCGTACCTTTATCAATTGAGGTTCGAATAAGAGCGAGAAAATAATTAGAGAAAGAAAGGTAAATGATTTTCTAACTTTTACTCAAAGTTCTATTTGGTTGTTAGCCTCATTTCATATGTTCTTAGGCTACATATATATAATATTTACTTGAATATAAGATCCTTAACCTCATATCACAACTACTTTTTATAAGTTACAGCAAGTCAATAAAAACAGCCTATATATATGCATATATTCTCAGTATATGAACACATGAGCAAATCTAATATTCACTTAGGCACCTTAATTTTAGATACTACCAGTAATAAGTATTAAAATTCCAAAGCCAAACTGATAACAGGTGTTGCACAAAGTTCAGAATTCTATATCTTAATCCTTGATAGGATATGGCCCAACAGGCCCAGATCAGCTCGGCCCATTCCTAATTCCCCCGGCCCAATCAAGGATAAAGCCCAGAGGAAGTCAAGAAAGTCAACCAACTGCTCCCAACCACTCCACAGTGCAGACAGGAGCACCCACGACCCCCAACCACTCCTGGAACACCCGTGACCTCCATCCTCTATAAAAGGGAATCATTTGTAAAGAAAGAGGCAGGTTGTAATAGCGGTTAGAACACGAAAATATAAAACATTCTCTCCTTCGTGGACGTAGATCTAATCAAAGATCGAACCACGTAAAAACCTCTCGTGTTCTTCATTCTCTCTCTCGTATAATCACCCTAAAATACACGATCGATCACTGGCGCCGTCTGTGGGAAACGAAAGAATTTTGTGAAACCGATCAGCGTATTTCAAGTGAAAACACGATGGTAAGACCAACCCGCTCCGCCACCACCGCCGCTGCTGCCAAGGAAAAACAGAAACGAGCTGACCTCTTTTCCAATCCACCTTACATGCCGGCCAACGAGGAAGGTGACGTTAGTCAAGCTCAGAAAACTGCTTCCCAGATCCAGCGTGACCAACAGCCCATCCGCCGAACTCCTGAAGGCCACCCGGAGGAGGTCCCATCTGGGGGTTCAGCTAGCGACGATGGACCAGATCAAAGTGGCAGCCGACGCGGGAATGCTGAACTCCAACCCGAGCTGGGAGACGTACTGAAAGCGTACCTGAGCATCCATGAGCAGGATTTTCGCAGGTTCGCCGATCAACACCGACAAAGTCAAAGCAAGGAAGACGAAGTCGAACCGTCACAAAGGCCATCCCCAAGTCTTCGGATCGTTGGAGGCAGGGAGGCCGAAGTTCCCCGTAGGCGACAAAACAATCGCCGTGGGAACGGTCGCGCTTCACCTCGGCACGGTTCAACGTCACCTCGTCAAAACGCCGTTCCTCATTGGCGTGACGAACGGAACGTCTATCAAAGAAGATTCGACGTTGAACCCGAAGTTCCCCGAAGGCGACAGAGCAATCGCCGCGGAAACAATCACGTTTCACCTCAGCGCGATCCGACGCCACCGCGTCAAAACGCCGTTCCACCTCGGCACGACGAGGAGAACACCTACCAAGGAAGGTTCGCCGTCTACGGTCGAATCTCGACTCCGTTCACTAATAGGATACTCTATACTCCCCTCCCGTCGACGTATAGAGTACCTCCTATCCCGCCTTACAACGGAACCCAAGATCCCAACAACTTTTTATCCCGGTTCCAATACAACATGATGAACCAGGGGTTGGCCGAAGACGTTTACATGTGTAAAGTCTTCCCCGAGCTACTAGTAGACAACGCTAGAAGCTGGTTCGATAGCCTCCCTAATTGCAGCGTAGGATCGTATGCCGACCTACTGGACGCCTTTGAACGTCGTTTCTTCCAAAAAGCCGAGGCAAAAATCAGCCCAGCCCAGCTCCTCACCTTAAAGCAAGGGCGGGGAGAAACGATCAGTGATTTTCTGGCCCGTTTTTATAACGAGAGCCTAAAAGTCGATCGTCTCTCCGACGACGTGCTTATCTCGGCATTCCAAAATGGCATCCAGTCCGGGACTCTCTTCAGAGAGCTCGTAAAGGCACGTCCTACGACCTCGAAGCAGCTATGGAAGATCGCCGACACATTCGCCGAAGCGGACGAGGCCGATCGGAAGAAACGGGCTGCAGATCGGCCCGAAAACAACGATAAGAGAAAGAAAGAGGAGCGCACCGACCTTGGGCAAGGCCGCCGAAGTGCCCTCGAAAGGTTACAACGAGGACCCCTCGAGTCCCGATTAGGACCTCGATCCAACCAAGACCGAAGTCAGTATACACCACTGACAAAGTCAAGGGCCGAAATATACGAGCTCCATGCGAACTTGTTTGAGAAGCCGCCGCCCTTATCTCGAGGTGGGTCGAAACATCGATCCAAGAAGAAATACTGCAAACTCCATAATGACTACGGTCATGAAACTGAAGATTGCAGAGATCTCGCCTCGGATATAGAGCACATGATACGCGACGGTACCCTCAAACTGTACCAAAGTCGCAATCAGAAAGAGGCCCGACCTCAAGGGAAGGGCAAGAGAAAGAAAAATAAGGGAGGCTATAACTGCGCCCCCCAAAATGACAAAAGGCCAAGGCACGACGACGAGGATGAGGACGAAGATCAGCCTCAATATGACGCAGTCATCACGGCCATCACCGGACTGCCCGAAGGCACGACGAGGTCATCATTGAAAGCCGAAGCCCGGAGTCCACAGCGAGAAGAACCCACTCAAAAAAGGTTCAGGAGAGACGAGGTCGTCACCTTTTCCGGTGATGACCCAGTTCCCCATGCGGTACCTCATCAAGATGCCACCATAATCGAGGCAGTGGTGGCCAACAAACTGGTCCACCGCATATTTGTTGATAGTGGAGCATCGGTGAGTGTGCTCTTTAAAGACTGCTTCGATAAGCTAGATATCGAAGAAGCACGTCTAAAGCCAGCACCCATGCCATTAAAGAACTTCACACAACAAGAGACGACGACGGAAGGCATAATTTCACTGCCCGTGACAGTTGGAAAAAGCCCGTTGTCTACTACAAAGATAATCCACTTCTTCGTCGTAAAAGCCAGCTCCCCCTATAACATCATCTTAGGAAGGGATTGGCTAATATCGACAAAGGCAATCTGCTCGGCCTACCACCTGACGATTAAGATTCCATCTAGAAACGGAGTGATCACGCTTCGGGGAAACCAACAACAGGCAAAGGAGTGCATGCAGGTCGCACTCCGAGGTGATAGGAATCAACACCCCCAGGCATAGCAACTACAGAAACCCGAAGAGGTGGAGCCGACGTCGTCTCCATCCATCGAGCCGGTAGAAGACATCGCATTATACGAAGATGACCCTGCCAAGGTCGTCAAAGTAGGGTTCGTCGGCGAAAACGAGCTCCGAAGTCAACTTATCCGGCTACTTCGGGAGTATAGAGATGTCTTCGCCTGGTCGCCGCTTGACATGACCGGGGTGGCACCAAACATCATCACTCATCGCCTCAACATCGACCCTGCAATAAAACCAGTTCGGCAGAAATAACGAGCCTTCGCAGCCGAAAGGAGTCGAGTAATTCACGACGAGGTCCGGCAACTGCAAAAGGCCGATATTTTATTCGAAGTAAAGTATCCGACCTGGTTGGCCAACCCCGTGATGGTGAAAAAGCAGGGAGGTGGGTGGCGGATGTGCATTGACTACACGGACCTTAATAAGCACTGCCCAAAGGACTGCTACCCCCTCCCCAACATTGACAAGAAGGTCGAAGCTCTTGTTGGCCACAAGGTGTTCAGCTTCTTGGACCTATACAAGGGATACCACCAAGTCCTCATGAATGCCGAAGACGCGCCGAAGACCGCCTTCGTCACGGACTTCGGCATCTATGCATACAAAAAAATGCCCTTCGGACTAAAGAACGCCGGAGCCACATACCAGAGGATGGTCGATAAAATTTTTGAAGCCCACGTCGGTAGCATTGTCGAAGTATATGTAGACGATATAGTCGTAAAGAGCAAGGAGATCGCCACTTGTGTAAACGACCTTAAAGTTGTCTTTAGCCTACTTCGTAAAGTGAACCTAAAATTAAACCCTGAAAAGTGTACTTTTATGGTCCGATCTGGAAAATTTCTAGGGTGTTGGGTTTCACGCGAGGGGTTAAAAGCCAACCCTTCGAAAGTCCGGTCTATCCAAGAAATGCAAGTGCCGAAGTCGATCCACGACGTGCACAAACTGACGGGCTGCCTAGCCGCCCTCAGTCGCTTTCTATCTAAGGCCGCCGAAAAACAACTCCCATTCTTCAAGATACTAAAGAAGGCTCCGAACTTCGAGTGGAACGATGAGCACAGAGGAGCTTTCGATGGTTTGAAGAAGTATCTCACAAATCTCCTAACCTTATCTGCGCCAAAGAAGGACGAAACCCTCTCTTTATACCTCGCCGCTTCGAACGAGGCAATCAGTGCAGTCCTGGTATGAGAAGAAAGACGTCATCAGCTACCCGTCTATTTCATAAGCCGAGCCCTAAAAGGGCCGGAGACGAGATACCAGCCTTTGGAAAAGGTTGCACTTGCGTTGGTGAATGCAGCGAGGAGACTTCGACCATACTTCCATGCACATCAGATACAAGTACTGACCGACCTACCACTTCGGCAAGTACTTACAAAGCCAGAAGCGTCTGGGCGAATCGCTAAATGGGCTGTAGAACTCGGCGAGCACACAATTTCCTTTATACCTCGCCAAGCAATCAAAGGACAAGCCCTGGCCGATTTTCTGGTGGAAGCCAAGTTCACGGAAGCACAGCAATCCGTTGAACCTACTGAAGATAAACCAAAGGCCGAGGCACCTAATCCACAACCGCGAGACTGTTGGAAGGTCTACGTGGACGGGGCATCAGGTAACAAAGGAAGCGGAGCCGGGGTTTTACTCATCAGCCCGGAAGGAAAGGAGATCACCCATGCACTCCGGTTCAATTTTCCGACCACAAATAACAAAGTTGAGTACGAAGCTCTAATCGCTGGACTTCGCCTAGCCGAGGCTCTCCGGGTAAGGGCCATTCAAATTCACAGCGATTCCCAAATCATAGTGAATCATATACTGGGTAAATACGAGGCCAAAGGAGAACGAATGAAGAAGTACCTTCATAAGGCCAAGATCCTACAACAAGGCTTCTCGTACTTCGAGTTAGTGCGAATCCCAAGAGGGGATAACGGGCGAGCTGACGCACTAAGCAAGCTCGCGTCATCATCAACAATCTCTCCAGTGGAAGAAGTACAGCTCCGAAGTATCGATGAAGCCGAAGTTAACATAGTAACCGAAGATGGCCCGAACTGGATGACTCCACTTCGCAGCTATCTAGAGATAGGCGAACTCCCCACCGATAAGGTTGAAGCTAGAAAGCTCCTGGCCAAGTCCACCAAGTATGTCTTTGAACAGGGAGTGTTGTATAGAAGATCCTACCTCCAACCTCTCCTAAGATGTGCGGGGCCCAACCAAGCAAACTACACACTGCGCGAAGTCCATGAAGGCTCCTGTGGCAGTCACATTGGAGCCCGCGCCCTCTCCAAAAAGATCATGAGGTGTGGGTACTACTGGCCCACCATGTTCCAAGACGCTACCAACCTCGTCAAAAGGTGTCCGAAGTGCTAAATCCATGCGACGGTTCCGAGGTTGCCTCAGACCGAGCTGACCAGCATACAAAGCCCTTGGCCGTTCATGCAGTGGGGAATTGACATCGTCGGCCCATTTGAAAAAGCCCCCGGCCAATTACAATTCCTCATTGTAGCCATCGACTACTTTACGAAGTGGGTCGAAGCCGAACCATTGGCCCGGATCACAAGTAAAAACGCCCTGAACTTCGTTTGGAAGAACATAGTTTGTCGTTTCGGCATACCTCACGTCCTCGTATCAGATAATGGAACCCAGTTCACAGACAGGACGTTCAGAGAATGGTGTGACGAACTCCACATCCAGCAAAAGTTCACCTCGGTAGCCCATCCTCAAGCGAATGGCCAAACCGAGGTTACAAACCGAACGATAGTCAAAGGGTTAAAAACCCGGCTCGACAAGGCCAAAAGAGACTGGGCTGCGAACTTATCCCAAGTCCTATGGTCGTACCGAACCACCCCGAGGACATCACACGGCGAAACACCATATAGCTTGGTGTACGGAACCGAGGCGGTGATCCCGGTAGAGATCGGTCTGCCGAGCCCCCGAACGCTTAACTTCGCAGCCCAAGACAACGAAGATGGACTTCGAACTAACTTGGACTTGCTAGAAGAGAGACGGGAACAAGCCTACATACAAGAAGCTCGATACAAACAGCAAGTAGCTCGGTATTATAACAGCCGGGTGAAGCATCAGCAGCTCCAAATAGGCGACTTCGTACTCCGGAATAACGAGGTCAGTAAGGCGGAAAAACTCGGCAAATTAGAAGCCACCTGGGAAGGACCATACCGAGTTCAAGAAGTCCTCGGAAAAGGGTCGTACAAGCTCGCCCACCTATCTGGTGAGCCCATACCCCGTACATGGCACATTACTCACTTGAAAAGGTACTTTGTATAAACAGAGAGCAGTGTCCGAGTCCATTTAGGTCCTAGGAGCCGGGTCGTCTTGGTAAATTCTGTCTTTTTTTAACTCCATTCAATTAAAGTTTTTTTTTTAGTTCACTTAAATAATTTGCATACATGGTACACCTCTCTCGTTTTATACCAAGTATCTTGATTTTAAAATCCTGACGAGGATACAAATAAACTCCACGTCGGAGTAACACCTAAACGCGCGTAAGGGGACCACCCCTATCGATAAACTCGACAAATAAGGTACTTGAAAGCCTAAACTTCGTCTTTGGACGAAGTGGCTACTTGAAAGCCTAAACTTCGTCTTCGGACGAAGTGGCTACTTGAAAGCCTAAACTTCGTCTTCGGACGAAGTGGCTACTTGAAAGCCTAAACTTCGTCTTCGGACGAAGTGGCTACTTGAAAGCCTAAACTTCGTCTTCGGACGAAGTGGCTACTTGAAAGCCTAAACTTCGTCTTCGGACGAAGTGGCTGGTTAACAGCCTAAGCTTCGTCTTCAGACGAAGTCGCCACTTAAAAGCCTAAACTTCATCAGACAAGGTGGCTAACTGAAAACACAAATCTTCGTCACAAGACGAAGTGACTGAGAAAGTTGGTAAACGCAAATGCAAAAATTTCTGTTTTATTTGAATAGAAATAAATATACATTGTTACATTAAGGCGAGGAACCCGGAGGCTTTGGCTTACTAAAGCTAAGCCAATCTCTAGCAAAATCCCTGCCGGAGTTGAAGTTCAAAACATCGTCTATACTAAACCTGCCCCGACCGCGTCCAGAAGCCGAACTTCGGCCTCTACCTCGGACATTCTGGCTCGCCCGACCCCGACCCCGACCCCGTCCAGACGCCGATCGCCGCTCTTGACTATAAATTTCTTGAGAATGGCGTGTCACAATCTTCGGGTCCGGGTCAGCAGACCTCGAAGATTCACCTCCCAAAAATTCTCTAGAAGTACGGTCGAGCAACTTCGGATCCGGATCGGAAGAAACTGAAGTCGCAGAACCAGCTTGTAAAGACAGACGCCGCTTCAGCTTCGGAAATCGATCAAGGACTGTCTCATAAATGCTCGCCACACGAACGAGCTCTTCAAACTCACCTCTAACCTGCCAGGATTCACTCCCAAATTCCTCCCTGTAACTTCGGCATCGGGCCTGGAGCTCCTTGACCTTATCGTAAGTCTCGGAAATCGTGGATCCCCCAGCTCGGTGAATTATGGTCTCGTATTCCATATGCTCTTCGACGATCTCTTTGCAAGCCTTGATGTCATCCCGAGCTCGCTGGTACTGGTCTTCGAGCTCCATGTATCTGGCATGCATCTCATCGAGTTTTTCTAAAGAAGCCCGAAGTTTCACCTCGGCCTCGATCTCTATGTTATTAGCCCGCTTCTTCCAGTTCGAAACATCGAGCTCGGCCACCTCTACGGCTCGGCGAAGCTCGGATATTTCTTGAACAAGGTGGGAGGCATCATAAAACTCGGGAACAGACTACAGAACAAATACAAGCAAGGTTCAAAAAGAAATCCTTTTATTTATGTATAGCCGAAAACGGCGAAAGAAACGCCACCCTAACGGTGACGAAGTACAAAACTAAAAAAAAAAAAAAAAAAAAAAAAAAAAGAGGAGAAGAGGGAAAGAAGCCAAAAATCGTGAAGTGTCAATTCACTACTTCACGATTTTCTCCTTCTAGGCCGACCTCTGGTTCCTCGAGGTCGTCGCGAGCTGGTTCCTCGGTGGTCTGTGCAGCCGGGGTCTTCTCAAGGTCGGCGATGACCGTCTCCAGGAGTTCATACCTGTCGGCGGGACATCGCCGAATAGTCCCTTCAGTGAGAAGAACCCTCTGCGCGGCGAGCTGCTCGACCACCGGGATTGAAGAACCGAGCTCCAAGAGCACACCGGCGAAGTCCTGCAGCGTTTCCTCCTCCGTCATGACACCATACCCGTACTTGGTTTTATCAAGCTCGGGGATGTCGGCGGCGATGTTGTCAAGCGCTGCAGAGACGATCGGGGTACTCAAGGCACTCGCCAACTGAACGGCCATGTGGGAGAAATGCCTCGACCGGAAGACACGTTCCACCACAGCTCGGAACACGTCCCCCTGTCCAGCCACCACCCCGGCAATCTCGTTGGTCAGCCGGTCCACTTCGGCCTCCAGCTCGGCGTTCTTCTTCTTCGCCTCTTCGGCGGCAGCCAAAGCCACCGCCTCCCTCTCCTGTGCTGCCTGTGCCGCGGCTTCGGCAGCATGGACCCTGGCCATCAGCCGATCCTCCGTAGCCGCAGCTCGGCAGCCTGTGTTTGTAACTTGGCGACTCCACTCCTAATGAAGCTCGCCAAGCCCTGCAAAACCGCCTCGGCTCCCTAAAACCCAAAAACAAAGGGGAGATTAAAAAAGGAACAATCACTATGTATATGTAATATTCAGTTGTACACTTACTTCAGGGAATCCTTGGCTCGAGGTCGCGCCGCTCTCGACGATCGTCACTTCGGCATCCAACGAAGTTACGGCTCCTCGAGGTCGTCGGCCGACCACCTGCAGTGGAGAGGAACCATGGACAGGCGCCTCCAGCTGCGAACTTACGGATACCGACCTTGTAAGGTCGGCCGTCCTCTCTGACGACGCCGCCGAAGTCACCCTCTCCACCACGGAAACAGAGGGCTTCTGCCTCTTCCTCTTATTCTTGCCTTGTAAGGCGGCCTGGAAAGCTTGGGCATCCACTACAAAAAAAAAAATATATATATATGGTCAGCAAAAAACGAAAGAAATCACGAAACGCAAGTCAGCGAAGCAGAGCCTCACCCAAGTCCGCGTCAGACACGGAGTTATACGGGCTTAGCCCATGATTCGCAAGCTCGGCCTCGGCATAATTCCTTTCAACGAGGCCGAGGTTCACCAAGCTCGTCTCAAGGTCACCGGTCGGTTTCCCAGTGTCTCGAGGAGCGAACTTACCCTTCATCCAAGAGTATAACGGGACACCTTCACACCGGCAAAAGAAGAACTTCTTTTGCCAGTTCGGCACCTTAGAAGGCGTCCCCAACTTGAACCTATTAATAGGGGAAAGGTAAGCCCACCCCGTCGGACCAAGCTTAGGCCTAAAAAACCTAAGGAACGACTCTACGGTAGGCGTACCACCACGTCGGCTGACCTCAAAGCAAAAGCCGATGATCTGCTTGACAGAGGGTGGCTGCAACTGACCTAACGCCAGTTCAAGCTCTTCTAAGAGCTCGACAAAAAAATTGTTCAAAGGGAACCGTAAACCAAAATGAAGGTAATCTTCATATACAGTAAAAAAACCCACAGGAGGCGAACTACCCCTATCAACATCACGAGGTAAAAGGAGTTCGACTGACTCGGGAAATAAAAAACTGCGGGCCAAACCCTGCATATGAGATACAGACATGGTGGAGGCCACAGCCAGAGACGCGTCAGACCCGACCAACGACGGGAATTCAATTTCCCTAAACGCCGGCGGGACTAACGCGCGGGTATATACATTCAGCCAAACCTTCGCCGGAAACCCCCTAACCGGCGAAGGCGAAACCCCTACGTTCTCACTATCACTATCTACTTGGGGAAAAGGAGAAGCATCCATTGTGAAGAAAATTACTTACTTGTCACAGATTTTCTGATCAAAAATCACCGAGAACTGGCTAAACGGCGGCGGTTGCAGAATTTTGGGGCTTAGGGTTTTCTCTTGCGCGATATTGAAAATCGATTGAGAAAAATGTGGTTTAGCGTACATAAGAAGCCTTTAAAAGGCAAGGGCACGCCTTTTCAAATCCCGCCTCTTCACCTGCCCCAACCAAAAAGCGACGCGTGTCCTACCTACGCTGACAACAGCAGTCGCACATTACGCCACGTCTATTCAAGCTCGACCTCGTCAAAATGAGGCGGTATACATTTCGACTTCGTCAACACCACATTTCCGACGAAGCAATGCAATTGAAGCTCGACCTCGTCAAAACGAGGCGGTATACATTTCGACTTCGTCAAGATCTCATTTCCGACGAAGCAATGAAATTCAAGCTCGACCTCGTCAAAACGAGGCGGTATACATTTCGACTTCGTCAAGATCTCATTTCCGACGAAGCAATGAAATTCAAGCTCGACCTCGTCAAAACGAGGCGGTATACATTTCGACTTCGTCAAGATCTCATTTCCGACGAAGCAATGAAGTTCAAGCTCGACCTCGTCAAAACGAGGCGGTATACATTTCGACTTCGTCAACACCACATTTCCGACGAAGCAAATACAATTCGACCTCGACCTCGGCCAGTTTACACCTCCCCACAATGACCTCGCTGCTCCGGTCTTTTGGGGGGGGATGTGATAGGATATGGCCCAACAGGCCCAGATCAGCTCGGCCCATTCCTAATTCCCCCGGCCCAATCAAGGATAAAGCCCAGAGGAAGTCAAGAAAGTCAACCAACTGCTCCCAACCACTCCACAGTGCAGACAGGAGCACCCACGACCCCCAACCACTCCTGGAACACCCGTGACCTCCATCCTCTATAAAAGGGAATCATTTGTAAAGAAAGAGGCAGGTTGTAATAGCGGTTAGAACACGAAAATATAAAACATTATCTCCTTCGTGGACGTAGATCTAATCAAAGATCGAACCACGTAAAAACCTCTCGTGTTCTTCATTCTCTCTCTCGTATAATCACCCTAAAATACACGATCGATCAATCCTTAGCCTATAAACTTATTTCTTAAAGTTTTTAGCAATATCACTTATATACACATATACTTATCATCTTCAATCTAGATTTTAACCGAGGGATTAATTATTTTATAAGTCTCAGCACCCTCCCTCTCGACTACAACAACATTTTCAGAGTAGTTCTTCTATTTTAAAAAAAAAAAAAAATGAATTCAAACTCCTCAATTTCATCAAAAAGCCTACTTTTAAAAAAATCATGAAGTTGATCTCTAAAATATCCCCAAATTTAATCTCTGCTCCTTTCAATCCTACAAACCCACAACCAGACTCAATTTCTCAGCAGAGAATTCGAAACTAGAAACCCCAAATCTTTCCTCAAAAATTCAAAATTCAAAACCTTGAAAATAAAACGGATTTTTTTGAAATTTAACCCTACATAACATTTTAGAAGCTGTACAAATCCAATAATTCAAAGAAAACAATATCATATAACAACAGCAGCACTAATTTTAAATTTCTATTCTTACTGCCAGTGGCGGAGCCACCCTTAAGTAGGGGTTGACTGAAGCCCACTCTATTTTTTTTAAAAAAATTATTTGTTCTTATTATATCGATCAATGTCAGAGATTATTGCCGTGAGCCCATGCCAATTTCTGAGGATAGAAAAGTCGGCGGTATCTTGTACGTCATCCCGCCCACTCCATCGAAAATTTCTGGCTCCGCCCCTGCTTACTGGGTCCATCTTCTACATAAGAATTAATTAAGGAACTCACCTTAATCCTAAGCCTAATCGAAACCTTGTCTGCGCCCTTTCTTTTTGATTTGCAAAAGCTTCTAAGTGCAAAAATTGAGATGGGTGTGTGTTGGGTGTGTTCGAGAGTGAGAGGAAAGAAAGTGACGGTGAGAGAGATTGAATAAGGGGTGGAAAGGATAGTACTATTCAAGTTACTACATTATTATATTTATTTATTTATTTATTAGCTAACTTTTAATTGACCTCCAATTCTCTAATATTTCATTTAATATAAAGAAAATCTTTCTATAACATCCACCTCATATCCAAAATAAAAATTATACGTACTAACATTTCGTATCCCAATATTCGAAAATAAGATGGAAACAAATACGAGTTAAAATTCGTAATAATTTCCGTCTCTCTGAATTAACTAAAAATCTTACTAACTTAGAATATATATTCTACTATATACATAAATATGGTTTTCTCTCACAATATATCGTTTCAAGTTAGAAAATGAAACGAGAATGAGCTCATCGATCATTAATAAGTTCCTAAGAAATTTTTATTTTAAATCTTCATCTTCTTCTTTATTATCTACTAATATAGATTATTACTATAATCTCTGATATGAGCTAATTAAACTAGATAAAATACTGGGTATTACATGGAGTGTAATTAGTTTTTCCTTAATTTTTCCCTTGGCTTGTCCTTTTACACGTGCATGTTCCCAGATTTTTTTTTAGATTCTTCATTATTTGAAATGTGGCGCCACTTATTCAAAAATTTTAGAATAATTAAATGGCTCCAAATTTTAAGGATTTCAATTATTCAAATTAATTGAAATTTTACACTAGGCAAAAATTTCAAATTCTAAACACCTAAAAGAAAATTCAGATGCAAACACAAAAATTCACAAAAGGGTTAAAATTAAACTTTCAAAAAATTTGAAGTTACCACCTAAAAGTTCAAATTCAGCTTTCATCCTTGTATAAATAAGGCCAGACGCTGAAGCTATTCATCATTCTTCACTTTCTTGTTCTTACAACACAAAATATTCAACACACAAAAGTAGTAATAGAAATGGCTAAGGCTAAGGATGTAACACAACAAAACAGGGGTTTGATCGTCCAGTTTCTTCTGCTCCACTGCAAGAAAGGAAAACCAGCCCATGGGAGGATGCTAGAAGCTACCTAACTATTCAACTGCAGCGCCAAGACAATCATTAGGATTTGGGCTTCTACAAAACAGCAACAGGAGAGAGGTGAGGTTATAACAACCGAAGGTAAGAGATATGGCATAACATACAGAAAGAAGATTGAATACAATCGTGCAGCTGTTGAAGTTATTCATTTAAGAGATAGGTCAACAATCAGAGATTTTTCTGATGCACTGCATGTGAGTAAATCAGTGTTGGGAAGATGGGTGAAGCAGGGGCTGATTAGAGCACATACAAATGCTATCAAGCCTGCCATATAATGCATTGTTATTTCAGTTTAAACATAACTTAAATTGGTCTGATTTATGTAGAAAATCATGTAGAAATCATCATCCTAATGCAACATACTAATGCAAGTGAACAAACAACCATTTCAGATTACTCATGCCAACAATGAGAGAACTAAAACCCATTAAACTTGTTGAAACCACTTCAAGGTAGGCATAATTTTTCAGACATGTTCACATTTCATTCGCAAACATGCAAATCATTAATGTGAAATGCTAAGTGAAAGTGCAAATCATCATCTCAGCGTACTATCTACAAATTCCCACACTATTAGCTCACATGTAATCTCAGAATATTGATGTAACAAGGAAAGAAAGGGAATAGAAATCATCAAACTTCGCAGCATGCTATCCTCCCCCCATCATCCTGCAGCTTCTTGGACCACCTTCTCCAGCTCGTACTCAACTCAGCCATCCAGGGCTCGTCATTGTCACAAACCGCAGTCGCCGTCGCCGGGAGTACTCGACCACCGCTCAGATCTGAGATGTCTGACTCATTAGGTAGGAATTTTTGGCCAGCACCAAACCCTTCACCGTGCGAAACATCAGATCCGCGGCAAACAATGGCAAATCCGACGGCGGCGCGAGTATCGCCGCTCAAGTAGAAATCTGCGGTATTACATTCATAATCAAAGCCATAGTAGTGAGAACCCTCGGATTAGACCTGCCCACGGGTCGGGACCGCCGGTTTCGGGCCTCGGCCCGGCGGGCCACGGGCCTAGGAACACAAGCCCTAGCCCGGCACGAGTTTGAATGTCGCGGTTCCGGTCCAGGCCCGAGGCCCGCGGTCCCGGGCCAGGCCCGAACCGACGGGCCAAGGGCCGGCCCTAGTGCCGCTTCCTTCCTGCCTTTGCTGAGTTTGCTCCCCCATTCGCCCAAAACAGGGGAAAAACAGGGGAGCCTTGAGTTGCTCTCGGCTTTTTGCCATGTTTTTTTTTTTTTTTTTTTTTTTTGCAACTTTCTTTAGTTTTTAAATTTTATTCTGTTATATTTATTATTTTTATGAATAGGAAATGTTAATTTGTTAGGTTTTTATGCTTTTTTTATTTTATTTAAAAATATTTAAATAACTCATTAAATTGTTGAAAATGAATATCAATTTATCAATTTTGCATTATTAATGAGAAAAATTACAACAATAAATTAAGCTGAATTTAATCACTTTGAAAATTGAATAAGAACTTTTACATTTGAAATAAAAAATACTAATAATAATAATAAGGGACTTGAACTCAATTTAATTTCTAAAATCGAGTTGCCTACGTATCCTCATAGTTATAGAGGAATCAAAGTCGACGTAGTTCTTTTTACATTACAATGCTTCCTACTCCGCACCCGATCGATCCGTCTCGGTGAATGCTTCATCTTCGCTCTCATTCCGATAATCCCAATCCGGTTCTTGAGCTCTAAGGTCGGCCCTACACCAATCATCAAGCAACATGGTAGCTTCAATGTTCGCCGGCTTCATGGTTGATCTTCTTTGATCTAGCATAAGACCTCCGGTGCTAAAGGCTTGTTCAACGGATACGGTGGATGTCGGGACTGGTAAATAACTCCTTCGCCATGATGGAGAGTATTGGGTACTCCACTCTCTTCGACCACCAATTCAACACATCGATCGACGGACCACTATCTTCAACACCAAAGACAAAACGAGTTTGCAAAAACATATCCAATTCACTATTACCTTGGCCCCTAGGATGTTCATAGGTTCTATTTTGGTACATTCCTTGCATTTGTTGAACTAAAGGATCTAATGAGTTCATAGCAAATGGAAATCAAATGAAGACATCATAGAAGAAGAAGAAATATTGGTGTTGTTATCTTCATTACTACCATACTTATTTCTATATTCTTCAAAAAGATCTCTTAAAGTCTTATGTAGATCATCCTTGATTTCTTGCACATTAGGAGGAAGATCAAAAAATATTTGTGCACCATCAATTACAACACCACTAAGGTCCATTTGATAAAAAGCATCATAATAAAGCCCAAGCATTTGACAAACACCATCATATCTCCATTTCGGATCAAAACATTTAGCAAACAAGAAAACTTTTGGAATCTCCCTAAATTACTTAAGCCACTTTTGAACCATAAAATAAATCACACCTTGCAAGTTTGGCCTACTAAAACAAGCCTTAAAAGACATGGCAATATACATGCAATGCTCCAACACTTTAACGGAAGTACAATAATAAACACCCGATAATTGTTTAGTAGCCATATGAAAAACCTTTAATAATCCATATAAATCCATACATGCATCCCAATGACTCTCATTAAGAATTAATTGAAATGTTGAAAACTCTTTTCTAAAAAAATCACATAAATGACCCTTATACTCCATGGTACTATTAAGCATCTCATAAGTAGAATTCCAACGATGAGATACATCTTGTTTGAAACACGTATAAACAATACTCTTTGTACGACAATATTTTTGCCATTTTTTCCCCAAAGTTTTTGATTTATGCAAATATTTAATGGCATTTCTAATAGGACCAACAGACTCTTGAAAAATATCAAGCGCATCTTGGACACATAAATTCAAAATATGACAAATGCATCTAGAATGAAAGTATTTTCCATCAAAAGATGGTGCACATGCTTCAATGAGTTGAGGAATACTAGCGGTGTTCGCCGTTGCATTATTAAAACCAACCGAAAAAACCTTATTAATCAAACCATATTCATTTAAAACGGTAATAATAATCAAAGCAATATTTTGAGCCGTGTGAGGCTCTTCAAACTCTCTAAATGCAATCAAACGTTTTTGCAAAATCCATTTTGCATCAATCCAATGACAAGTAATTCCTATATAACTATTTCTATTATATGCATCGGTCCAAACATCGGCACAAATAGAAACTTTATGACCCAAACGAATCAAATATTTCATCAAATCTTATTTTTTTTCCAAGCATTGTCGCCTAATCCTCTTTAGCATTTGAGTTCTAGCAACTTTACTAGCATGGGGACCTAATCCTTCTTTATAGGATGATTCATACGTTATTCTATCGGCATAATTAAAAGGTTGTTTCTCCATAGCACAATATCTAGCACATGCATCTTCGTATCGACCTTTATCAAATTTAAATAAAGAGGGTGTACCCGTCTCCGAAGATGAAGTGGTACCTCGAATTTAAGTTTGAGAAGTAGAGATTCCCCACTCACCCGGATGCGTGCTCTCCATGTGCCTAGTCATGGTACCATAGCCTCCCTTTTCGATCCAATCTTATAAGTCGGCAATAGTTGCAATACGCAAGGTATCTCTTTCGACCATCGGCTAGAGGAGGTTGGCCTTCGATCTCCGGAGCATCTACTTTTCGAAAGTGTTTCTTGAAGATGTCGGACTTCGGTACTTTAGTGGGTTTTGATGGAGGAGGAGGAGGTTGATCGAGTTCGTCGTCGTCGTGCTCTTCATCATCGTTCGAGCCATGAAATTCGAATCCTTGGCTTTCCATCGTATTGACCATCTCCTCAAACATCGCGTCTTCTTCGGCTTGAAGTCGTTCGGCGACTTGCCTTGAGATTCCTCCGCCACTTCCGCCCTTATTTCCTTTTGAGTTTTAGATGATCGGCCTCCTTCGCTTCGGCTTTCACCGACCATCTTGCCTTTACCCTTGTTTCCTTTGGAAAACATTGTGTATGTGTGTGTGTAGTTATGAAAGTGAGAGTGAGTGTGTGCAAAATGTGAGAGTGAAAGCTTGAGAGTTGAGAGTTGAGAATAAAATAAATGAGAATGAGAGTGAGAGTGAGAGTGGGAGCTTGAGTGCTAATAGAGATTGAGAGAATGAGAGTGAGTGAGAGCTTGTGTGCTTCAAACTTAAGAAGTTGAGAGTTGAGAGATGAGTGAGTTAGAGTGAAAATTAAAGCTTGAGAGTTGAGAGATTGTAGTGAAATGGTGTTTGAATGATGAATGATATATAGGATTTGGATGAGGAGTGGAGTGGAGGAGGGGGAGGGTGCCTCAAACGGCTAGGAGTCGTTGCAAATCAGCCCCCACCACCCCAAGCCACCAGCCGCCTGCTGCTGCAGCTGCACCTCTGTTTCCTCCCGTTGGGCCCGCCGGGCTGGGCCAGGCCCGTCGGTCCTGAGCGGCCCGTCGGGCCCCAACGGCTAGCATCCTAGCCCGATTACTAAGCATCGGCCCGCCGGGCCTGGCCAGTCGGTTAACCGACGGGTTCGGGCCCGAATTTATCCGACCCTAGCCCGGCCCTAGTATAGTCGGTCCCGGTTCAGGGCCGAGCCCGTTGACCTGCGGGCCGGGCCAAGCCCGTTGACCGGCGGGCCGGGCTCGGTTAAAACCAACGGGCCCGAAAGCCCGAGCACGTCTCGGATTCAAGAGATGTAGATTTCCTCGAAGGAGAGAGCGACTCAGAAACATATCCCTCAGAACTACGATCGGCGAAGGGAACGACACTCGGGCTAGGGTTTTTTTCAGGTGTTTCAACAACTGAAATATCAGGATTAGGGTTGGGTATCGACACCGCGGTTGATTTTTGGTGATTATCCGGCCGGGACATAGGGTTTAGACGGCGGCGGTTGGCTGAGGAACGAGAGAATCGAAGAAGGAGGAGAGGAAAAGAGAGGAAGAGAGAGAAAATGCTGCTCACAAATGAGGCGGAGTAATTGAGGCGGAAACATTAAGGTTACTGTAGTTCTAGTTTAATTAGGCCAATTAGCACCCTAATTAACCATTGGGTTTAGCCCAATGGCCACGGGACTTGCCTGCAAAGCAGGAGATCCCGGGTTCGATCCCTGGAGGGAACAAATTCTAGGGGTAGTAATTCTGGGAGTCTAGGAGTTGTACTAACTACTACTAACCGCTAACAACTAACTTTACCCGATCAAAAAAAAATAATAAAAATAAAAATAAAAAATTAGCACCATAATTATTGTGCTAATTATTTCCTTTTTAGTAAATGAGGCAATTGAATTGGGACAACCCAAAATAGCAATAGAGACAATTGAATTGGGACGGAAGGAGTACCTTTTATTAAAATATATTTTACATATAAATAAAAAATGAGTCATTTAGAGTGAGACAGAGAGTACTACATAATTGAGTCTTTCAATTGTAAGCAAAAAAAAAAAAAAAAAGAAAAAAGAAAAAGAGTTCAAATGTTTGAACGGGCCAAGCTCAAAAACAAAATTCAATATTAAAATATTAAGGTCAATCATCAATATAAAATCACTATTTTTTTAAAAATGAAATTTAATATTAATTAAAATATCAAATACTCCGTACTACCTAAATCTTACACTTTTTTTTTTCAATGTGGAAAAAATATCTGTCGGTCTTGATCGCGTAAGGAAGAAAGAAAGAAATAAATAAATAAATAAATAGAAAAAAGGAATACTACCGCACAGCACATAGAATTACATTTTACAGTCAACTAGAAGTCCACACTTTTTGTAACAACACTGGTTCATTGACTTCATTCCATTCCATATTTCCATTCCCCTTTCTTGATCTCCGCCAATAATCTCTCTCATCAATCCCGATTCCCTACTTATTCTCCTTCATCCAAAATCTGGTAGCCTTTCTTTTTTTCTTGATTTCGACATCATCAAGATTTTATTTTTAGGCCCTAATATCCTTATCAAGATTCATTAAATCCTACGGTTGTTGCTCAACTGGCTTGTAAGTAAGCATATGCTCAAACCGTGTAATAGATTTTCTCACCATTCATATACTGCGTCGATCTTACTCGAGCATATGAGGAATCGTAGCTATTTGTTTCTTCTCGATTTTTAGTTGCCATTTTCATGATCTCTTGATATTGTTGCACCGGTCGGTAGTTTGGTTGGTGTATGTTTTTCCTTTTCCTTTTCCAAAGTCTCTTGATTTCTTGAAGTATAGAGCTGTTTATTTTCAATCATATGAATTATATGGAGATTGATTGCTTCATTTAGATGGCTAGCTCACTTGTGATGTATTTTATGTTTCATTGTAGCCTATGAAATTCCTTCGTTATATGAGAATATTTGGTGCTCTTTGTATACTCACATTGTGTGTGTGTGTGTGTGAGTGTGTTTTGTGTCTTTCCAACTGGATTTATGTGTTACTTATGTGTTATAGTGACTATTAAACATGAAGAAGATAAAATATTACCAATTGGATTATGACATTGACCTATGTGTGAAGTAGTATTTGAATTGAAAGTTTTAGTTTCTGAAATTTTAAAATAGATTATGCTGTCTCTTTGGAGTTATGCTCTCTGTGTTCATTCAGATGTATATTCCACATTCTGAAATATTTTTGAGGAGTTTGGGTGGAAATTGCTTTTTTTGCTGAAATAAGCTGCATGTTCATGACAGTTAGAGATGGGAATATACCTTAGTACGCCTAAGACGGAGAAGTTCTCTGAAGATGGTGAAAATGATAAACTTAGATTTGGTCTGTCCTCCATGCAAGGATGGCGTGCTAATATGGAAGACGCTGTAAGTTGTCGATCAACTCTAATATCTATACCAGTTAGTGATGAATCTTAAAAATATATGTTTCTTTTAAGCAAGAAAACTGTATCGTTACTATATATGCAGGCATTGACTTTGTGTGGAAATACTGGTTTTGACAATGCAGAATCCGTTAGTTGTGGTGCAATGTAATTGGTTGTATTCATGTCTTCAATTTTGTGTTGATTAGAGAGTATGATTACGTTAACTGCAACTGGGTTCTGAAATCAACTGTGGGCAAACCTTGTGCTTCGTACATGCCACAAAGAGATAAACTTCCTCAAATTGTTAGTATAGTTCTACTATTATCTGACTTAGGAACACTTTGCCTCAAGAAATGCATCAAGTGCTTATGGTGATAAGTCTGACATGTGTGCAGTGAACTCAACGTGGGTTCATAAGTTAAGTTTAATAAACTTTTCCTTTTTTTATAGAAATACTTGGATATTTCCAGAAGAACCATCTATAGATCTTCCATTTCATAATCTAGCACAAGAAGCAAGGTTCTCAATAGAAAGATTCGGATTAGGAGGCATCTTCTTCCTCCCTCTCCTCAAGAATTGTCAAGAGGGAGGAAATGAAGGTAGAAAAATTTAAGAACAAATGGAGGGAAAGCAATCAACTTCTGGTTATTCTCTAAGGACATATAAGATGTTGAAAAGGGTAAAATGGCAGAGCTGGGGTGATGAGGGAGTACATTAGATAAATCTTAATTTGAAATTGATAGTATTGAGAAATATTAAATTATTAGTTATTATTTGGAGGTGATCATGACAGATTTTGCTTTAATATTGTGGGGGAACAATGTTGTGGTGTAAATCATGATATTTTGCATGGTCAATGTCTCTTTATGGTGTTTTGAACATGTGTTCATGTGTTCCATAGCCAATGCAGATGAACTCTATCTTGACATTTATCTATCATGTCTTATTCTTGTAGTCTTGTAGATGTAACATTTACTATAACCAAGCTAGTTGTCACGAAATATGATGTTGTTACTCTGTCTTTTAGCATGCCGCCCTTCTGAATTTGGATAACTCCACATCATTCTTTGGTGTTTACGACGGTCATGGAGGTATGTTCAAGTGATTTGATTTACAGTTAACATAAAACTGTCCACTTCTCTTAACCTATATAGTAGTATGAAGTATTGACAGAGTTAGTTTCAATGTTTCATGCTGGTATCTGGTCCTTCTTATAACTATCAGTATTGTTCTTCTATTATTTTGCCGCTTTTATATCTTCACTCAAAATGCTGAAAGCTTGAATCCATATTTTTTTGTTGTATTGGGACAGTGGCTCCTTTCCCAAAGATTACTTCAGTTTCATACATGTAAAATCTATCTGGGTCTATTGTCAATGGCTTTGACCATATAGAAGCTGTTTCTTGAAGAGTGCTGTAACTTGCTCTGCTCTTAAAATACGTGATACTACATTTTAAACGCCTGTCTACCTCAGACAGGCCTATGCTGATGTTGTCATCTTTGAATCATCTGTTAGTTCATTTACATTAAGCTGGTGCATGAAAATTTTGGGCGCATTTTTTCATATCTCTGGCTCTCTGTCTTCCTCTCTAGCTGACATTTGTTTGACAAATAAGAACCCAAAGTTAGTCATTGACAGGATTTTCGTTCCTTTGATATTGCAGGTAAGGTGGTTGCAAAATTCTGTGCCAAGTTCCTGCACCATCAAGTGCGGAAGCATGAAGCATATTCAGCTGGTGATATAGGAACAGCTCTTCGGAAAGCTTTCCTCAGGTTTGTTTATCGAATGCTGTTTATTAACTTCATCGCCACTTCTATGTATTAGTCAGGTCTGTCTTATGGAAGTCGGAGCTTGGGAAACGGTGTGGTATACGTTTCTAAATACTTTCCGGATGACATGATGTCTTGCTTCCAGACCATTCCCAGCAAAACTCAAAACACACCAGATTAGATTCTGTAAAGCAGAACAACATAGAGAAAATAGAGACATGTAATTGGAAAGAAAATACTGTATATATGATATTTTGTGTTAAACAAAAAACAAGTACAGAAGCCCCATAGATGTAGGGGTAGAAACTAGGTTAAAGTCTAATGTTATAAGGAAACCTAGATATATAAAGAAATCTAAATATAAATATAAATAAACTCTCTCCAAAAGATTAACAAGAAGAAATAAATCTAAGTATTTGAAAAGAAGATGCTTCATTTTCATCCTTTTTTTGAGCGGAGACTTCTAAAAGCTGCTGAATGTCCACTCTTATCTCTTTTGTTAATGAAGGATGGATGAAATGATGCGTGGACAGAGAGGCTGGAGGGAGTTGGCTGTTCTGGGAGATAAAATGAACAAGTTTAGTGGTATGATAGAGGGTTTAATTTGGTCTCCAAGAAGTGGTGACAAAAGCGAGCAAGTTGACGATTGGACATTTGAGGAGGTGCTTAGGCTAATCTTAATGACCTAACAGCCGTTTTTCTTCCTAACTTCAAATTTTGGTTTATTATTGCTTGGTACAGGGACCACACTCTGATTTTACTGGCCCAACTTCCGGAAGTACTGCTTGTGTTGCAGTCATTGGGGAGAACCAACTTTTTGTTGCAAATGCAGGTGATTCACGCTGCGTGATTTCTAGGAATGGTCAGGTACCTGTAATCATGACCCTGATCTACTTATATTGTATATATTTAATACAGTATTTTCTTTCTTTCTTTCTTTATGCTGTGGTGTTCAGAATTTACGGCAGACAGAAGGCATTTTTCATTTTCTATTATGATGTAATGATGTTTTTATCAGGCATACAATCTTTCAAGAGACCATAAACCTGAACTAGAGGCTGAAAGGGACAGAATTTTGAAAGCAGGAGGATTTATCCACGCGGGCCGTGTTAATGGCAGTTTGAATCTTTCGAGAGCTATAGGTGCTGTACATTTTTCTATTGTCACTTTCAGTATGCTTGTTGATCCTGAAAAGTCTCAAGATTATTTTGTATCAATCCACTAGGCATGTAAATTTGGATGAACGAATTAACTAGAACTGTTTGGGAAATCTCATTAGCTGTTCTTGCAGTAATGTGTGTAGCTTATGAGGTTTCTTACGATGGATTATGCTTTGGTTATAGGTGATATGGAATTCAAGCAGAACAAATTTTTGCCTGCAGAAAGTCAAATAGTTACTGCCGATCCAGATGTTAATACGGTACATATCTTCATTTTGTGTCGTAACGGTTCTAAAACATAATTTTAACTGCTTTTGTTCTGTAAGCTTTTCTGACATTATCTGCTTTGATAAGAACAAAGCAAGCGACATAAGTCAGACTTCATTTAGACGGCACATAAAGGATATTGCGAAATTATCAAACTCAAAAAGCTAAATATAACCAAAATATTTTGTGTTGATCTATATATTTGTGAAATTATTTGGGTTTTATGGTCAAACTTTCAGATTTTCTTTTATTTGCTGCAGTATTTCTGACTTATTCGTCTTTTTAAAACAGGTTGAACTTACAAACGATGATGAGTTCATTGTGGTTGCCTGTGATGGCATTTGGTATGTTATCTGAACTTCTCCTTTTCATTGAATTTTGTGTAATTGGGTCGAAATAATTTTTACTTGCTGTATTATTTTCAGTAGTAGCTGCGATTAAGGTTATATTATAATTTGTAGGGCAGTTAAGACTTTATCGAGATTTTTCTCATTATCATTATCGTGCTTCTCAGGGATTGCATGACAAGCCAACAACTTGTGGAGTTTATACATGAGCAGCTGCGACATGTAAGTCGTTTGATACCATTGTTCTTCCCATGTTTTATAACATAAGATAGATGAAAGTAGAATACGTTACTCCATCACATATTTGATAAATTGGAAGATTCTGAGCTCGTTTGATCATCTAATTCTTTAACTACTCAATCATATGTATTGTCATTTTACTCTATCCCCCAAAGTAAACGTCCCCTAAGAGAACTATGAAGGGAAACGATACAAGAACTTATTGAATGATCTCTCTCTCTCTCTCTCTCTCTGATTCTGATTCTGATTCTGTACGTACATGCAGGAGAGTAAGCTCTCGTTGGTTTGTGAAAAAGTACTAGACAGGTGCTTGGCACCTATAGCCGGAGGCGAGGGTTGTGACAACATGACCATGATACTCATCCAATTCAAGAAACCCAACCCCTCGGCCGAATCTTCAGACAAGAAATCCGAAGAAAAACATCCGGAATCATCCGAATCCACCTCACAGTGAAATCTTGACTGAATTGCAGACTCGTTCGAAGCAATGGCACCGTGTGAGGATTCGTCTGAAAATTGCATGGAGCTGCAACGAACATAGGGCGTGGGGCCCGAAGAAGGTATGCCTTGAGCTCTTCTTGCATACTTGATGGATGTTTTTGAGGGGAAGAATTTGAATTTGAATTTGAATTTGTATAGGTAATCTGACAGCATGTTTGAATAGCTATAGTTTTCTCCCTAACATGTTTGTGGGAACATGATCTTTTGTAATGTGATGATCCAATAAATTTCCTTTATTAGAAATTGGGTTAATTACCAAAAAAACCTCAAACTACTCATATTTTATCAAAAATACTCTGAACTATTGAAAATAACCAATTAAATCCTAAACTCTCAATTTATTATCAAATCTACCCTATGTCTAATTTTCCGGCGAATTGGCATGCCGGAGAAGAAGAAATCAAAGCCAAAACCTCAAGTCAATGGTGGAGAATGGATTTCGAGCAAATTAAAAGCGTCTCCGATTAGAAGTACTTAAGGTAGGGCTTTTTGATGACGTTGTAGCTGAGGGTGAAGAGCTCGCCGGAATCTGGGTCGACCTTGGGGTGGGCGATCACGGTGGAATCCAGCTGGCCGCGAAGTCGTAGCGGGCGACGGTTCTGAGGTCGCCATTGCTGGTGACGCGGACTTGGCAGGGAAGGTCGTCCTCGGACATGGCGAGGAGGCTGTTGTTGAAGTAGACGAGGCCGGCGTTGGCGACTCCGGTGCCGTGGTAGTGGTCGACGAGGTTGAAGAGGCTGCGGGCGTAGAAGAGGATCAGCCGCGCGACGCCGGAGTGGCCGTGGAGCTCGCCGATGGCCTTGGGAAAAATGGGACGGTCGAGGGCGCACTCTTGGACCAGCCTCTCCGTCTCGGTGAATCGGCAGGCGTAGCTGGCGCCGCCGCCGCCGTCGAACCGGACGGCGTGGATCATGCCGTCGCCGTCGAAGAAGTGATGGCCCGCCTGCGGCTCAAACAATTAAAAGAGAGAGAGAGATGACTGATTATGCGAACGGTGGCTTTAACAGTGTAAGACGTTGAAGCAGAACTTTAACAAGCCAGGAAGCAACATATCCAGATGCTCCTGTGACGCACATCACCTTTCCTTCTCCTTCTCCACTCATCCTCTCTCACTCTCTCTTAATGAAGTACTTCTACTCGGAGACGCGTTTAATTTGCCCGAAATCCGTTCTCCACCATTGACTTGAGGTTTTGGCTTTGATTTCTTCTTCTCCGGCGTGCCAATTCACCGGAAAATTAGACATAGGGTAGATTTGATAATGAATTGATAGTTTAGGATTTAATTTGTTATTTTCAATAGTTCAGAGTATTTTTGATAAAAGATGAATAGTTTGGGATTTTTTTGGTAATTAGCCCTTAGAAATTTGATATATTTGTCCCTCCCTTTGACTTGATGCCTGTATCTTATTATATGTCTCAACTACGGTGTATCAATTATATATCAAAATTATTTTGTTAAGAAAAAAGTTTTTAAAAAATTTATCGATAAGGACTTCATACTACGAGATTGGATCTCGTAGTATATGAATTAACCACGGCTCAAACTCATGCTTGATAGATAAAACTAGAATTGTACTCTCACGTTGGCGGGAAATAATTTATAAATATTCCTTATTAGCATTGTCGGAAATAATTTATATATATTCAACATGAAAAAGTATCACTTCAATAATTATATATAAGAAACAAACAAAATATATATATATATATATATATATATATATAATTTAAATGTTTAAACATATTTGTAATTTACTAATTTTAGCATTAGAGTTTGTGCATAAAATTATGTGTGTCTGATGTATTCTTAAAAATTGTAGCTTAAATTAATTAATGCAAACAACTTTTAAAGCTGTTGCTAACTCCTAAATTTTTTAATTAATGAAGTACGTAAAAATATCAACCTTCTCAAAGTTGAATTCCCCTTCTAAAAACATGACTAAACTACTCGTCCAATATTATGGGAATTTATGAATTGGTCCTTGGAGTTATGAAGAATATTCAATTTGACCCCAATTCAAGCCCTTCAACTATGAACTTCGTTCAAATAGCCCTCTATTGTGGAATCTTAGACAAACTAATTCTAGCTCTCTAATTTTATTTATATTCTAACAGAGGGGTATTTCTTTTCGATTTCTTTATATGAATGTATAAATTAATTTAGATTTCGTTATGAGATTCGCCTATTAAATTTCAACTACAAGATTGCCACTTCACCACAATATTTATTTTTAAGAGTTTCCATTGCATGGTCCCTATTTATAGTATTCTATGTTCATTAAGGTGGAAACGAATGAAAAATATTATCACTATAAATTGATAAGAAAATATTATTATGATTCCTGCCTATTCGAAAAAAATTGTCCATAGTGAAAAATGGTTTTTTATTTTTATTTTTTTTTCCCTCATTTTTCACCAATGAAAACCTTTAAATATTTATACTCCGTATTTATGCATCGCTGACTCGCTGTAATGTAAACATTATGCCTCTTTCAAAATAAATCCCACTTGTTTTATCAAAAAATAAATAAAAAATATCCCTAATATTTAGAGCCTAAAAGGGAAAGAAAAAAAGAAAAATGGGCCAATTTGGAATATACGAATTTTGAAGAAAATCAGAGGGCAATTCTATCTAATTGGGGCAAATTTCTTAACGAAACGAACCAGTAGATTTTTCTTTTCAGAACCCTCCAAAAATCTTTCTACCCAGAAATCTTGAATCCATTTGTAAATTTAGAAATGGCGATATCTCCTACTGCAGCTCAATTTCCCTCGTCTTCTTCATTGTCTTCTTGTAAGTCTCTCTGTGTGATTTCTGCGCGAGCGTACTCTGTTCGGTTAAAAGCATGCAATTTCTTCTTCATACTGTTATGGGAATGATGAATTTTCGGTTCTTTGTTGTTGATGTCGTCTGCATTTGTCTTGGTGAATCTGAATTTTTGTTAGCGTCCGAGATTGCAAGCACATACATAAGTGTTTTTGAAGCATTTACTTCATCTTGGGTTCATAATTCCAGTCAATCGATGAAATTTAGGATCTACTTTTTGTTTTGTTTTGTTTGGGCTGCCATTTTTGGGGAAATGGATGCTATGGTGATGAAGTTTGTTCAAGCAAGAAACTTTGGTGGTCGATATCCCTATCATATTTACTTCAATTAAAAATTATATGAGTTGAAAGTGTAGTTAAATAACTAATGAATGATCTGAGCTCATGCTGATCACTAGATAAATGGGATGAAATCTCGTTTTTCGGAGTTTCTTGATGTCAGTGCTACTGTATTTTGATTTGGAAAGGCTAAATGTAGTGAGATATATCGTGCTTTCCAACTGCAGGTAGGAGACATCAAAATGCAGTTCTTGTTAGTTTTCCAAATTTATCGTGCCAAGGAAGTCAAACTGGGAGGTTTAGAAGATCTTTAAGTGTGCGTGCTTTATTTGGCGGAAAGAAGGATAACAATGAAAAGGGCGATGAGGGTTCGAAGGTATGCTATATTGCTACTTATATGTTTGCATGAATCCTCATTGTCACATTAGGGTAACTGCATAACTACGCATTTTGCAAACTCACCTCTTATCATGTTCTTTTGCTTATTGACTTCTTCACTAGATCTTTGTGAAGCTCCTTTCTTCGATAAGAACTCTAGTAGATACTTGTTTAGCATGACAGTTATGGTTGAATATCAGTTACCCTCTCAAGGCAAACATTCAGTGCTGGGAAGTGAATAAATTTGTCCAAAAAATGTGGCGTAATCTATTGTGGATTACTGTGGCTGAATATGCATTGGACACCTTATAATTCAGTCTCTATCTTTCCAGACTTTTACTTATGCGTAGAAGTAGTCCGGTGGAATTGTTTTGCTTCTAATATCTGGTAAGCTGGAGAATGGGGCTGATGTGACAAGTGGTGAGGAAGTAGGGAATTTTAGTAATTTGAACTCTGTTTACCCGAAGGACAGACTATCCTTATTTCCAGCATTTTAGTATCCTGATTTTTATCACGCACTCTACAATACGAGAGACGTAGAAATTAGGCCTGTTATAGGATCATAAGTCTTATAGGAGCAAGATCTGTCTAAGTGCCAATTTATGGATGATCTCTTTGAGATGCCATGGTTCGAACAATGAAGTCATCCAAAGACTCTGTATACAAGTGACGGATTACTTTTTTCTCTTACTAATTACTATAATTGTTATGCTGTATGCATACTCCAATTTCACAGTTCATCATCCTCATCATTTCATTTTGATATTGCTGTGATTATAAAAGTATGGTTGATGTAGGCAGGATTTATGGGAAATATGCAAAATTTATACGAAACAGTAAAGAAGGCGCAGATGGTTGTCCAAGTTGAGGCAGTACGAGTACAAAAAGAACTTGCTGCGTATATTCTAATACTTGAACTTGTATCCATTGTTATTCCTGTTTCCTGTTACTCATAGAAATTCAGTTTCGATGTATAATTCACTGGGGATTGCTGTCATACTTGCAGAGCTGAATTCGATGGCTACTGCGAAGATGAGCTAATAAAGGTAAATTTCAAAAAATTATGATATAACTGTCAAATTTTTCAGGTCCAGCTGCGACACTTTTAGATAAGAGCTGTACAGTCTTGAAAAATTAACAGAAAAAATCTTTTTATGCTCTCCAAATTTCTATTTACTCCAGTTATAATATCGACAGATAAACTTGTATAATTGCTGTAGTAAAGTAGAATGAAAACCATAGTTTCAAGATTATTTGATAATGAACGAAGCCTTCATCTGCATGTGAGCCCAATTTTTTCATATACTTCCTAAAGTTTGACGAATCCTTTTCTAGGCAACACTCTCTGGAAATCAACAACCTGTACGCATTGAGATAACTGAGGCTGCAATGGAGTTGGGAGCTGAGGTAAGTTGGATTCGTATAATTTATAATCCACATTTCATATCTGTCCCTTGTCTTATTCTCATTATCAAGTATCGAGATCCGTTTAACGTTACACGGGTCAAGACCCTAATCCAAACACAAACCACCGCTTATATCCCAAATTTACCACCGGATATGGGCACGTGAGCCCCATCTAATGGATCTTGACTCGTCTGGTGATCTGACATGAGTTTTTGAGTGAAGATTTTGCAAGTTAATGTGGAATATGGATATAATTTGTTGCTAGAAATATTTCCTTTCAATCTTAGACACAAAATTGCACGAGGAATATCTTCATCGACATCTTCACTGAGCACTCAATCCTCATTATGCAGAAACTCTCTCTTCTGGTGACGGAAGCATACAAGGACGCCCACCAGAAAAGCGTTGAGGTAAGAGATGCACAGTCAGATCCAATTGTCATTTCTTTCCTCGCCTCTTGTTCTATAGTTCGTGAGAAGTACGTTTTATTTATACGCTTTTTCCATGTAGGCCATGAAAGAGAGGATGGGCAATCTAGCTCAGAGCTTAGGAATGCCAGGAGGAATGCCTCAGGGTTTAGGCGACAGCCTCAAGTAAGAAGTAAGTGATGGTATGATGGATTTTCACATCTCTTTTTCAATTTTGTAAACGAGATTTTTCACACTAATGTTTGGTTTCAAGTATAAGGATCCTTTCTCTCTTTAATATTTTCTTGATGGTGTTTACTTAGTGCGTGTTCTCTTTGATGAAAAAAAATCAGTTGACGGATGGTCCCTACTTATTTTATCGTATGGTCTTTAACGGTGGGATATAAACTTAACAAGTGGAAAAATATTACCACTCCAAATCTTTAGGGAAATATATCATGAAATCAAAAGGAAATTGTCGAAAGTCTGAGAATTTCTTTTCATTCTAAATGAAAAAAAATATATATATCCATCATAATAAACAATGAAAAATGGAAGAAAATGATGAAATTTTTTCCACTTCAATTTTTATCAAAGAAAGAGATAGTACCATTTTAACTCGAAGCTTGTCATTTTTCTCAGAAATTTCCTACATTTTTAGAACTGATTACATATTTAAAAAATCAATGCTTTGGGTTAAAATATGATGTTTAAGTTAATAATATTCTAAAATTATCAAATGAAATTAGACATGGACGTATATGGATGGAAATCCTACCGAAGCAAAACACATTAATAATATCGTTTGGTATACATCAAATTAATTGTTTAATTAAACTGTCGAGTAAAATCTCGTGGACCATACATATATATATATATATATATATATATATAGAAATGAATCTCCATGTGTTAACTAAAAATGAATCTGAGTCACACATTAAGATTAAATCAATGGTTTAGATTATAGATGATGGTAGTTGTGTAAATTTGTAACCGCCTTCCTTAATTCTTGGAATTGATTTTAGTTTTTCGGTTTCACTACTACTAAATCACAAATGTTTTATTATTTTTATTATATTTTCCATTTTTTTAGCATTATTTGTCACTATTTAGCATAACATTTTTTTATTGTTTATTAAAGTATGTATTATTTATTGATTAGTAATGTGTTTTTGTTGCATATATTATGCATTGCATATTTTTTTTTGGTTGTATCTAACTAGAATATTTTTTGCTACTTACTGAAACATGTTTTATTAAAATATTTTTTTATTATTTATAAGTGGTTTAAGTTTATTATTTTTTATTGTGCATGTGTTTAGTTGTTGCTTTATAGTTGATATTTTATTGCATATTATCTCATTAATTATTGCATAGATAATATATTGCATATTATCTAATTAGTTAGTACATAAATAATTTACTGCATATTATCTCATAAATTATTGCATAGATAATATATTGCATATTATCTCATTAGTTAGTACATAAATAATTTACTGTATATTATCTCATTAATTATTGCATAAATCAATTACGAATCATTGATTTTATGAACAATGAAAATCGAAGATATATGCGAGAATTATTATTAAAAATGCAATAAATGTATTGCTACTATGCAATAATAATCAACAAATATGCAATGATTTTTATGAACTGTAGAGCATTATATAATATCCATTAACATATTAAGTAGTACTAAACAATCACACACAAAATACTCAACAAGAAAAAGAAAATATTTAATCAATGGTAAAGCAACTAACGTCTTACGAGAAAATGGAGAATATATACATTTGACTTATATATTTCTATCCTATGTAAGCGGCTCAATTGTCGCTGCATTAGTATTACGATTAACTACTTAATTTGACTAGGATTTTGAATTTGATCTCCACCGTAGAAATGATTTAAATGGATGGTCTATATTTATTCCTAGTTAACACAAGGAGACCTATTTTTTATATAACCCACCCCTATATATATATATATATATATATATATTTGAGTAACATCTTACGGAAATTAATACTAGTTCGGAGTCGAACATTGAAATGTAAATGAGTCAAATTTCAGGTCAAATTCGTTATGTGAGGTGAGTCATGAGAGAGCTGACGTCAACAGCCAAATTAACACGTGTAAGAAAAACGACACGTGTGAGATAATGATCAAAAACCTCACCGTCTTATACGTAGTACGTGTGTGTGTATATATACATTACAACGTTTCTTCATCTAAATCACTCCGTCTATCTTCACACGCGTCATCACACACTATAACGATACATCTCGAGAAATGGTAGGAATCAATGACAGAGCAACCGGCACCGGCGCCGGCGGAATCAACCCGCGGCGGAACATGCCGTACAACCCCTACGCCATGGCGGCAGCCGGCGTCGCCGTTGTGGGCGGGCTGTGGTACATGTACAACCGGAACAAGTCCGGTGAAGTCACGCGCCGTAACGGCGGAAGAACGGTTGATCACGTGCGCGATACGCGCTCGTGATGTTGTTATGAATTCTCATGTATATGTAAAAAGTAGCTTTCGCTTTGGTTGTTACTCATACTCATCTTATGTCTATATTCTTTCATGAGATATTGCGGGTTTGGTTCTTTTTTGTTTCCCTACCAAAAGATTTTTCATTTTTCACCCTCCTTTTTTAACAACTAGCAGGATTACGTGACCTTTTATTTTATCTAAAAACAAATTATTTTGAATAATAATATATTTAAAGTTAAAAAGAATCTTAAAAGTTTAAAATAATATTCAAGAACAATTAATTTAAAAGAACAATTTTTGTCGTATTTGTAAATGATTCTCATTGAAGATACATACTCTAATAAGACGTCATGAAGGGAGTATAATCAACTCTGATTATTTCAAAGACGTGAACTTTGTACAAATTAAGCATCTGATGGAAGCGACATTTAAACTCATCTTTAGACATTATTGTTTCAATTATACAATCAATTTCAAACGAACGAAGATGCTTCTTTTCTTATCAATAGATCGAGAATTCAGTTCGTTAAAAAAAAAGTGTGGTAAAAAAAGGAATAAAGAAAAAAAAATGTGTTATACTAAAAAAAAATTACAAAACCAATATATATAAAGCAAAAAAAGCACACACACACAGATTGAAAAGAAAGAGTAGAAAAGAAGTGGTAAAAGAATTGGTTGATATTATCATTTCATTCACTTGAAAAGAATTTAAGTGGATCTTTCTTCCTTATGAAATCATTCACACTATCATATCCTATTCTGCTTCTGCTTCTACAAAAGCTCTCTCCTCTCCTCCCCTCCCCTCCCCTCCCCTCACAAAACAATCAATCAAATCAAATCAAAATCAAAATAAGAATCAATCAATTTTCACAGAAGAATAAATCAACCTGGTAAACCAGAAGCAAGCGTAGAATCCGATTGTCCCCGTCAGCACGAAGAACGCATACGAAGCGATGAGCATATACCCGAAATAGAGCGCCCCAGAAACCAGCTTCGTTATATCAAGCTTCGTGAAGAAGTAGAAAACTGCATACAGAAACAGATACAATGCGGAAGATCCTGAAGTAAGATACGATCTCCACCACCATAGATAATCCTCACTGCACAGCTGAAAATAGCATAGAACGACCGTGATCTCTGCGCACGTGACCAGAAGAATGACGAAGACGATGAACAGAAATCCGAAGATGTAGTAGAACTGGTTTAGCCAGATGGAGGTCAAGATGAAGAAGAGCTCGATGAAAACTGCCCCAAATGGAAGAATCCCACCTATCAAGATTGAGAATATGGGGTTCATGTACCACGCTTGTTCCGGGATTTGCCTCGGAATCTTGTTCGTCTTCACCGGATCTTCGATCGCAGGCTTCTTGAATCCGATGTAGCTTCCTAGGAAAACGAGTGGAACTGAAATTCCGAACCATAGAAAGACTAAGGCGAACATCGTTCCGAAAGGAACTGCACCGGAAGATTTCTGGCCCCAGATTAAGGCGTTGAGCACGAAGAAGATGGCGAAAACTGCAGCCGGGAAGAGGAACGACGTGTGCAGTGCGACTCTCTTCCACTCGCTTCCTTTGAACATTTTGTATAAACGAGAAGCAGAGTAACCCGCGAAAATCCCCATGAAAGCCCAGAGGAGAAGCATGGCTGTCATTAGGCCACCCCTATTTGAAGGGGAGAGGAATCCGAGGACTGCGAAGATCATGGTTACGACTACCATCCCGAGAAACTGAACTCCGGTTCCGACGTAGACGCAGAGTAGATCGGAGTTGGTTGGGGTTCTGAAGACGTCTGCATGGACTAGCTTCCATCCAGTTTCTTCCTGGGCTTCTTCGTGGGTTTCAAGCTCGTTGTACCTCGAGATGTCTCGATAAAGGGTTCGTAGCATTATCATTGCTACCATACCCGAGAGGAAGAGGACGATCATCAGAGAGTTTACTATGGAGAACCAGTGGATTTGATCATCCGCCATTAGAAGATATGTGTCCCACCTTGAAGCCCATTTTACATCACTCTCCTACAATACAGTGCTAGGGCTGTTATGAAAAGATTCTCCACATACATTGATTAGCTAAGATAAGAGCATTATTCTCGTTCATCGAGAGCCATGTATGATTTTAAGGTAGCATCATAAAACTATTTTACTCCTATTACTATGGTAGTGCCAACCTCTAATTTGAGAAATAATATCAGTTTACCTGGAATGTGACATCATAAGTACATATGACTTCTTGCTTATCTTCAACCTCTTGGGGAGAGCTCGAAGAGGTAACTATACGCTGGGCATGTGGATCGCATGTTGTTAGCCGAGTGTTTTCACTCCATTTTCCTTCATATTCGTGCTTCACACTAAAGATTGAGTTCAAGAAAAACGAATGAGATACAAAAAGATAAGCAAGTTGAAATTAAGTAAACATAAATGCAAGTTGATATTGTTAAACAGTATACATTATATTGTTAAGAACTTACCTGAATGGTGTGACTTCAAAGCCTACAATCCTTGATGTATAAGTTTGTATGTCCTTGTGGAACTTCACGACGAAGCTCAAGTGGTTATGGAGAAAATACTTTTCTTCCTTGCTCTGCATAAGAAAATAAAACATGAGCTTAAAAAAGAAATATTTTTAATCAACTGTTTTCAAAATAAGTAGTTAACTCACTCCAGCATATTGCCCTTTGAGCCCAACATGAAATCCCAACTGGTAAATCGGAGGGCCCTCTTGTTCCAATCTTGGAATGGGTACAACCAAAGGAAGATTATCTAAAATCCTGCAATACATAGTGTTACAGTTATTAATCAAGTCTTTACTCTCAACATATTTAGAGAATTTTTTTCCGTCCATTTTAGTACATGCACATACATGTTTACACGGTATTCATCTTCAATTTTTTCCTTGAATGCTTTTGCAGTTCTGGGATCGAGTATAAGTCGACAGAGAACATTGCACAACTGTGGTTCCCTCATCCTAAACTGTAACATGACCATGCAACAAAAGGCGGTTTAATAATGCCTGAAGAAAAAAGGGACAAAAAGGCAATATATGACCAAAATAATTGTACCGACCATGTAAGGGGAGTTCTCAATTCGATCTCCACGAAGTACTTCTCCGAGATTTTCTGTGTTGTCGATTATAGTAGGTGGGCGGCAGTAAGGGACAGAATAGTATGAATATGGAAGCTGAGTCTTTATAGAAGTCAATTTGTTCACTTTCACGCTCAAAAGATCTCCCTAGAAATAATTGAAAGAGAGAGAAAAAAAATGTTCACATTTAAAATCCGAGTGTAGTACGTTTCAAGAAATAAAATGCTCTAGAATATATAACAGAGGAAATGCAGTACCAAAAGAAAAAAGTTAATGACTTCCCCTATTTAAGCATGGATATTTATGAGCCTTATTTCAATAAATTCAAATGCATAGATGAATGAAGGCCAAGCCCTAATGATGACAGACAAAATGTTACTAGTGGCTTAGTACTTCAAACATGATTCTCATATCCCTACATTGTTAGTCCAAGTATCAACCTCTTGGCTCACATTTAATTTTCATCACTCACCAAATATCAAAAATTTCCACTGCGATACACTCTTTTTTCAAGGTATCACTCAACTCTTACCTTTCTTTACATCACTTGGGCTTGAGAAACAATGAAAAGGAGAGCCAAGAAGTAGGAAATTTCTAGATAATCATGAAATTCTATTTTATCCCTTGAAAAACTAGAAACTCTAATTTCTAATATCATTCGGCCATTATCCTCGTGATCTAGAGGAAAAAAACACCGGTAAAATGTTACAATTACTCTCTACTGCTCTAAACTACACTCTTGATGTATGCAAGCAAACACTTCATCAATCATGATCACCTCCATATTGCCTTCTACGGAAACACATTCTCAAGCACATAAGCTGCATTTCGAACTAAGGACAATCAAATCAATCCAATTTCTTCGAGGCACCTCAAAATCAAAATGCATAACGTACAATTTTCTCTACAAAACACAATAGCTACAGAACACACATGTGCATAAATCAATATCGCATCTTATCACACTCTCCGTACCATCAAATTCTCACATCAGAAGCTGGATTCAGGAATGCCCATTTCAAATTACAATCCGAAAACAAGATAAAAACAAATAAACGGATACAATTTGAGATCCTTCTAACCGAAAATGCAGATCAAAAACACATATTTCTCAAGGAATCCAAACAAATCAGCATGCAAATGACTCAATCACCAACAAACAATAAACCCTCGGCAAAAAAGAAGAAGAAGAAGAAGAAGAAGTGACCTTTTCGAAGTCCTCGGGAGCAACACCAGGTAGATAAAAACCCCACGCATTATCGGAGAGGAGAAGGATGCAGATTATAAGTGCAGGAACCGAATTGAGAGCTCCTTCCATTGTGAAACAAAGCAATCACGCAGTGATTCCAGATCTCCAGATAGAGAGAGAGAGAGCGTTATTTATCTGAAAATTGAAGAATGTCGGTTGCTTTGGGTAGTTGCACTATCCACTTCTTCTCTGCCTAAAGCCTCAGATCATTATATATTTCTTCCTTAATAAATACTCTCAAACTGCATTATTTCTATATTTTGCGTATCTAAATTCATTTTTAGTGAATTCTATAATCTCACTTACATTATTGATCATGTAATCTTATCTTAAATTACAATGTTAATTTTTATTGAGCACCGAGGGTAATTTTGTCCATATATAGCTATAAAACTATATATATATATTTACTTATGTTCCATTTCTTTTAGCATATTTAATGAATATACATATAAAATATAAAATAATAAAATGAGATGGAGGAGATCAGCTTAGATTCGATTTTATCGAAACCTAATTGACAATTAAATCGAATAAGTGGACGTACAAGTGAAAATTTTTATATCATTATGTGCGTATTCAATATGAGATGCTATAATCCCATCATCTATTTCCTTTTTTAAATGGTAAAGTTACAAATTTGTGTGGATATATAACAAAATTAGTAATGCATTACAATAAAAATGCTAGGCATGTGATTAGAAGATCAAAATTAAGTAATAGTAGAACAATTAAGGCTGTTTATTCATGTTTTGCCCCGATTTGCCGCCAAATTGATGATCCTTAGGTGGTTATTTATTTATTTATTTATTTTTATGCATTATTCATTTATTGTTATTTCGGGCTTGGTTTTTAGGTGGTAAGGCCCATCATTTATGGTTAGGCTTTTTTTGAACCCACTATGGCTAATGGAAATTTGGCTCCATAATAATCATATAAAGTCATACTCCCTCCATTTCATGGAATTTGACACTATTTCCTCTTTAGTCCATTTCATCCAATTTGACTTCTTTCCTAAAGAGGAAAGGATTATTCTATATTAGGGATGATTAGGTGTTGCTAATGTAGGGTTTTATGGCCTTAATTTATTTAAATCTGAAACCAAAAAAAAAATAATTAAACACCCGACCCACTACCTACCCCCTCCCACTAAATTCATTCACCCTCATTCAATCAGAATTCATTTTTCGGATCATTCTCTCACACTCTTTCTCTCGAAGTTTCTCCAAGAACCCTAATTCCCAACCTGCGCCGCTCTCACTTAGGGCTAATTCCTCTACCCATCTTCTCCCTTTTTTCCCTAAAAATCCATGCAGATTTCTACAAATCTCTCTCTCTCTCGATCTAGGAATTTCTGTTCGCTCTCCCTTTTTTTCGATCTCTTTGTATGGATCAACCCACTTCACCGGATCTGAGTGGGAATCGGGTGTCAATCCGCCGGCCTCCCACTGCGATGACGAAAAGGAGCGGTGGGGAAGGCGGTGACGGCTGGGTTTATGAGGAAACACCGTCCCCTAGTCCAACGCCGCCGAGATCCCCACGCCGTATTTACAGGCCGGAGAGGTGGGGCTCTCTGCGCCGGCAACGGTCCCCCTCCCTAGATCTGTTGCCTCATCGTCTGGTGGCGGAGATCCCCACGAGTAACCCTCTGCCGTTCTGGGCGATCTTTCATGAACCCGTCAAAGTCTCCGCCACTAAAAGTTCTATGACGGCGACGGTAGAGCAGGCTGCTGGCGAGGGGTCTCCGTCTGACCGGTCCTCTGAGAGTGACGGGTTAACTGAATCTTATTTTCTGGCACAAGATGCCGTTAAGAAGCAAGTGCTGAAAATGGGCCTTGATTTTCCGAGTTCATCGGATGATGAATGATTCAGTGTCCATTGAAGGCATTGCAAGTATCCTATCCTTTGCTGATCCTATGATTGTCTGATTTCTGTGATTAATTTGTTGGTTTTGGTTATTTATGAAATTTGGATAACTCTGTCTCTGTGATTAGTTAATGCATGCTGGATTTTTATGTTGCTGCAATTGATGATTTACTTGATAGATGGCAGATCTGTGATGATTCTATGGCAAGATCTAGGCCTTGATTTATGTCTGTTTGATGGTTGAGGCAAGTTCTAGGGCTTATGATGTTGATGCAGAATTGTTTCATATTGATGCATGCTCTGATTAACTGAATATATGGGCTCGAATATTTACTTGATAGGGCTTGTGATGATCATGATGTTGGTTGATGATTGCTGTTGTTTGTTGCATATCTAATTGAGCTTTGATTGCTGAAGATAAGATAAAGTAGCATTGCATTAATAGAGAGAGATTACATTAAAATATGCACTTTCATGTTCAAAAGTTTTACAAAAATTGAACTTTTGATAACCAAAGTGCAAACAAAAGCTTCTTCATTAACAAAAAACTAGCCCCTAACTATGTCCCTGTTTCTAGAGAATTCATGTTATCTGCATTAAACCCAATCTGCTCTTCAATGCTTGTATGCCATTAATCTGTCCATTCTCAATCAGAAACTGAATGCATTCCATAGCCAAATCTAGTGGCACTTCCAAAACATTTGGTAACTGTCCTGCCCTAATCAGTGAATCCTTTTTCATGTGAGGCAATTTGAAATTGTTGTGGCCTTTTGCTTTAAGGATTTCTATCAAAACACATTGTAGGCTTAGGAACACTTTGTTTAGTGTCTGTGGTTCTAGTTGATGGAATGATTGAACCACAACATTCACTAAGTCATCAACTGTCTTGCATACTCTTTTCTGCTGTAAATTTTGAATTGCATTGAACCAACCCAAGTCATTAACATTGCAATCAGGGGAATTGGCTGGTTGTTGTACTAGTATCATATTTAATCCTTCTTTTACTGCTTCAGCTCTGAACTCTGGGTCTGAATCTGTTATGTGTGGTTTAACATTGTCCTACTGAATGTAAATTGTCTTGCTTGCATTCTGTGGCCATTTTGCTCCGATAGCTGGTAATACCTGCACAATTGTATGGGGATTAGAGATCCGTGATGAACTTGTTTCTGAGATCATGAGTAGAAATACTACCTTTTGAATGATGGTGTCCCTAATAACTTCCCTTGTCACTGAATTAATGGCTTTTGTTTCCCATGTGCCCTTTGCTCTGTTTCTGCTTTTCCTCCTTGCCTGAACTTGTTTAGTGAATGAGACTATTCCAATTTTCCCATCAAACAATACACTGCCATCCTCATTTAGGATTGGCCTACTCACAGCATACATGAACATTATTTTCCCTATGAACTTCTTTGATTGTGTGGCTCTGTAAGGCTCATCTTCATCACTAGTGTGCCTAGTATTGTTCATATTCTGAAATTGAAGCTTGTTCAGAATTCTGTCTAATTCTATGGATTCAAGTGAGAATCTGACCCTCAAGAATTTGTTATCAGCTGTTAAATTAGGGTTTATGGCTGAAGTATGTGCCCTAAAAATCCCTATTTTTTTCCATCTGCAAAGTGTGCTAGGGCTAATTCCTAAAGCACTTCCCATTCTTTCATAAGTAGCCCTATCTCTAAGATGAAGAGCTTTTATTTTAGCTGGATCGGGTGTGTGTTTGATTACCTTCTTCCTTTTTTTGTGTCCACTCACACTGATTATGGTCTGATCTTGTATTTGTTGTTGTTTTGCAGATTTCCACAGGCGGTGGATTGTTGATTTGGATAGCTCCCACTTCACCATTGCTTCTTTCATCCTCCCATGTTCCGGCTTCTCGTTCTTGGATTGCACAAGAAGAAACTGAACGATCAAGTTTCGATCATTTGCCGACGCCTGCTTCCTCGCCATCTTCTTTTCTCTGTGTTTTTTTTTTCTCTTTTGATGAAGGAACTGATGTTATGCTGCTGGATTTTTATGTTGTTATTGTACTAGAATTTCCCACTAAATTTCAAATTTGAATTAGGGTGGGAAATTAGCTTAGGGGAGTATGTGATCACATGGGTGATTTAGAATAGACATAACTCTATTTTGTGATTGGGAGATTACATTAATTGATGATTTTTTTTTATGTATTCTTTCTATTTCTGTAATGTTTATTCCGAGATTGTAGGATTTTAAAATTTCATAAAAAAAAAAACCTAAAAAAAAAAATTATAAACTGTAATTACAAAATTTCAAAAATTTAAATTTATTAACTTAAAAAAATTCCCAAGTTTTATTTCATAAAAAATTGTAAATATTAATGATTGATTGTATTATTAAAACTGAATCTCAATGGCTTAAGTAACCACTAATTACCATTAGTACTCCCTCCTTGGTTTTTGTGAAAAAACCCAAATGTGTCAAACTTCATGAAATGGAGGGAGTATATTAAAATATACTCCATCTGCCCTGAAAATTTAGTCACGGAAGAACGGTAACATTCTTAAAAAAAGTACTCCGTAATTATTTATAATAAAATTGGAAGTAAACTCTGTTTTAAGGGGTATTCTTGTCAAATTGAAATAGGAAAGATAAAATGGATAAAATAGAGTAATTTTGTAATTTTGAAAAATTCGGAAAATGTTTATTTTCAATAATAGTTGTTCTAATTTTATTTTACATAAATGAAACTAAATTTAAGGGACAAAATGTCAAATGTGTGTGTGTATATATATATATATATATATATATATATATTATTTATTCTATGCAAAATATCAAACAATATGAATGCATCCATATAATTTTTGGGACAAACTTAGTACATACATGTGTATCCATGATTTTGTCACATGTCGTGTTTGTTTAAAAAAAATGATAATATTGGATTTGAATTATAAAAAATAAAAAAGCGTATAAATAAATATTTAAGAACAATATAAAAAAAAAGAGAAAAAGAAAATCCGCCATACCAAATGTATAATAGTGAGAAACTGAGGGGCGGAACTGTAATTAGTCAACAATGTTGGAAAATCTCAGCTTTCTTTTCTTCTTCAAACCCCATTTCTAAACCCACTAAGCCGCAACGGAAGCTCTGAAACTATTGCTGAGATTCATCCCTCTTTGGAAAATGCAGAAGCTGAAGATTCTGGCGCCATTGAGCCGTTATATATGCAGCAATGTCGCAGTTTCTCGACAAACAAGGCGCTTTTCCGCTCTCCCTGAGTATACGGTTTACACCCAGCACGAACAAGAAGAGGCCAGTTTCTCAATCATGGTTTTCTGATTAATTCATGAGTGTTTATGGTTGCCGTTTAGTGCTTTCGAGATTTAACTTGGAGAGTTTTCTATTCGCAAAGAGAAAAATCAAGGAATTCGTGTATTCGTATGCAGATATAGTGTTGGTATTTATCGAAAGAATGAGTTTTGAAGGAACCCTATTTTGTTTGATTCTGAATTGCAGGTGTTGGTGGAAGGCAGGGCGAATTCAAGGGCTGCCGTTTTGAATAGGCCGTCTTCGCTCAATGCCGTCACTGCACCTATGGTAAATTTCGTGCTGAAATTTCTTCTTAGTTGTTGTTGTTGTCTATGCTTTCTATGTCCCGCATATGAGGATTGCAGTTTCTTGGTTGCTAGGTGAAGATCATGAGATTTTATACCCACTACTTGTGATTGTTTGTCAAAATTTTGATTAATTTGTGTTAATTGCAATAGTTTGTTCCAATGCTAGGCTGCTCGGTTGAATAGACTATATGAATCCTGGGAGGAAAACTCGAGTATAGGATTTGTTATAATGAAGGTAACTCGTTGCTTACTATTCCACCTCCATTGTACCATGGCTTGCCTTCCTTGTCTAAGGTTTCTATTTTTCTTATAGGCAAAGGGCGATAGAGCCTTCTGCTCTGGCACTGATGTGGTTGATCTGTATAGGCTGCTCAAAGAAGGTTGGCCCTTGTGCAGATTTCCATTTACGTGTTTTGTTAACTTTCTGAAATAAGCATTGGACCAGAATGATTTAATTGATTGGTCATGTTGATTCTTTCAACTTTTAAAGTAGCTTAACTGACAACTGACATGTTTTCTGTAGATTAATGCTTTCAGTTCGACGAATGATTACTTGCTAAGTTGCTATCTTAAACTTTGGCGAATTCTTAAAGTTATACTATAAGTTAAGACTTGGTAGAGTACGTGGAATTCTCCTTAGGTTGTAATCTGTTTTGGACATACTAGTTTTCTTATGAAATCAGAGAGGTCTTGAGTCTGTCATAAATATGATTCCTCGGATGTTTTCTTCGCGAAGATTAGTTGATTTAAATTGATTTGCAGGAAAAACTGAGGAATGCATATCATTCCTGCATAGTTTGTACAAGTTTGTTTATCTCCTGGGAACATATCTCAAGCCACATGTAAGTACACTATCCACATTTTCTCTAAGTAAATATCCTGACAAGAAAAGAAGTTCTTTCTCTTATTAAGTATGAATAATATGCTTGATGGTTATTGGTTACATATACTGTGTATGCTTCTGCTATCCCTCTTATAGATAGAATCTCAGATGGTTTTGTGCTCTCAACTAGTACTCTTAAATGATACCTAGATGGAACCGTAGTGGCCGTTCACTGTGCTCTGTATTGATTTGAAAATGTAAATATTAAATGTTATCTTGAAAGTCGTATTTTATAAAATTTCATAATAAACATCACACATAGATATGCCCCTTTAAGAAGTTTAATTAGTGGTAGGTTTGAAAATTTTCAGAATATTTCTGATAGCCAAATATGAAATTTCTAGATGAATACTGATATTTGTGTAATATGTTAAATTACTGTATTCATTTGAACCACATGATCAGATAAAAAGATGTAAAAAATCTCAACTCTGTCGGGTTATTCTAGTATAATCACGTAACCATGGCATAATATTTTCCAAATCACATGCCTCGGCAAAGTGAAAGTGCTACTATTATTCAAGTGACAGCGCTTTATGTTCATTTATAGAATTAATATCTGGAGTTCTTTTTAATTTAATCCTCGAATTAACTTCTGCTTATTAGGTGGCTATTATGGATGGTGTTGTGATGGGAGGCGGGGCAGGTATTTCACTTCCCGGGACGTTCCGTGTTGTAACTGATAGAACTGTATGAAACTGCTCCCTCAATGGATTATATTTGACTGTTAGAATTTTTCCGTTTTTCATTAGCTACCCCTAGTCGACTAACTATGGTAGTATTTATGGTGGCTAGCCCCCAGTATATAATGACATGGCTGGAACACTGAAACAATAAGCTGTTAGGCATGACAAACTCTAGCATCAGTTTGTAAATGGATTTTGAAAAATCTCAGGTCTTCTCAAGTCCGGAGGTTCATCTAGGTTTCCATCCTGATGCAGGGGCTTCATATTATCTTTCTCGTCTCCCTGGCTATTTAGGTATGATTAGAAATGAATAATTCAATGATTGATTATATCTCATGAATCTTGAAGTTGATCTCAAATTCAATATTTTTTTTGGAGAAGCACGAATAATGGATCAACGATGATTTTCTCCATACAGGAGAATATTTAGCTCTTACTGGAGAAAAGCTAGATGGTGCTGAAATGATGGCTTGCGGTCTTGCTACTCACTATTCACTGAAGGAAGTTAGTCATCCATAGCCATTCTGTAGCTTGATTTTTTGTTCGACTTTATCTATAAGCATCTGCACTAATTCCACCCCTCCCCTCCCCCCTTTTACAGAAACTTCCTTGGATTGAAGAGCGCCTTGGTAATTTGATAACCGATGTACCTTCAGTAATTGAATCTTCTCTTGCTCAATATGGCACTTTAGTTTACCCGGATGAGAGGAGTGTTATTCACAAGTAATATTTTCATTCGCGCAGCACCATTTTTTAACAACTTACGTTTAGCTTTTGTCATTTTAAAATTCTTTGGAGGATATGATTTATCTTGATTTTTTAAAAAAAATTATTCAATTTTATTTTCTTGAGAAAGAAATTATAAATGCAAGTATCAATGTTTTTGTTCAGATCCCGTTTATTCAGCTCCAACTTTAACTTTGTGATTCAGGATTGAAATGATTGACTCATTATTCTGCCACGATACTGTGGAAGAAATTGTTGATGCTTTGGTAAGTTACCTATTCATAATATACGGTAGTGAGGCATTGATTATCAGTTTTTCTTGGAGGTGGTGTCCTTATTTTCTATACACGATATGAAACATTGAACATATGAAAAATAGAGATGAATGCGTTATTTAATATGGCTTTCTGATGGTATACAATAAATTATGATTAGCCACTCATCAACGTGAAATCTGTGGTCAGGCATGGAATCGCAAACTTCACATTTTATTTCAAGAAGTCATCTTTTATTTTTTGGTTTGACATGCTTATTGTTGGAAACACGAAATCTTTACAATGGATACTTATCTTCACTTGCATCCTTTTCAACTGATTGGTTTCTGCCTGTGTAGGAAAACAAGGCAGCAGAATCTGGTGATAAATGGTGTTCGACCGTGTTAAAAAAAATCAAAGAGGCTCCCCCGTTGAGCTTGAAAGTTGCTTTGGCTTCAGTAAGTCTAAAACAATTATACCACAATAGAGTCTATTTGAACTTCTTACAACCTCCACATACTAACCGTTTCCAATGATGCTGAATCCGAAGATTCGGGAAGGTAGATTTGAAACTCTCGACCTCTGTCTTGCCAGGGAGTACCGTACATCCCTAAAATTCATATCTAAAGAGTTCTCAAACGATTTTTGTGAGGTATGTCATCAATTGGCGTGTGATTGGAATGACTTTTTAAAAGCTGAACTCTAGTTTATAGTGCAATTTTTCTCCTCTTTGTAGGGTGTACGTGCAAGATTGATCGAGAAGGACTTCGCCCCAAAGGTATGTGTTCAATGTGATAGCAAAAATCTCTTTGGTAAGAGGGTGTAGATTTTGAACAATAGCTTGGATAAATAAAACTACATAAGTATGTGTGAGATTTTCTTATGGGCTAAAATCCGTAAAACAGGTCAAGATCTGGATCCAAATCCGCATTCAATGACGTGTGTAAGTTATTGGTGTTTGATTGTTTTTGTAACTGGATCTTGGCCCGTCTTACGAATTTTAATCCGTAAAATAATACTCCCTCCGTCCCTGATATTAGTGTGCATATTTCCCGTTTGGAACGTCCCTGATATTAGTATGCAATTCAAAAATGGAAAGATTCCCTAAGCAAAAATACATATTTACCCTTCTACTTTATTCTTTATTTCAATATTTACCAAACTGGGCCCACTTTTTTCCACTATCTCCACCTTTTTTCACTATTGGTGTGGGCCCCTTATTCCACTATCTTCACTTTTTTCCACCTTACTCTATTTTCGTCTAAAATTGTGTGCCGTTTCTCTCAGTACGCTAATATTAGGGACGGAGGGAGTAGTATAGGTTAATCGCCATTCTCTGATGGACCAACAATTTTGAGCTTGTTTGATCATTCAAATACCTAAATCCTATATGTTAATCTAAACTATCATTCGAAATAAATGTCTCCAAAGAAAAAAAAAACATTAACTAATTGTTGTGCCCGAAAATTTTAGTGGGGGCCGTCTAAGCTGGAGGAGGTAACTGATGACATGGTGGAGGCCTTCTTCTCGCCCCTCAGCGAAGTTGAACCAGAGCTGAACTTGCTTGTTGCAGTACGAGAGCCCGACGTTTGAGAAATACACAATTTTGTGAAATAGATTAGAGGCTTTTTGAAGCTTGCTCTGCTCTTAGCTAAAGGTGATTTATATTCCTCTACTCTTACAGCTTTCTGGGATTTTCAGAATTGTTCTTGATTAGCAGGCTTATATTTTTGTAGCTTCAACTTAGTTTTGCTGTAATGAATTGGAGATGTATGCGCTGGGTTTAATAATAGTTTTTACACATTTTACGTGTGAACTTTTTTAAGATTTCAATTTGGTGCGATAACTTTTTAATACTTGACATTAGAGTGTTTTTTTTTTTTTTTTTTTTTAAACTTTATGTCGATTTTTTAAAACTAAGTTTATGTAATTTTTTTTATAAAACTCTCAAAATGAATCTTTTTTGTAAGTCTATAGGTGAATAATTCGAAACCATTATCTCATAGGAAAAGTGGCAAATTAATTGACAATTCATCAAACACCTTATGTGCACTACAAGTGAATATTTCACTACAACAAAAGTTGACTCTTGCGACTGAAAAATTTGTCTCTAAACTGACATATTCTGTCTTTAACACGCATTAGAGACGGATTTACAATGGAAAAAAATCAACACTAGAACACTCGTCTCTAAGTCACTTAGAGACTGAATAATCATCCGTCTCTAACTTAGCGACGGCCTTTGCGATGGAAATTCCGTCTCTAACATCGAGTTTGGTCCGTTGCAATAATTTAGAGACGGATCACTTTTACAACGGATTAAACACGGATGGTCCGTCTCCATACACCTATAGATGGAAGTCCGTTGCAATTTAGAGACATAATAAATGTCCGTCTTTAGAACCAGTGCAACAAAATGACTTCGAAGACAGATTATCCATCGCTATTCCATCATTAAATCTGAAATTAGTGATCTTGTTCCATTCTTTTGTGATAAAACCGACCTGCTCATAATAATAATAATAATATTTCCAAAATCACAAAATACAATCAGAATTTCTAGATTTCAAATTCCAAATAGCCATAAAAAAATAAGTCAACATCTACAATGTTAATACCCATCCGGAACATAATATCATATTCAAACTTCAAATATGTCAACATCTACAAATAGAGTATCAAGACTATGGTGGTGTGGTGCTGATCCACTCTTGGACATTAATGCATTCAGTATTCAGTGCCTCTTGTTGAGCAAGCATCTGAGACATCATTTTTTCCATAAGTTGTTGTGTAGCTTGTGCCTCTTCCAATTTTTGTCTTTCCCGTCTCTCCGTCTCCATAACTTCTTGTTGCCCAGCTTGTGCCTCTTCCAATATTTGTCTTACCCGTCTCTCCGTGTCTAGCTGAACCTGCAACTCTGTGAGTTGTTCATTAATGGCAGCTGAATTCATAGAACTCGAACCTCCATCTATGGAATCACCAAGACTGTGTGCTAGATAGGCAACAACAAATATTCTCTTCTTGTTGTTGAGACCTCCAAAAGCATCAAGATAAACTTGTGATTTTTTAAAAGGACATTAGACGTGCCGGGAAGGGGTTGGCTTAATTCCTGAAGCTTCTTCTCTATCCTTATATATGATCAAATGGATAAAGTTATTAATTTAGCACAAAAAAAAAGGAAAAAAAAAAAAGAGATCCAACAGAGGGTCATGAAGAGCAGAATGCAAACTGAAAGTTATAAAAGCATAGTATAATAGATTTCAGTTCCATTATTTTTTAAAACTAATGTTGACTTATAAATGCTTGAGGCATGCAAAAAGCGCTTATAAAGCTTATCTCCATATCCACCTCCACCATTATGCATGTAAAACCAGAAGAAAGAATGAACAAAGGGAAAGCAGAAGACATTGCAACACTAGAAATATAATACTACAAACTCAAGTTGTTGAATACAAGCTTAAGAAAGAAGTGCTATGATTAAGAAAATCATCAATAAAGTAGAAAACTACTTTTATTAGGATTGCACATTAGAAACAAAAAAAAGAAAAGAAAAAAAAATGAGTATTCATTGGCTGCCTCATAACATGAAAATGAGTGGTTTGAACCCAATCCTTACAACAATTGCTCAAAGCTGATTTTGACTGGAAATTGATTGATGATTTCGCATACGTGAAAGTTCTTTCCAAAGTAGTATAAGCAAACACACACACAAAATGGAAATCTCGACAAAATTCTGAAGAAAAAAGTCAGTTCTAAACTAATTTCCCAGAAGCCTTATCATCACTAATTGTTCATGTGGAGTGTTGGTAAGTAGAAGATGGGGTTGAGTAAGTGTTACCTCTTTCTCTTCATCATCACTCATGGCTATGTAGCCCATGTCGACGCCTTACTCTGCTTAACCTATTAACATCGAAAATAGCATGAAGGAAACTTTTTGAAATGATTCTCATTTTTTGTCTAATTTATAATGAAGTGTCTTAAATTGAAAATATACACTTTTATTACAAAAATTTGACAATTATAGCTATGGATACATACTACAGTAAAAGAATTTCAAAAATTTATTGGCTAATAGGCCACCTCAAAATCGATTTTGTGTATAATATATTGTAAGTGTTTTAACTTAAAACTATACTTTTTGTTACAAAAATTTGACAATTATAGCTATTGTTACATACTAAAAAAAATTCAAAAAAAATATTGGCCAACGCTAGCCCGTCGGATCAAAAAATTGACGAAAATAGAAAAAGTGTAATTTTTTTTTAAATGGTAATTTTGTAAGATATAAAATAAGTCATGTTATATCATCCAAGGAACTTTGCCTTATATTATTTGACTCCAACTTACATAATATGTAATAAGTAACTATTTGAGATGTGAAAATGTGAAATAAAAAAAAATCATTTCATGAGCGTAATAATTGCAATTTTTAATATGTGTATAACTTAGCATATAAAATTATATGATAAGTACAACTTAGCATATAAAATTATAATATTTTTATAAACCTTAATATTTGAAGCAAAGTAATGAACTTCAATGCAACAACTAAGTAATGAAAAAATTTAGGGTTATCGAGTTAACCCGCCAACTTGCCGGGCTAGCCCTATCGAGTTGTTGGGCTATTTGGGTTGGCTCGTTCAGGTTGAAAAAAAATATTCGACCCTAACCCGTCGAAATAGTGGTAGGGTCAACATATATTAATCTAAAAACAGTTTAGCCCGATCAATATGAACTGAAAATAGCCTACGCCGGCTACGAGTGACCTGAAAATCGTTTAATATATTGCGTGGATGTGGGAGATCATGTGGTGTAGTGGTATTAAAATATAGCATATTTATACATATCTTGAATGTATATTTTTAAAAGTATACACTTAATAACGTCCAATTATTAAATTCACAAATTTGAGATATCTAGAATAATAATCCACAAACTTGAATAATAATAATATATAATTCAATTATTTAATAACGTCCAATTATTAAATAATATCTAGAATAATTAAATTAAGTCCAAAAACTTGAGATATATCATATATTGCGACAAATATTTTGAATAAATATTTATTTTTCTGAATTTTCATAATTTTATTTTTCTAAATTTTCATAATTTTGACTATTAATCAATAATGTAAGTAATATATACCATATATTAATAAAAATTTGTAGATATCTGTATTTCCATATCATATTATATTTCTATATTATATTAAAATTTAAATAAACAAATTATTTGTGGTGTAATGGTATTAGACATAGCCTATCATGTGGGGAGATCATGAATTCGAATCCTCCAATCCTCATAATTAAATTTTTAAATTTGAAAGAATATAGTAATAATTAATTAATATTAATATATCCTCCAATCCTCATAATTAAATTTTTAAATTTGAAAGAATATAGTAATAATTAATTAATATTAATATGTATAAATAATAATTAATACATATAAATATGTAGATTTTAGATAAATAAGAATGGAGGCCGTATGTAATAAAAGAAAAAATGATTAGATATATATTTATTTAAAAAACATAAGATAGAAACTAACAAAATATACTAAACATAATAAGTATGCTTTTGCATAATCAAATGGAAAAAAAAAAAAAAAACCCTGAATCTAATCACTATCCCCGCTATCATCATTTAAATCTTCATTATCTTCAGAATTTGAGTACTCATTTTCTTTAGCTAGTTCATCATCAACATCTTCAATGTCGACCAGACCACTATCTGGATGAACTAGTGTCGTGTCATCATCAATAGTTAGTTTGTCAAAGTGAAACAACTCAATTTTTGATTGAGCTTTAATTTTACGAACTTCCCACCAATATTTCTTAGATCGATTTAAACTTGGATAAGAGCAATAATACACTTGTGAGGCTTGGCTTGCTAGGACAAACGAGTCATATTTATCATACCGACGATTATGATTTATGGAAACTAACTTGAATTCAGGATGAATCAATGTCCCCAATGGTGATGAGTCAAACCACTCACACTTGAACAATGTGGTCTTTTTTAATGGCAGACCAGGATACTCGCGAGTTCACAGACCTCCAACAATCGACCATAATAATTGATCACCTAGTCACTACCATAATTCTCTCCTTTTATGCATACTCCACTGTTCATTGTTGCTCTATGTGTCCCATGCTTCAATGTTTGGAATTTGCACCCATTCACCATATGCCCCGAATACGTCTTAACAAAAAAACTTCAAGAAGATAAGACACTATGTAACTACAAGTGAATATTTAATTTAGAGCTTTACAGACATTTCGTCGAACGTCTGACGCTCAATCATATTTCGTCGGGCATTCATACTTATTGTTATTACAGCCATAAATATTACATAAACAGAAACAATAACCTAATAATTAAGAACTCAAATTTATGGCTGATAAGGAGTGGCAACCACAAACAGATTATCTTTCCTCGAAGCAGTAATCCCATCATTCTCAAGCATGTCCAAATCTTCAACCCTAGAACCTTCTGGAAGTTTCCAATCGAAGCTGTAGAGCAAGTGAGCTAAAGCCAACTCCACAGTAGCCATACCAAACGTTATCCCAGGGCACATTCTTCTCCCACTCCCAAACGGAAGATACTGGAAATCGCCACCCGTAAAATCAAAGGCTTGAGTCTCGAATCTCTCGGGCTCGAACCTTTCTGGATCCTTCCAGAACCTCGGATCCCTATGCATCGCCCAAATGTTCACCATCACCTTCATATTGGCAGGTATTGTGTATCCTTTGATTTCGCGGGCCTCTCTCGAAACTCTAGGTACCATCGGAATCGGAGGGTGCAGCCTCAGAGTCTCTTTGATCACCAGTTTTAGATATTTCATGTTATGAACGTCGTCTTCTTCGAGAGTATTTGCTTGTCTGAGCTCGGCTTGTGCCTTGGCCATGGCTTTAGGGTTCTTCAGTAGTTCTACCATCGCCCAATCGATGGTTGTTGATGAGGTCTCAGTTCCAGCTGAAAATATGTCCTGAACAATTATTACAATTAATTAATAATGAGGTAGATAAATAAGCAAAGTATATATGATCATTTTCTATATTGAATTCATGTTCTAACGGTATCTTGTATTCATGTTTTCTAAAATAATTGGTTATACTCTCATTTAGAAGAGAACTTTTGTGTTGAAATATATGGAATCATAGAAATGGTGATGTGATTAAAAATTTATCGAGCAATAGCAACAACTTCATTAATCCAAAGTCCAAACATAGAGAGGGCAAAAAAGTAAATAGAGCAGATAATTAATTAAAATAATTAATAATAATAAATAAAGGCAGTTAAATTTGCACTTACATATAACACAGACTTGATGTTGTCGTTAGCGATGGGAAATTCCATCTCTTCTTCTTCCTTAATCCTCAGAAAAACATCCACCAAATCTTCACCCCCAAATTCCCCATTCCCCATTCTCTTGCCGGAATCGCTCCGCTTCTCCGCCGCCATCTTCGCCAGATTCTCCCTGTGCTCACCGATTACGCCGTCGAGGATCACATCCAGCTCCCGCCGCATCTTCATCAGCCGCCCCTTTGTCCAGCTCAGCGCCCTCACGATTCGCGAGGAAGGGAACAGATCCTCCACCTCAAACCCTCCCGCCATCTTCACCGTCTCCGCCATGAGCTTAATCAGCACCGCGTTATCCTTGCAGACGCCGCCGAACGCCGCCCTGCACGTAATCGAGCTCGAGAACAAGAAGATCTTCTCCGTCAGATTCGAATTCCTTCCAGAAGCTTCCCGCACGGAGGCGACGAGGCGAGATGCCTCGTCTCTCCGAATAGATCTGAAAGATCTCACCATTCTAGGGCTCAGAAGCTCGTTGATGCAGATCTTCCGCATCTGCCGCCAGTAGTCGCCGTAGGGGCAGAAGGCGATGTCGATGTAATTGTACCACATTATCTCTAACGACACTCCCTTGGGTCTGTCGGCGAAGATTGGGTCGAGATCCTTGAGCATCTCCTTGGCGATTTCCGGCGAGGAAACGACTACGGCGGCGGATTCGCCGAGCTTGAGGTACATGATTGGGCCGTAGTGGTTGGATAGATCCCTGAAGCAGCGGATGGGAGGAGAGCTGAGGAGATGCAGGTTTCCGATTATAGGAAGTTGCCGTGGGCCTGGAGGGAGTTTTGAGGAACAACCTGTGGAATTGTTCCATTTTTTGTGGATGAAGAAGAAGAAGAAGATGAAGATTGAAGGGAAAATGAGAAGTGCAGTAGTTGACAAGTTCCATGGGGATGGGGTTAGCATTTTCTCTCTATGTTTCTCCTTTGTTTGCAGCAGCGAGCGATGCAATTAGAGCTCAATCGTTTCTCATCACCAGCTTTCTATTTTTGTCGTGATGATGGTTGATGGGCGGCAAATTTAATGCAATGTCTCTATCATCTCACGCGACGAAAAAAAGAGAATGCAACCTCACTTGAAATAATTTATGTTAAATTCGATGTCTCAACCGTTACAGATTTTTATAAAATAAATTTATCAAAAAAATTTACATAAAACTAATACTACGAATTGGGGACAGATTATTTAAGACACGGCTAGGGTTGATAAATTCAAATTAGGGTATATAATTTTAATTTTTTTTTAATTTTTACATATAAATGTCTATTATGATTTACTATATTATAATATTTATATATTTTTTATTTTTATAAAAAATAATATAAAATTAATAAAAAATTAAATTTTGAAACAAGATTGAGATATCAAATTTGAGAGAGTATCTCATCCTGTGCAACTTAGCATTTAATATCGTTACAACTAATTTCATTATATATATATATATATATATAATGAGCCTGCAGATATATATATATATATGAGAACGGTTCGTGTGTTAATAAATCCTGGCGTGTTAAAATGTTAAAAATGCTTAAAGGTATACAAAACTATGCTTAAATATGCATAAAATTATGCTTATTATATAATTGTGCTTTTAAATGTACCAATTCATGCTTAAATGAAACATGTTTATTGTACCTTGAAACCATGCTTAAATCAATGACAACCATAGATTTGATTAAGATCAATAGTCCAGATTCATTCATATTTAACACTTATTAACATATGAATCAAACTATATATATATATATATCTATATATATATGTGTGTGTGTGTGTGTTACAAATTAGTCCATACATATAATATTATTATGTTATTTTCAAATTTATAATAACATGTTATAAATACTCCACAAATTAATAAAATTGTATTTATATGCTAGTAAGCTCAAATCAATGGGTGAGATAAAAAGTGGCAAACACAACCAACATATATGTCTTTTCTTGATACAGTAATCCGAGTAATCTCAATCATATTCAAATCTTCCACCAGAACACCTTCTAGAAGCTTCCAATCGAAGCTATGGAGCAAGTGAGCCATTCTTCTTCCACTCCCAAACAGCAAGAACTGGAAATCACCGCCCGTAAAATCCACATTCTCATTCTCGAAGCTATTATTATTATGCATTATCGTCTGGGTAATATGTATAATTTTTCTTTTGATATTAAATTATCTACTACTACTATTAAGCAAGGACACGCGACAATGAAATCGTAATTAAATTTGCAACCAAGGAAATTCATTCTATTACGAAATATTCTTTTACTTTGTGAATATGGTTTCTATTTTTGTTATGAGTAAATTGAAATCCATGAAGAAAAAAATATATATATTACTACCTCATAATAAGCCGAAGAGTAAATGCAACAATGCCAAAACAAATATCAATTCATGATTATTGTGAATTTTGACATCGTGATTTTGGACTCAACCCGAAAGTCATGTAACTACAATTACCTACCAAAAATATACTCTTTAAGGATGAATTAAAAAAAAAAAAAAATGGTTTGACAGCATTTATATAGCAGATCTAAGTCCGAGTACAATACAATATAAGACCAAAAAAAGGCGATTCAGTTTCATGCATCAATATCAGTTTGTACGTAGGGAAAAAAAAAGTTATACTCCTATCTTACTTTCTATAGCACTCTCTTTTACATAGAAATCCTAAATAGAAAAATTAAAAGAGAGAACTTCAGCCGAGTGAAAAACCAAACTATATACTACAAGACTACAAATAGAGAGGGATTCAGGTGAAATAGAAGAACTTCAAATTCTCCCAAGAATTCGATCGATTAAATCATGCATTTCAACCCAGCCGTGATTATGGAAAGATTTCTGTCAAATTGTTAGTTCAAATCCCTACGTTATAGCTCATTTTCTCAACCTCAGCTATCAAATTACATCCTTCTCCGCCAAACCCATATTTGAATTCAGCTGTAGACGTCCATCGTTCTATTTCATGGAATGGTGATAATGCAGCCGCGCCATTGTGTTACTGAATTCACGAAATTACTGAGTTGCGAGGTCAAGATGAAACAGTACTCTGATGCCATTAAACTGTTCGACGAAATGCTTAAGTGGGATGTGCCTGTAAATTACACCTTGAACATTGCGCTTGATTGCTTTTTCCGATTGCGAAACGCTGACCTTGGGTTCCTGGTCTTAGGCAGCTTCTTCAAGACTCATCAAAGGGTTTTTGCTGGTGGGGAAGATGGACGAGGCAGCTAAACTAACATGCCTCATGTTTATACTTACACCACCACGTCAGTCGATGTTCTATGCAAGGATGGAACGGTAGACGATGCTCTCGACATGTAATTCGATGATTCGGTGGTTATATAACTCTAGTAGATGGAATGAGGCTGAAGGCATGTTAGAGATGATGGTGGTGGCTCATGGTGTCAACCCAAATGTAGTCGCTTTTACCATGTCAATAGATGCTTTTTGAAAACAGGGAAGGCTGGAAGAGGCCGAGAATGTTTTAGAACATATGAAGCCAAACAGATGTCGAGCCCGACATTGTCAGTTACAGTGCACTGACGAATGAATCCTGTTTGCGAGGGAAAATGGAGAAAGCCATATGCATCTTTGTATCTTTTCCTCTAATTTCCTGCCCAAGGGATAGTGCATGGTGGGGTTTCGTTTAGCACACTGGTCCATGCGTTATTTCGTGAAGGCAGATGCGAAGATGGCTGGATGCTGTTCAAATGGATGGAAGCTCTACAATTGTCTCCTGATATAACAACTTACACTGTCTTGTTGGATGGCTTGTGCAATGCTCATCTGTGTTGCGTGCAATGGAAGAGAGAGGTATAATTTCCAACATGGTAACTTACAGTGCCTTCATTAGGGGGTTGTGCAAAGATGATAAAGTACGGACAAGCAAAGCTTCTTTTCGGCCAACTTCCATCCATAGGTATGTAGCCCAATGTCATTACATGTAGTATCCTTATTGGTGCACTTTGTGGACGAGGGCAGGTAAAAAAGGCTAAGGATTTGTTCGTGCAAATGGTAAGCAACGGTTGCTTGTCAAATAGTATCATACAATGTTTTTGTTTGAGGTCTTTTCTAAAGGAATAAGATTCACGATGCACTTTGACTCATGAAAGAGATGAAGGCAAAGGGATTTGCTCTTAGTGCCGCTTCTTCTTCCATGATGCTTCAGGATCTGGATATTGTTAAGGAACATCTAAGAATGACTTGAAGCTGTTCAAAGAGAAGCAACGTAAAAACTTAATTTGAATTGTCCAATTAAGAATCTCCAATATCTTGATGAGTTTAATATGGAGGATTAGTTATGCAGGATTCTTAATTGGTTTATGTAGAAAATTTATGTAATTTAGCTTTGTTGCTTCTTTCTCATGATACTCTCACAATATTTTAAATATTTTTGCATTCAGATCTGGACATTTTCAATGCTATGGGATCAATGTATGCTGTAGTGCTATTCATCGGAATCACCAACACCACTGCAGTTCAACAAGTTGTTTCTGTTGAAAGATTTGTTACGTAGAGAGAGAGAGCTGCAAGAAAATATTCAGCTTTGCCATTTTCGTTTGCTCAGGTTATTTTTCTGTCAATTCTCAAACTAAATCTCACTTCAGCTTTGTTTTCAGCTAGTCCGGAAATATGGAATAGAGATATGGAATGGAGAAAATATGTTGGAGATACTTAGTTGCTATCTAATTCTGGAAATAAGTAGAAATATTCAAGCATATCTCTCAATACTCCGACACTGGAACACTTGTAAAACTCTCTAATGGAGTTGAACTGCTGCAAACCAGGATGTTAATCTAGCATGTTTTTGTATTCAGGTATGTTTTAATTAGCACCACAGGAATTATGGTGGTCAGACTGTGCCTGCCTTTTGCTGTTATTTTCGTGTTTGCGATCAGATCCTTCAGCTTCAGGGGAGGTATGCGGATGTGGTTGATCAGGTTTTGTAAATTTTGTAATCAAGATGGTGTTTTTATCATTCATTTGCATCTCCAATAAAATTATATATCAATCATTAGACTTGTTGAAGATTACATTACATAGTCTTTCGTCTTTGTGTTGGAAGACTAGCATCCTATAAGCATATCAGATTATAATACCGTATAAATGTTTTAAACCAGGTTAATAGCTTGAGCAGGGTTTCCATGGATTATGTTCTCCCTTTGTTATGGCTTCTTCAAAGGCATCATGAATCTTGAGGTCCTTGTACTTTTCTTTATTTATTCATCCTATCCTTATTAAACAGTTGGTCAATTTTTCTGTTATCTAACTAATAAATTATCATCATTGTTTATCCAAATTCCACATCAGATCCTAGTTGGAAAATTGGAGTTCGATCTCGTTTATGATGATTCGGTTTCTGCATATTGCGATTGATGTGAATGTAGTGAAGGATCTTGCATGTTTAATTCTTCGATTGAAAGTAAATACTTTATTCAGAAAGATATGAGGACAAAAAGACTTTTAGATTGAAACAACAAAAATTGTGATACTCAGATTACACACTTTGATCAATTGAGAGTACATAAGAACTAGAAACCAAACGCGAACAACTTGATTTTACAATATAGACATCCTAAGATTTTCCTATACTAAATCTCTAACTTCTTCATAAACATGTGAAAGTAGTGATTTTTTAGTAGACAAAAGCAGTTTTCATCTCCTCTGGAAGTTGAATGTCTTGATGGCGTAGGCAAAGATGATTGTGAAAAGAAGAACAAATCCACACAGTATAGCTGCTACAACAGGAAGCATGTCGTAATCGAACCCAAAGTAATCTTCCACAAACTTTTTCACTGTGACTCCGTTTTCCATCTCCTCATTGATTTCTCCATATTGAGATACTATGAATCCGTATAAGGTGTGAGAAACGGGATTCGCCCAGTAGTACCATCTCCACCACACAGGCATCCTCTGTTTTTTAGAATGATATACGTTAGTTCGAAGTTTTTGATATGCAGTTAATGATTAATGACTGATGTTTTTAAGTTTTATGTCTAATGTATTAAGAGAATAAAGTGTTTCTAGAACTTACTGGTCGTGGTACGATAAATCCCGAGAACAGATTCCAGATCCCATAGAAGAAGGAAGAAATGATGGCAGCTATGTTGTGATTTGGTGTGACAGCCACAGTCATCATTCCATAGAGGACAAAGAATATCAATGAGAAGAACATGAAATATATGAACCAGACGAATTTCACAACGCTCCATGGGAATCCCATCATCGAGAAGACTATGAGACCGTAGATAAGGGCTTGTAAGAAGACGTAAGGAACTTCGATGAGGAACTGCATCAAGAAGAAAAAAAAAAACTGGTAAGTAACATTATGCAAAACTCTTTATGTGTTTATAGCTTAAATTGAAATTAATCACTTACTTGTGAGAATGCATATGGCAATGCGGAATACATTCCGGCAGCTCTCTCTCTGTAAAAGACAGTTCTCTCTACAGCAACTACAGGTTGTACTGTCGAACCATATTGGAAACCGAGAAAGTTGATAGCAGCATACATACTACCCATGGCATTGAATAGATCTTGCTGTGTTTTCCTGAAATACAATATTACATTCCCAACAGTATTACATTGAATTCGCGAAAAGGTTTTAGAATAGTTGAAATGTATTTGTGTGCCAACAAACCTTCTGGAGCCGAGGTCCCAAAACATACTCCCGAATATAAGGGCTATGAAGGCTGTGAAGGAAAACCTCACAGCTGTGTATGGTGGATTTCTCCAGTATGACCAGTGCTGTTTCCATAGACAAGCGATGCATTGTGTCAGGAAAGATTGGGAGTATTTTGTCGGGAAGTAGAGGTCCTTCGTTCCAGGACGAGGGACGCTTAATTCCTTGATGAGGGCCTTGTTCCTCCTGTAAATTTTATGCATGTCAGATAAAGAAATTTCTGCTTCATTTTTCTTGAAGTATGATGGAATTTGACTCACATGTATAGTTCTGACTTCTTGTAGATGTCAGCAAACTCGACTCCCAGAGCCATTTCTTGTGCTGAAGTAGTTACTTCCAACATCCAGGTAGCTGGATTGATACCATCTTTAATTTTCGGCACTCCATCGATTCCTTCAAAGTACTTGATCAAATGGATCGACTGGCGACCCAATGGTCCGACGTATATTTCTTCCCCTCCTCGTTTCATCAAAAATAGCTGCCAAATCACATCAAAATGTTACTTCGATATGACATGGAAAAAGATATCGAGACTTTAGGTTTTATGTGATGATCTAGCTTACCTCGTCGAATGCTTCAAATATGTCGATGCTAGGCTGATGAATGGTGCACACTACTGTTCTTCCTGTATTCACCGTGTTTCTGACTGTTCTCATCACAATTGCAGCAGCTCTAGCGTCGAGCCCAGAAGTTGGCTCATCCATGAATATGATTGAAGGGTTTGCTACCAGCTCGACTGCGATTGTAAGCCTTTTCCTCTGCTCAGTAGAGAGGCCACTGACACCTGGCAACCCGACTAGTGCTCCTCTCAAAGGGGCGAGTTCTACTAATTCCATTACCTCATCAACGAATACCTATGAGTAGAAAAGGAGCTACAATATCAAAATCAAGTCCTAATGTGGAAAAAAGTGGCAGAGTATTGAATGACATACCTTTTTAGTATTCTCATCAACTTCTTTGGGCAGTCTTAACCAAGCTGAGTAAATAAGGGACTCATGAACTGTGACATTTGGAGAGTGGATGTCGTTTTGTTCACAGTATCCAGAAATTCTAGCGAACGTTGCTTGATTCTTTGGGTATCCGGATATTTTGATCTCTCCATCAATATAGCCACCGGTTTTTCTTCCGGCTAAAACGTCCATTAACGTTGTTTTGCCAGCTCCACTGACGCCCATTAAGGCTGTAAGAACACCTGGCCTGAAAGCGCCACTCACACCCTTCAAGAGCTCGAGTTTCTCTTCTGTGGCTCCTTGAGCTGTCATTTCCTGCAAAATTTGATCAAGTATGTTGTTACTCGTTTTACCCCATTTTTCTAGTTATAAATAATTATGTCCTTTTTTTGTTAAAATCTTGAACCTACCGCAGGCATGTCGACTGAGTATCTGACGTCATCGAATGTGAGAGAATGTGGTTCGAATGGAAGAATCATTCCTCTTTTCCGATTCTCAGTGAGTTCAACGGAGTCTGCTCTCCTTATACCCTCGCCACCTTGAATTTGGCTGGAAGAGCTGCGCTTGTGGGGATCCTCTTCGATTGCTTCGGGTAAGACAGCTTGAGGTTTTTCGTATACTGCAATATTTTATTTTTCGAAAAAAAGATTAACTTCTGAATATAATCTACAGCATGAGTGAAAGTTGTAGAAAATTATGTTGCTCACCACCAAGAAATGTCAAACAAAATAGGAAGAAGATGTTGAATAGCCACACGAATCCGAACAATGCTCCTACCCCTATCCAGTACCAGTAAGCTTGAGGAAAGAACCCCCGAGACTCCATTACAAGAACCCCGAGCTTGGTCCCATTCACCAACTGTAGAATGATAGTATCTCGATGAGTTTGGATATCATTTAGTAGTATAACATTAAGATATAGTCCCAATTAAAGATTGATGCATGCACTTACTCTGCTCCAACTATGCCCTGTGAATTCATTAACCAGAATTGCATTCTGAGCATACATCAAAGGAGAGGACCAGTAACCCCATAGCCACCAACTTTTCACATCCCCTTAAATACCAAGTAAAATGTCAGAAAACATAACAATCATTTAATTATGAGAAATACTTGAGTGTCTGATTTTGATTATTACGATACCTCGTGCTAGGATAAAGCCACCTAATGCAAAGAGCAGGAGCAATGCGAACAAACCAAATGTGTTTGCAACAATCATGTTCCTTCCAGCTGAGCCAATGAATCTGAACAAAGCCGATGCTGCCTGATGCATAAGTAAAAGCAAAAGGTACTGCTTCGCTAATCTGCAAAAATACGACTTTTCTTCAGTTACTACTACATTGCGTTTCAAGAATTGAGTTGAGGGTAGGCATAATATGTAACTATCTCTCACCTTCCTACATTTGGATCGAATCCAATCACGTAGTAAGTCATAAATGTCCACAGGGCAACTTCAAGGAAGCTGACCGGGATTTTCAAAACCCATGATGGTATAGCATATGCCCACGGTGGGAAAAAGTACATATCCCTCTGTTTGTAGAACACAGGTAGCTTGTAAATTGTCATTGCAAGCTCAGACATTCCATTGAACATGACCATAATCACAGTAAAAAACAGTGCTCCCGAATAAATCCCTCCATCCTCTATGGTGTTTTTATCCATCTCTGTTCTCAGGAACAGTGTCATGGTAATCAATCCCATCACAGTAAGCTGAAACAAGATATAGAAAAAAAATTCTTCAGCAATTTTTTTCTTGATGCAACTTAACATGATAGAAGAAAGTGATATCAAGTTTATAAGCTTGCCTGGAAAATCTTGAAGAAGAAGACAAACGAGTTTCTCTTCATCAGTAAATATTCTCTGTCAACACAGGCTTTGAGAATTTCTTTTTTCCCGATACCGTATTTTTCCTTTGTCAAAGCTGCAGGGTGACTTTTTGTCTTATCAAATGGGACCGAGAGCTCATCTCCCACTTTCCTTCCAACAACGTATGATTGGAAGGCTTCTGAAAATTCGCTAACTGTAACATATCGGTATGGATCATTCTTATTTGCCCAGTATTGTTGTTGATCTTTCTTTGAAGTTACCTGCATTGAGTTAAAGCTTTGATTAGAACTATTGAAAGATTAGCAACTGAAGGATTTCTAACTTCTTATAATGTATTTTGCTTACTTCTTGTAAGAAATCAGCCACTCCTTTTCGTGCTGGGCATACAAAACCCATGGACTCGAAGAAGCCCAACACATTTTCTCGAGGACCCTGATACACAATCTGACCATCGGATAAGAGAACTATGTCATCGAATAGATCATAAGTCTCGGGTGCTGGTTGCAGTAGTGAGATAAATGCAGTTCCTTTCATAATGTGGACAAACTGTCGAAGCATGTTCACTATTTGGAAAGTTGTCGAACTATCCAAACCAGTGGATATTTCATCCATGAAAAGCGCTTTTGCTGGTCCAACCAGCATTTCTCCTGCGATTTTCCACACCACAAGTTAGCATCAACGTAAGCTCACACAAGTAGTCTTTTAATTTCTTTATTCTTTCTATTTCTAGTATTTAGTGTTCTTTTACCAGTCGTCACACGCTTTTTCTGCCCTCCAGAGATACCCCTTATCATCTCATCTCCAACTAAAGTGTCGGCGCAGACTTCAAGCCCCAGAACCTGGAAGAACAATAGGAGAATCTTAAGAATGTTGGAATTGTTAGAATGTTCATCAAGTTGTGAGGGTAATCTCGACTCCAGGTACCTTAAGAACGTAATCCGTGACAACATTTGCTTCATCTCCTTCTGTGGCTGCTGCCTACATGATAAGAAACAATTCTTTTAATTATTCGTCTGAAAACATTGATAGTCCTGAATTTATTTTAGTTGCTAATACATTGATTCTATCTGCAGATATTGATTTTACTAAATCAATGCCTCAGTTATTTCAATACTCAGTAAGTTAAAAGTTTCAGTTAGAGTTAGAGTTTCAAAACAGTCCCCCACAGAGAAAAAAAAAATACATAAATCACATTAAATTAAATGCATAGATTATTTATTATTTTTAGCAATTTCCTAGGTGCCACCTGACCTGTACACATATCTACTGCTCATCTATTTTGTAAATCATTGAGATATGCCAAAGATCTTGCAAAAGAATCTTTAAAGCTGGAGTAGTTAAATGGGCACAAGAAACGGTTATGTTTTGCTCTTATTATATACGTAGATGACTAGGATCAGGACATAATGACAATAATTGGCATTAAAATAAGATATGGATCTGTCTTTTTCTTATCTACTTGAAGACTGTCTTGCTAATCAAAGATAGTCGCCACCACCCTTTTCCAATAATTATACATAGATACATAAATACATACATAAATATTATATATTTACTCAGTGTGTGTGTGTGTGTGTGTTTTTACCTTCATGTAGATATCAACATCAGGGTCTGGTTTGATATTTGCTGCCTTCTCTCTTCTTGATAATTCTGCCAGCATATCTGTTCAACAAATAACAAACAACTCTAAATTCTTGAATTTTTGTGGTGATAATTAGGACAAAGTAAATCTACGAACCGTATCTCGATCCGACACCCTGGCATCGAGCTGAAAATGACAAGGTTTCTCTCACAGTCATTTCTCCGATATGCAGATCGTGCTGACTTATGTATGCAGCAGTTCTTTGAGGAACAAATTCGTGCATTTCATGCCCGTTGTAAGTAACTCTCCCTGAAACCTGCCCAAGTAGTTCGCTTTTGTAAATGAGAAATATTCTTCATATCATATTTAGAAAAAAAAAAAAAAAAAAAAAAATTGTGTACTTTGAGGGCTGGATCAAGCTTTCCAGCCAAAGCAAGCAAGAGTGAAGTTTTCCCAGAACTTGGAGGACCTAATAGCAAAGTCATCCTGCATGGTTTGATGATTCCACTCACATCCTTAAGAATTGTGAAAGGCTTCTTTCCAGTAGGAATTAGGTGTAGCAAGTTCAGTACTCCCTGAAAAAAATTACACAACAAAAAGATTTATATACATATAGTATTCAAGAAAAATGGGTGGTTAAATTTTCTTGAATTTCTTGTTTTTTCCTTTACCTGAACTAGATCTTTGTGGAAGTTGACGAAAGTAGGCAGAGCCCTGCTTGCACTAAAGGCTTCTGCATCGATGTTTAGATGCTCGTATCTCACTTCTATGGTTGGAATATCAATCCCAACTCTGCAAAATCCAAGAAATCCAATGCATATGTTAGGCTTTTATACGAAAAAGGTGAGTTAAAAATCATTCAAAACACAGACACACACACACACACCTGTCTATTCTGTTCCTGAGCTTTAACAAGAACTTCTCGTTATCGTCTTCCACAGTCTGAACCAGCCTCTCGATGAGCTGCTTCTTGTCGTGGAGGCCGAGGTCGTTGACCTCGATCTCGTTGGCGCCTCTCGAGCCGAGGAGCAAGCCTCTTCGGAGTCGATCGAACGTGGGAAGCTTCTCGAGTGCAGCCCATTTCAAGGCCTCCTCGTCGTCTTCCTCCCGCGAAGACCTCGCGAAGACTTCTAATCCGGTGTTTCTCCATATGCTCGAGCTGTTCGCTCGGAAGCTTTCGCCTCGTTTGCTGCTCGATCGCAGGCTGCCGCTTGCTTTGTACAGATCTCCTGCATCCATTCTTGCACCTTCTCTTTCTCTCTCTCTCGCTCGTGTTTTTTAGATGATCTTAATCAGTTTCACTGTAGTAAGAGTAGGAGGGAGAAAAAATATGGTGAAGTTTGAAAAAAGAGGGAATGAAGATTGTTTTATATATAGTTTGTGAATTTATTCATCAAGTTGGGAGGATGCAGTCAGGGGGGGGGTTTGGATATTCAAAAATTTGAGCCATTTTTTAATGTTGGAATTCTGTTGTTATTGACTATTTTTATGTTATTTTCTTGCTTCTTGGAAAGTGTGGAATTGCATTTGTTTTAAGTCTTGATAGCCACCTTTCTTTCTTTTCTTTTCTTTTTTTTTTTTTTTTTTTTTCCGATTCTTAATTTATTGTTGGTGGAGTGCAAGTGGAATCTACTATGTATTGGAAGTTTCGTTTTTGTTTTTTATTCTTTCCGTTTGTTTCACCTAAAATTCCATTTTAACTATATTCTTTTTATATTCATTTTTATTGCGTTATTTGTTACTCCATATATATGTTGAAATAATGTTCTAGAGTGATGATGAGGAGGTATACTATAAATTAGGAATAATAATAAATTGACAAAATTTAGTTTCGGGTTTAGGATTTGAAATATACTAATTTATTGAAAAGCTTCTAGATAGAAGAGAGAGAGAGAGAGAGAGAGCATATAACATGGCATAATTAATGCAAATACTACTATATTGCATATATTAATATTATTGAGCAAGGAATGGGTTGTGATATTTTGGATCCATTACCATATTATGCCAAAACTTCTAGAAAATTTTATTCATTTATTTCTTTTCAAAATTTAAAACTTTCTGGTGAAAGCATCTTCCAAAATAATGATAAAAGGCGTAAAAATATAATTTTGAAGTATCGTTTCTTTTACGGGATATTATGTGTCATAGTATCCCGTAAAAGAAACGATACTTCAAAATTATATTTAAAACTCGTACTAGGTTTCGGTGGAAAAACGTGTCGAAATGTCAAAAAGTAAATGAGACAATTAGGTGAGATGAAGGTAATATATTTAGAACAACAAACTTGGCGTGATTCGAGCGTATCGCTTTATCATTAATTAATTAATAGGGGAAATCAAGTATTGACTTGATGGAAAATAAAGGAATGATGAGTTTTCTTTTTCTCATTAGTTTTTCTATTCTTTGTGAGGAAGAACGAGTTCTTGATGAGAATTATGTGAAAACAATTACGAGTACTTTTTTTTTTTTCCCGAATCGTATTTCTGAATTTTTTACATTCCTTATTTATAATATTTATTCGTAAAATAAAATTTTATAATAATAATAATAATAATAATAACAACAACAACAACAATAATAATAATAATAATAATAATAATAAAAAACTCACGATTATTGGCTACTTGCGGTTTTTCTCAGTCAACAGTCCAATTAATTTGTAGCCACCGTAGTTGAATGGTTTTGGCGCGGGTCCCACTTTGACAGCGTGGCTGACCAAATACTCATCATCTACAATTTTTTATTTTTTTTTTTGAAAAATATATATATTTGTGGATGATTAGAATGAAACTATATACAGTATATTACACTATATATCGTGTGAAATATGTCCGGTACAAATATTTATCATTTTAATTTTGCATATATATAAAATTAAAAGATGACTAATATATTAATATAATTTGAATTTTAGTGGTTATAGAGTCTGCGATCATACATAAATTTAGTAAATATATTGACTTTTTTTCACTAAGAAGTAAATATCTATAATTAGTCTTCCATGTTTTCTACAACTCTTGAAATAATAATTTACTTCACTTAATATAGAATAGGATGAGCCGATGAGGGCAAGACTTTTTTTAGAGGATGATTAATAGTAATAAAACGTTGAATTTTAGTGGTTAAAGAGTCTGCAATAATATACTTATAATAAATTTATTAAATATATTGATTTTTTTTTTACTAGGAAGTAAAAATCTATAACTAGTCTTACATTTTTTTCTACAACGCTTGAAATAATACTCCCTCTGTTATTTTTGACTTGTCTCGTTTTATTATTTTATATCACTTATATATTCAATAAATGAGATAAGTCAAAAATAATAGAGGGAGTAACTTACTAGACTTAATATATAATAAGATGAGGGCAAGACTTTTTTGGTGGAAACTACATTTTGAAGAAGTCAATAAAAGATTTCGTGCAGTGTAAATATTAATTTTTATATATAAAAAAGAACGACATTTATCTGAGATCGGGTCGGAATTTTGGAATTATATTAGATTTTGCACGAACTAGATTATATATTTAGTCAAATGATTTAGTATTTTATTTCATATAATCCATTTGTCATTGTCATTGAGTATGCTGTCTAATAAAATTATCATTAACACACTTTATTTATTTATTTTGTGTTAACTCTTTTTTTTTTACCATATGCAAGTCAATGGTTCAAATCAATAAACATCTGGTAAATTAACTTTATACTAATATATAAAATAAAATTTTCCTATTTTGCAATAATATAATACAGATAACATCCTTCTCAAAAATAGTATAAATACCCTTTAATGCATCATTCTTAAAGTTCCTATCAACATTTATTGCATAAAATGTATTCTTGTTGAGTAATATAGTATATGAACAATTTTGAAATTTATTTGTACAAATTTAAAAATCATTGTGAAATATACTTAGCTTTAGCAACAATTTTTTAGCATATTCGGAAAAAATAATATAAAAATACGTATTTTCATCAGTATGTACTAAATATTAATGTCCACAATAGCAGTATTAATTTTTTTTTCCCCTTTAATATTGAAATAAAGCCTCTAATATTGGATATTGTTGCATAACAAAAGCTACTCAAATCACCCCCTTCACATTAAATATTTTACACTAACTTTCTAATATTAGTGTGAAATCGCTCATTAATTCCAACAAGTGTAAACCAGTAGTTTTTTTTTTTTTTTTTTTTTTTTTTTTTTTTTTTTCTAGAAAAAGTTTGACATCATTCATGATTTTTTAAATATTAATGTATAAACTTTATCATATGTTCCAACACGAGTTTGACGTATGAGCTGAAGTCAGCAACATTAAAGGAAGATTTGTTAATATTTCTGCAAATATATATGAAAAATTAGTTTATCATTTTGTTTTCAATTAATTATTATGAAACTTCTTTGTTTGGAGAAAAAAAAAAAGAAGCTCTATGATATATTAATAATATACTATTATTTCTTAATATTTTTTTTTCTCTGGTTTTACTTTTGTTTTTAGTGGAGACTTTCAACTTTGAAGGAACCAATGGCATTGTTCTTCAAGAAGACATTGACGTCTTCTTTAAGTTAATTTTAGTTGCTAGATTTTCTGCTTTTTCTTTAAGAAATTCATGTGAATTATGGTTAGCTTCATTCAAGACAAGATTCCAACATTTGATTTTTATTTTATTTTATTATTATATATATTTTTTTGGTGATTTTGTGTACTCTAATAACTATGTCACGTATATTTGGGTAGTGGTAGTTACTTTAATGTCACGTCTATTTTTTTTCTAATATTTTACTCCATGTAATACGCAGATGATATATTTTCAATGTATAATTTGTTTTATCACCGCATGTTTTCTGGTGAAATAATTCGTGCCTAAAGATATTACTAATTGTAGAATAATTAAACAAGAAAAAGAAATTAATATTCATGGTCATAACGAAATTAAGCACAATTACAAGGCATCCAAAATTGTGGTATATTTAATTGAATAATCATTCTTTTTTTGCAGCAAATGCTTAGAAAAAAGCTTAATTGACAGCTATATCATCCCTACTTCACTTGAAAATTAGCATTTCTTAAGTCAAATAGTAAGAGTGATTCAAGTAATTAATTTTCTCTTTTCTCATTAAGCATCTCTTATTTCCATCAGTGTTTTTATTCTTTTACTAATAAATGAAGCTTAAAGTAGTCTAATAATGAAATTAATACTCCCACCGTTTTTTTCGAAGTGGCCCAATTGCTTTTTGCACAAATATTAAGGAAAAAAGAATTAGAGGTTAAAGGGTACCCACCATAGAATCATTAGTGTATATTAATCTTGTTAATTGAATGTGTTTCAATTTCCCACCAAATTTATTGTATTTCAAGTTATTTATTTTAACATATTTAGTTTATTTCTTTTATTCTGTTTAGTTTAATTTATAACTTTTTTTTTTCTTGCCTGCCGAATTTAGCAATAAAAACACAAAATGTAATGACAAGACAACAAATGCAAAATGTAGATTACAATCTTCAAAATGAAAAATACAAGCACACTTCTCAATAGGCCAGGGCTAGAAATCGGTTAGGAAAAAAAACGGTTATTTAGGTACTAAACGATAACCGACGGTTATCGGTTACCCGCTTACCGTTAAAATGGTTATTCGGGTCGGTAAACGGTGTAAGTTGTTTGGAATTATCGGTTATCGGGTTAACCGAATAAAGCTACCCAATAACCAATAATTACAATTAATTTATGAAAGTTATAGTTTATTTTTTAATTCTTATAATACTACCATTAAATTCTTAATCAGTTAATAATTTAATAGATCTAATTATATTTTTCAAGGGGTCGCGACTCGCTACACACACTCGACAAAATTGCATTAAGTTATTCGCACGAGATCAGGCTTTGTTCTAGAATTTTATTCAAATATTACTTTAATTAATTATTGTATAACATTTTACACCTCATATTATCCATCTACATAACTAAATCATATCGATCATCTCGTAAACAAGCCGATTATAAGCAGCAACTGACAAAGATGAATATGAAATATTTTCTTTGAAAAAATATAAAATCGGAAAGAAAAAAAAACGGTTAAACGGGTTACCCGATAACCGCACCGAAAATCAAAAAACGGTTATGTGGTAAACCGAATTACCGTTCGGTGCGGTAAGTGGTAGCCACTTTCGTGAAAAATCAGTACCTACTAACCAAAAATCTTAGGGCGGTTAACCACTGCCGCACCGATTTCCAGCCCTACTTCTCAATACCAATACTAAAAGTGAAGGGAAAAGTTCTAAATATTCAAACTTCCCTCCACTACCAAAAGTTCTAACTTTACCAAAAGTTCAAACTTCCCACCACTACTAACATTCAAACTTTCCCTATAAATATCAGCAATCCTTCCACATTGTTTACAACCACAAATTCAAAATTGAAAAGAAGCACACAAAAGCAAAAGAAAAATCATATTGCAGTCCTACACAGCTGAGAGAAGGCAAAATGGTGAAGAACAACCTGTCCACCGATCAAAGAACAACAATCTTCCAGTTCCTTCTTCAAGGCAGCAATGGAGGAAAGCCAAAATATAGGCAAGTTGTTGTTGCAGTGGTGAAGTTTCAGACTTCAAGAAGAACTATCACCATGCTTTGGGGCTGTGCAAGGCTGCAAATAAACGAGGGCTCGGTGGTCAATATGGAATTAAAAAAAATTCACCCCAAAAGGTAACTAAAACACCACTGCCCTCAAGAGTTCTTTGCTACAATACCAATACTGGAAAGATGTACAATTAGGAAAATTGTTGCAACATGTAAGGTAAGTGCATACACTGTGTTCAAATGGATTTCCTTAGGGTTGATCAAATCTCACACTTCTGCCTTAAAGCCTAATTTAACAGCTCCTAACAAGTTGTTAAGGATAAGGTTTTCTTTAGATGCAATCAGATTTGATAGAATCACAAACACTATGAAGTTTAGAGCAATGGATAACATCATCCATATTGATGAAAAATGGTTTTTTATCTCAAAAAAAGAGCCACAAACCCTCATGAGGTTGAACCTCATATAACTTGTAAAAACAAGGGGTTTATTCCCAAAATGATGTTCACGTGTGTTGTCTCTAGACTTCTTTTTGCTAGGAATGACGATGTCCTCTTTGATGGGAAGATAGAAATCTTTCCATTCTCAAAGAAGGTTGCAGCCATTAGAGATAGCAAAAAGATGCCTAAGGGAACACTTGAAACTAAACCCATAGATTCAATCACAAAGAAAGAGATCAGAGATTGTCTAGTCCATCAGGTATACAGTCTGAGTATATTAGAGCTCTTAGTTTGCACTTATTGTTAAGGCTTTTCTTCAATTTCAGCCTTATTACTTAGGAGTTGCTAAGTTATGAGGTTAATAATCACAGATTGTTCCAGCCATTAAGGCAAAGTGGCCACCACATGCTTCAAAAACCATTTTTATTCAGCAAGACAATGCAAAGCCACATTTGAAGGATAATGATCCAGAGTTTAGAGCAGTTGCATCCTCAGATGGATTCAATATCCATCTGATTCAACAGCCTCCCAACTCTCCAGATTGTAATGTTAATGATTTAGGTTTATTTAGGGCTATTCAGGGCATTCAAAATGAATATGCATGCTCTTCTGCAGAGGAATTAATTAAGGTTGTGACTGAAAGCTTTGAGAAACTGTCTGCTCAAACATTAGACAATGTCTTCCTAAGTCTACAAGGGTCCATGGTAGAGATAATGAAGGATAAGGGACAAAAGCGATACAAAACCCCCTACATGAAGAAAGGGGCATTGATCAGGCAAAACAAACTGCCTATAAATTTGGAAGTATCAATTGATCTGGTGATAGCATGCATCAAACATTTGATAGAAGAGGGAGATCTTAAGGACATTGAACTGATCATGTATAGGTTAGGTTTCCATTCTGATTAGAATTTGATAGGCTGCCTTTTTTTGTATCTAGATGGCATGTTCTTATTAGAATGCAGGTTTCAATTTTGATTATAGTTTCCTAATGTGGATCTTAGTTGATTAAGGTTGCCTTTTTTTGTATATAGATGGCAGTTAAGGGGGTTGAATGATGTGTAATTTCTAACTCCAATTTTTGTGCCTAGAAGGCATGTTTCAAAGGAATGTCAATTTTCATATTCAGTCCACACATCATGACAGAAAATTTCTTATGCTTATTCGTCATCTGGCTTATTAAATTTATGCCATCAGATTCAATGATTCAACACTAAAGCAAGAAAAGTCATCATTTGGTAATTTCATCAACCATCAGATAACACTAAACCCCACAGAAAGCATCTAAAAACCCAAGCCTCAACAACCATATCAGTCCACAAATTCACTTGAACCATTCATTGATGCAAATGGGCAAAAACATAAAGTGAGCACATCTCAGGTAGCAAATTTCATCAATAGAGTCATTAATGCACAAAATAGGCGAAGTGTGTGTTGGATCCGGGATCCCTCGGATGTAGATTTAATTAATTACAATAATTATTAACATATGAATTTAGATCTTGAAAGCGGAAATAAATCTAAATCATATATACCTGTTTGCGTAATCACCGGTGGAATCTGAGTCGAGGTAATGATCTTCCACGCACTAGATCTCTGCACACGAGATCTAGCTCTTGATCGTAAACCCCGAGATCTTCTGTAGTATTCCCTAGCAACGAGAAGAATTTCGAGTGGGCGAAAATCTATCTTCTCTGCACTACCCAGAAGTGCCGCCCCTTCTCTCAGATTGTGAAGAATGAAAATCACCTCTGTTCACTCTCCACTTATCCCTTATTTATATAAGAAGTGGAGTTAGGGCTGTCTATTCGGTTAACCCGAGAACCGAGAACCATTTAGACAGCCCTAAGTGGAGTGGTGGAGAAGTTATGGCCTTCACTAATGGGTCAGGCTATGCTCTTTTGGGCTACTCCAGGGATCTTGATGAGGATATGGACTGGGCCTTCCAATATAATTAAATAATCCAAGTATTCTCTGGCCCCGAATACTCTATTTAATTATATTAATATTATAGCATTTCCACTATAGTAACATAATATTGCATCGCCGTCCATTCCCAAATTACTACATACCGGGCTCCTCTTTGAATTATATTATTTCCCGTGTTTAAGATATCACATGTCCATTAATTAATTTAAGCTACTGACTGCTCCAATTAATTAATATCTTATACCGAGAGTAGTACCCATTCGACCTCATTATTATATCGGAACTTAATCCACCTGCAAGGTTTGATATAATAATCCTTAAAACGCCTCAAGGGGACATCATCAACTCGGCGCACCGAGACACGATTTCTAGCTATAATATTAATTATCATATTTATAATATTATTACTCAAGATACGGAGATTCTTTGAGTTGCGATAACTCTCACTCATGGTAAATCAAAGCAATAACTATTATAAATACATAATTGAATATTATGACAACTAGAATTAAGAAATAATAATCGTCCGAGATGTGATCCTTAATAAGTCAGTATAAAAGGATTTATCTCACCTCGATCCCGTTCAGTGCAACTCTGATCGTGTGCACTAGTATAAGCTAATAGCCAAGACCAACTATTATCCAGCATTATACTACAACCTTAACAAGTAATTTGTCCAAGATTACTTTCGGTTGCGAACACTATTTAACCATATAAGAAACCGATAATATGATCTTCCGTGCGACCACCCACACCATAATATCTATAATATATAGTACCAGGACGTTTATTTGCATAACCATAACACGAATAAATATGCAAATCATATGACAATATATTTATTTTCATAAAACATGAAGATACAGTTAATATACACGCATAAAAGTATGCTTTGCAGTATATAACCCCAACAATCTCCCACTTATACTCAAAGCATGCTTTTTAAGTATACCACTACACTAAATTCTCTCCCACTTATACTCAAAGCAGTGCTGCCATACGTCTGATTCCCTTTCCCTTCACACCCTTATCGAAAACCTTCGATGGCATGCTAATCGTGAAGGAAATTATCAGGGTATCTTCCGACGTAATCTTTGACACCACAACATCTCCTCTCATTATGATTACTCGTAATATAAAGTACTTATTTCCGATGTATTTACTGGCCTTATGGTCTTATGATTCCTTGAATTTGCTACTGCACCAGAACTGTCACAATAGATTGTGATCGTCTGAAGCAAATTTGGAATCATATCCAAGTCCAACAAGAAGTTCCGGAGCCATCCTGCCTTCCAACTAATGGTTCCACTTCCCAGTATAAAACACATCCTGAGGTAGACTTTCGAAAATTCCTATCTGATTGGAAATCAGTATAACCCAAATGGAAATAGACTGTCAAACTGAAAGATCAACATATAATCTCGTTCTCTTGATTATATTCTTTACAGTAGTCTAGTGCCCATGATCAGGGTTAGATTGGTATCTGAAAATCATGCCAACGGCATAACAGATATCAGATCTGGTGTAAATCATAACATTCATGAAGCTTCCTATTGCAGAGGCATAGGGAACCGTCTTCATATCATTTATCTATCTCTATGTCCTAGGACACATTTCTTTAGACAAATGAACTCCTTATCAAAATGGCGATTAACCTTTTTCGGAGTTTTCCAAGCTAAAACACTTTACTACCACATCAATATAAACCACTTGTTACAAGCACAACATTCTCTCCTTACGATCACGAAAGATCTTAATCCCAAGAATGTGAACAGCTTTACCCAAGTCCTTTATATTGAATTTCTTAGACAACCATATCCGTACGTCCGATAACTACTCCACGTTGTTGCCAATCAGAAGTATGTTATCAACATACAGTACTAGAAACATCACATCATTTCCGTTGCACTTCTTATACACACAGCTCTCATAATCACACTTGAATAAATACATATGACTGGATTACCTCAAAATGTGTGTTCCAAGACTGAGATGCTTGCCTAAGTCCATAAATGGATCGCTTAAGTTTGCAAACCAGATGCTCATTCTCTTTGGCAATGTATCCTTCTGGTTGGCGCATGTAAATGGATTTCTCAAGACTGCCATCTGGAAAAATGATCTTGACATCCATTTTGCCAAATCCCCAGATCTATATGAGCCGCAATGGCTAAGAAAATCCAGATCGACTTAAGCATAGCAACAGGCGAGACTTTCGCCATAAGCCTAACTTTAAAAGTCTCAACCTTACCGTCAGATCCTTTCTTACATTTGTAGATTCCCTTACCCAAACGGGAGTTACCCTTTAAGGTAGTTTCTACAATGTCATACTCATTTTATCATGCGTGGATTCAATTTCAGAATCCACTGCAACTCGCCAAAGTTGTGCATCTTTCTCTTGGATTGCCTCTATTTGTCCATGGGTCAATGTCATCTTTACCTAGTAAGATATCCGAAGATTCTCCCAAACACAACCATCTTTCAGGTTGAAAAGATGACCCTCCCACTACGACAAGGCTCTACCTGAGAGTTTGTGTTACTGTCAATATGTGGTGCAGTTCATGGTGTAACATCTAGTACGGGTGGTTCCGGCACCGCCTTTTCCCCTCATTTCTAAAATGATCTCACTAGTGGGTTTATTACTATTCACATAGCCTTCTTCCAAAAATCGAGCATTTGTGTTAATTCCGATCTTTTGGACTACAAGACTATAGAATATACCACCTCTCGTTACCTTAGGGTATCCTACAAATAACCATATTTCAGTACGAGGTCCTTAAAGGGACCAAGTTTAGAAAATACGCCGTTATTTGTAAACCCTAATACGTAAAAGGTAAATCAAAATAGCTCATCATCAACCGAATCATTTCTAAGAATATTCGGTTCCTTCGTCCCGCCTTGCCACATTGATGTGGTATTCCTGGCGCATGAAGCTGGGATGCGATTCCAGCTTTTGACATGTGTTCCAAAAATTCACCACTAAGGTATTCACCTCTTCGATCAAACCGAAGAGATTTGATATATTTACCATGATGATAATCAACTTTAGCCTTGAACTCCTTGAATTTATCAAGGATTCAGACTTCTGTTTCATCAAATATATCCATGCCTTGAGTAATCATCAAGAAATGATGAAGTACCCGTAGCCACCCCTTAGCTTGTACCGATATTGGACCACACACGTCCGCATGAATCAAATCCAACATACTTTCTAATCTATTGCCCTTGGATCTAAGATGACCAAAACTTTAGATACCAGATATATGTTTGATTCATACTAGAAGGTTCTTTACATTTAAAGAATTGATGTTGTGCTATTTACTGCAGTTTGCGCACAACTAATGTACGTCTCCCACTGCATTGACCTCTACTTTTTGTAGTGTCTCCCACTGCACTGACCACTACTTTCGTAGCGTCTCCCACTGCAATGGCTACTACTTTTGTAGTGTCTCCCACTGTGATGGTAATCTCGACCGCATTGAATAAATGCACAAGATATACCTTGACCATTGCCTCCATTCAAATGAGGACAGGCCGCCATAATTTGTCTTTTCTGCTTACAACGGTAACACTTTCCTCTTGGTTTCTTTATCCCACCTTGAGTAGTTATTCACCTTCTAAGCATCACCTCCTTAACCACCACCACCTTACTTCTTCTTCCTTTAACCATCCTTCGGTTTAAAAGGAGTAGAAGCTGTGGTGATCAATGCTTGAGAACCGGTTTGAAACATCTCAGCATTGATGAGTTCATTGAGCAATTCGGTTAGCTTGTACATGAATTGATTCATGTTATAGTTGAACCGAAACACATCAAAACTCATAGGGATCGATTCTATTATGACATCGACCTAAGTTTCCCCATCGATTTCATAACCTGGAATCTCCATTTAAGACAACTGATCATCTTAAGAACATGGTCCCTAATAGGAGTACCTTCAACCATTTTCATCGACAAAAGAATATTTTGTCGAACTTGGTATCCATGATGACTAAACATCTCCGTGAAACTAAGCTTCACACTGTTTAGGCATACTCTCCTTAGTGGTACATAAGGACATTCCTCAGTAAGGACAAACTTGTGTTCGTTAGCAGTCAAGACAATGTCCAAGTTACATTTCCAATCGTGATAATTGGAACTCTCGAATTTGTTTTTCATTGAGTATTTAATCAAGTGAACCGAAAAACATAGTATAGCTTGGAAATAAAAATAACTAACACAAAGTTAATGTCATATACTTTGAAGCATAATTATATTGTAAAACCTTAAAGACAATATAAATGCAACCCCCGACTCCTTAAGATTTTATATGCAAGCCACATAGGGTGGACGTTTACATATAATCTCTTTAAGTAGGGTTTTACGCCTTTAATTTTATTATCCAATCAACCTTCACCTTATGATTGATGAAATTAACAGTCGGTCACTCCTAGCCATGTAAATTAAATTAATTACTTTTCTGTCGGGAAATAATTAATTAATTTACATCTAAGTGAAATACCATAATTTAATATTCCGAAAAATACTGTTTTATAAGAATAACCCTACCGTAGGGAGGTGATATCGATATAAAACTATTTTTCAATATTATCCATCGAAATTTCAAAATAATGAAATTAATTAACACCTCCGAAGGGATATGCCCGGATCAGTGAGCGAATGTTATTTAATCCATATTTTGAAATTCCAATTCTTTTTAGGAAGTTTAAACTAATGAAATCCATAATTAGCACCTCCGTAGGGATACGCCCGGATCAGTGAGCAAATGCTAATTAATTCATTTTTAAACCAATTATGGAGGCTAGATTAATTTAGAATTTTCAAAAAATACAAAATTAATTGAAAATTTAAAATTAATATAATACCACTTAGTCATTTTAAACCACGGTTTTATTTCATTTTTCAAGCATAGCATGTAATTAAAAATCGCGAATAATTAAACAACATGCTATCCACAAAACATCGAATAAACAAGCACAAGATAATTAATTAAAAATAATTATCCAATTATCATGGCCTTTAGTTTCTTCGAACGAGCTTGAAAAATATTTGAGTGGATCGTTGGGCCGAGAAATTGGGCCAAGAAACGGGCCTAGGGTTCAGCCCTTTAGGGTTTTAGAAACCCTAACCTTCGCCGAAACCCTAGCCAGTCAATTCAGCCGCCACCGCCTCTCTAGCCGCCGCCACCGCCGCTGCATCTTCACACAAGGTCGAGAAAACCCGCCGGAGATCTCCCACTGTTCAGCTCGATTTATTAGGGTGCGGAAAACCCTAATTTCCAAATCAGGCATGGTGGTTGGATAGGATTAATTTTATCCAAGATGAGATCAAATCACTTAAAGATAGAAACATATCCCTTTAAATATGATCAAATATTTCCTGATAAGATCATATTTACCTAGATATCAACAAATCTTTTAAAGATAGAAACATATCCCCTTAAATATGATCAAATCTTTCTTGATAAGAATAAATCTCATCAGATAAGATCATATTTACCTGGATAATACTAAATCTTCAAAGATAAGAATAAATCTATCCAGATAAAATCAAATCTTTTCAGGATAAACACAAACTTGTTGAACAAGCTACTCAACGGCCGGTCACCATCCGGTCAACGCGCCGCCGCTGAGCCACGCGTGCACCACATGCGCCGACGCGACGTCTCACCGGAACACCGCCGTCGTTCCTATCACCACCAACCGCCGCCGCACACCAGAGGTTGGTGAGATCTGTCCGGAGCTGCTCCCACTGCCGTCGCCATCGCCGGATGCCGGAAAACGCAGCAGGGAACAGCTGCACAGTCGCCGCCGCCGCTGAACGCGACATGAGCTCCCGCCGCTGCTCCGCTATCCGCCGCGCGTCCCGTCCTTCCCCAAGACCTGCAGCAGCCCATCGGCATCAACTAGGACGCCGATCTTCCGTGTAGCAGCCGGCAGTCGGGTTGCAGCAGTCGATCACCACCGCCGCTGCTCCCACTGCTTCCACCGTAGCTCCGGTATGTCGCCATCAGTCGAGAAGATGGTGCAGCGGCCCGCTGCAGCACCGGTGATCGAAGATCTACGCGGTAGGGTCGAAACCCTAGCCGCAATTTTCATCACCACCAGCAGCGCCGCCATCCTCTTTTCGATGTCCGATGGGACGCCCGACTCCTCTTCTCCGCTACAGCCACCATCGATCGGTTTGCTTCATCCTCCGTTCATGGTGGTTTGATCGATTACATAGATCTCAAGATTTACATTGAATTTACAAAAAATAAAATCAAAAATAAATCTAATCTAACACGATCAACCCTCGTGTGTTTACAAACGCAGCCACAAACAGGCTGATTTTAATACAAAATTAAAACCATAAACATTCATATTAACCATGACAATTGGATCTCTGCAAAATCAAATCAATTGCATCCAATACAAATAATATGAATCTAATAATGATTTATAATTAAATCTACAGAGTCGAGTTAGCTCTGATACCAGTTGTTGGATCCGGGATCCCTCGGATGTAGATTTAATTAATTACAATAATTATTAACATATGAATTTAGATCTTGAAAGCGGAAATAGATCTAAATCATATATACCTGTTTGCGTAATCACCGGTGGAATCTGAGTCGAGGTAATGATCTTCCACGCACTAGATCTCTGCACACGAGATCTAGCTCTTGATCGTAAACCCCGAGATCTTCTGGAGTATTCCCTAGCAACGAGAAGAATTTCGAGTCGGCAAATATCTATCTTCTCTGCACTACCCAGAAGTGCCGCCCCTTCTCTCAGATTGTGAAGAATGAAAATCACATCCTGTTCACTCTCCACTTATCCCTTATTTATATAAGAAGTGGAGTGGTGGAGAAGTTAGGGCCTTCACTAATGGGTCAGGCTATGCTCTTTTGGGCTACTCCAGGGATCTTGAGGAGGATATGGACTGGGCCTTCCAATATAATTAAATAATCCAAGTATTCTCTGGCCCCGAATACTCTATTTAATTATGTTAATATTATAGCAGTTCCACTATAATAAAAATAATATTGCATCGCCGTCCATTCCCAAATTACTACATACCGGGCTCCTCTTTGAATTATATTATTTCCCGTGTTTAAGATATCGCATGTCCATTAATTAATTTAAGCTACTGACTGCTCCAATTAATTAATATCTTTTACCGAGAGTAGTACCCGTTCGACCTCATTATTATATCGGAACTTAATCCACCTGCAAGGTTTGATATAATAATCCTTAGAACGCCTCAAGGGGACATCATCAACTCGGCGCACCGAGACACGATTTCTAGCTATAATATTAATTATCATATTTATAATATTATTACCCAAGATACGGAGATTCTTTGAGTTGCGATAACTCTCACTCATGGTAAATCAAAGCAATAACTATTATAAATACATAATTGAATATTATGACAACTAGAATTAAGAAATAATAATCGTCCGAGATGTGATCCTTAATAAGTCAGTATAAAAGGATTTATCTCACCTCGATCCCGTTCAGTGCAACTCTGATCGTGTGCACTAGTATAAGCTAATAGCCAAGACCAACTATTATCCAACATTATACTACAACCTTAACAAGTAATTTGTCCAAGATTACTTTCGGTTGCGAACATTATTTAACCATATAAGAAACCGATAATATGATCTTCCGTGCGACAACCCACACCATATTATCTATAATATATAGTACCGGACGTTTATTTGCATAACCGTAACACGAATTAATATGCAAATCATATGACAATATATTTATTTCCATAAAACAGGAAGATACAGTTAATATATACGCATAAAAGTATGCTTTGCAGTATATAACCCCAACAGTGTGAGCATATTTTCATCATCTCAGCAACGAAAATCCAAATCCCCATAGTAGCATACACTATCCTTACATATAAGCAAATCAGGACAAAAAGTAAGATCTCACCCATTCAAACAACTTCGGAAAATGAATCTTCAGAATCCCCAACGTGCTTTCGGTCCACTTCCCGTGCCCGCCATCTCCGATCTCCTGTGCAACTTTCGGCTTCTTCACACCCGTGCTATCGAATAGGGAGTTGGACGACCTTCGTTTCCTAGAAAGGTTGCCGTCGGGCTCAGAGACTCTGATTCACTCACATATCCTTCGATAGGATCGTCATCGTGTTCAAAGCATGTCTCTAGAACAATTTCCTCTTGACTAAGGTTTGTCAGAGGGAGGGAATCGAGATTTTCAGACTCAGGAGTAGATAGTGAGGTGGAAGAACAACTCATATCGGCGGCGGGTGGAAAGGAAAGCCGCGTCGGGAGGAAAACGGCGCGGCGAGAGTGAATCGACGGGAGACAGATTGAGAAAGCGAGGGAAGAAGAAGAGAGAGACGAGCGGAAATTATGAAGTGAATGAAAAGAGGCGGACGATTACCCTTTCACAAACAGATTAGGGTTACATTAATTGAGGGTTTTAATTAGGGTTAATTAGGCTTAAAGGGCACACATGTGGGGTTGTTGGCCCAAAAATGGAAATAAGCCACTTCAAAAAAAAAATCCCAAAATGGCAATTGAGCCAGTTGAAGAAAAACAGAGGGAGTATGACTTAATTGAGTTTACATAGCTGTAAAATAATTAAGCAAAATATCAAATACATAATCGAAGTTTGACTTTGAAGTTGGAAAATTCTTCTCATGCTTTAGACTGAACTAATTATTGCGGTAAGTGTTGCCGTTCAATTGTACGGTTTGCAATAATAATAATAATAATAATAATAATAATAATAATAATAATAATAATAATAATAATAATAATAATAATAATAATTGACGAGGTAAAATCTACAATTACTGTTGTCCGGTTGATACGGTCAATCCAGTCGATTCGGGCACTAGCAACCTGTAACCAACACAAAGCAGAGACGTTAGAGCCTTAAGGGAATACCGGTGGGGGTGTCAGTCGTAGGGCCTCCGACGCTCAAGTTTGTACGGTGAGTAAATGAATCGAACATAAAAGCAATAAATAAAGATCGACAACGGAGGAAGCTTGTTCGGCTAACTCCGATGGCGGCGGATGTAGAGTGAGTGCAGAGAGTGCGGTGAGTACTGTGAGTACAAGAGAGAGCAGTTAAGAGCGTAGTAGAGAGTGTGAACATAGAATAGAATGTTGTTTGACTTGACCTAGACGGTCGATATTTATAGGACGACTGCTCCTTAGGGTTTCCCTCTCACGCGGCCGTATCAGCCGTCTCCACTCTGTTTATCCGTTCCGAATTCATAGGAAGAGCTATCTTCCTTTTACTTGGTCTTGGGCTGACGCAGTCATACATTTTTACCATATTAACTGCAACGACCAATGTGACTGACACCTTGATCCGGATAGATGTCTTGTTGCCCGAATTGCAAAGTTGAGCTTATTGCCTTCGTCGTTAAGTTAATTTGGGCTTACGAAATAATAATAATAATAATAATAATAATAATAATAATAATAATAATAATAATAATAATAATAATAATAATAATAATAATAATAATAATAAAAGCACATATTGTACGATTTGTGATTTAAAAAAACAATTCTCATATATATATTAATCCATATTCTTTTTTGGTTGTAGGGACAATTTCACATAATTACTACTCCTACATAACATTGGGAAATGGTACTCATGAGTAATGTTACCCTATCCACCGTGGGCATACTTAATTTGCCCACGGCTGAGATGACGATATTATATTTAAGGAAAATTTTAATTAACATACCTTATAAAAATAAACCCTACTAAAAAAACTAAACCCTACAAAAAATAACTAAACCCTAAAGGGAAAAATTATTGATATGACAATACTACGTCAGCTGGTGGGCACATTAAGTGTGACCACCGTGGGTGGAGGATTATTCCTATGGTACTCATATCTCAATCTATATACAATTAGAGAGATACCATCAAAATTAAAAATTATGAAAAACATAAAATTATTTGTCACAATTAACTGTTAAAATCTAATTATAATAAGAATTCCCTCGAAAATCGTACAAATATTGAAAAGTATGTGATACGGAACAAAGTTGGTTTTATTTAACATTAGAATGTACTTGTAAATTGTAATTAATATTTCCGATAAAAAAAAAAATTGTAATTAATATTGTAGTAGTTTAATGATTTGGACCACAAAACTTCTTTATTTATTTATTTTTTTGTCCTTATAGAAAAGTATGAAAATGGAGTAATATTCGAGAGGTCTATTCATCACGACTATGAATTCCAAGTAGGAGAAGAATACAAATATTTCATTTATTAGAGTCAGAGTCTAGAATAAAGACTTCTCATGTGTAGTACTTTACCAAAATGCACTTGACAAAATAACAATTATACTCCGTAGTACAACTAAAATAAGCAAGTAATATTCGAGCAATACTATCGTTCGCGTACAGTACCTTTTAAATTTAAAGAAAAATAATGCTTTTATATCTAAAAGTACCATCATTTTATCTTCAAAAAAATATAATTGAAGTTAGCAAAACAGAAAAGAAATATTATTTGTCAACGAAGTGCAGCTCAAGTGGTAAGACATTTCCCTTCTAACCAAGAGATCGGGAATTCGAGACACCTCGGGTGTGTGTGTGTGTGAGTGTGTGTGTTGTGTTTGCAGTTTGCCTGATCAAATATATATATATATATATATATATATATATATATTATTTGAATTTTTCTTCTCACTTAATTTCTATTTTGAGATACATTTGCGCCGTTGTGGAAGCGGTGGTAGGCGTCTTCTTGGGATTCAGACCTTTTCCCAGACCCAAAAATGGCATTTTTATCCCTTTCAAAGAAATACAAGTATGAAAAACAGTGAATTGCTAGCGATTTGATAGTGCAAGTATTTTTATTTATTTATTTATTTTCTCTCTTTTTAATAGAACAATAATGGGTCTCATTTTTTTCCTTCAAAACGACTCAAATTTCCAATTTTTTAATTGAAAATGAAACGTTTTACTAACTGAGTCGCGTTTCATTATCAATTAATTATATCCTCAGTTCAGCCCATATTTTTTTAAAAATAATTTTTAACCTTAAATTTAATCAGGCTACGAAGCATTCGAAAGACCTTTTCTATAGAGGTCTCATGGGGCTAAACACAAATATAAGGTTGAGATCATTTTGAGTTATGCTTAGTAAACCGTATTAATCCTCCAATATTTTTGTAAGAGTGCCTATGTTATCTAAGAAATATGATTTCATACTTTAAACATGAATGCTTAAAAAAGGTATAAAATAATTAAAAAGATAAAAAATGAATATGACTCGTATCTTTTGAATAGATACTTATTTCGTTAAATAGAATGAAACATCCCAATAAAAAAAATAAGTCAGTTAAAATGACATGGACCGAATATACACTTATATCGCTCTGTCATTCTCAATATTTGTTTAGTGTTTCTACTTTAGCTGAATCTAAGATGTCATTTTATTCACTCCCCCATAGAGCCGGAACCAAACCGTCGGTTATGGTTCCTGGTGGAAGGAACCAGAACCGAACCGGCCTATAGCACAGTTGCAGTTCCAGTTCCGGTTATAGACCGGTGGAACCGTCTAATTTTATTTTTTTTAAGAAAATCTGTGAATTGTTCGTTCATTTGTTGTCTCACATAATTGTTTCAAATATGATTTGATTTATTAGTTAATAGTATTTATTCCTCCCCCGTTCCATTTCAGTAAAACTATATTGGATTGTCCCACTTCAGTAGTCTTGCTTCCTAAAATGGAAAGAATTAGTCCATTAAATGGATCACTAATCATCCGATCAGCCACTCACCTCTCAGCACGTATCTCAATATAATTTTGGGAAACACTTCTCATACTCCTGAGCAGCAAAGCCCAGAGTCTTATCTCCGTATCAATACGGACGTCCGTAATCTGCTCACGAATGGGTCGTGACTGCTTCCTCATGCTCATTCGCAGCTTGTTTAGCAACCCAATCTTTAGCAAGGAACATAGCCTCCAAATCAGCGATACCTCGATGATACTTCTCTTCCCGAGAAGTGAAAGCATTATTCTCAGCAGATCATTGACTCCTCTCAACCTTGTGCATTTGGTCCCGATCGTATGACTCATCGACCCCCTCTCCTTCAAGGATGCAGCTTTCTGCTCCATTGACAAAAAAAGTTATGAGAAAAATTAGTCGGGTCATAGAAATAACGAAATTGTCAAAAAAATAATATAGACAAACTCAAAATGAAAGATGCTTCATAGTTGGAAGCAGCTACAGCTCGAGTCCCCATCTTGTTGGAGAACGATTGCATCTTCCTCAAACAGTGAAATCTGACCGAAATCAGAGTGTGCACAACCCGATGAGGGGAACTTTAAGGCGGTCTTATCGAAAGATTAGTTAGATCTATAATAGCATCCCTCTTCATCATCGGGGGAAACTTTGGAGGCGGAGAAGAAGAGGCATGCATCAGCAACCCTTTGGCTCTAGGGATGTCAATTTTACCCGCGGGTACCCGCCCCTAATGGGGCAAGGATGGGGGGAGATAATCGGGGGTGGGGGCGGGGACGGTATAAAAACATTTACCCGAGTCGGGTTTAGGGCGGGGACGGGTTTACAGATCCCCGCCCCGTACCCGCCCCGACAATTAAGTTTATTATATATATTTATAAATTATATTTAAAATTTCAATAAATATAGTATTTAATTATTATTGTTTGATAATTTTTTAAAATAATTTACAATTTTTTTTAATAATGATTATAGTTTTAATCAATTTTTTTAACAAAAAATTATTTTTTATTATAAAAAATCAATTTTTTATAAAAAAATAAATTAATTAAACGGGTACCCGTTGGGTACCCTTCCCCCCCGACGGGTAATCCCCGCCCCCGCTTTAATTTAAACGGGTATGGGTCCGGGTACGGGAGGATTTCTAAGGCAAGTATGGGACGGGAAGCAATACCCGGCCTCGCCCCGACCCATTTACATCCCTATTTGGCTCTTTCGTCACTTGATCTGATTGTAGTCTTCTTTTTCTTCTTACGTTGGTGGGCCAACTACAAAGCTTGATGATTTCCCTAGAGGGGCAGGTTGAGATTGTTCGATATGATGAAGTCTACAAAAGATCAATTCCAAATTAGTAAATATGATTCAACGAAAACTTAATCAAAATGACGAATCATACAATTAAGTAAACAGAATGTTCTTTCAAGTTAGGATCATGTGGCAAAACACTCTTCAATCAGAATGACCAGGAACTAACCAATTTTTGAGGTAACAAGACCTAACCGCATAGGGTCACTTTTCACAAACTTTTCTACAAGGAAAAACAAATTAAGAACCAATAAGTCAATCAATCATATTGATAGAAATACGTATTTTGGTTTAATTTCGATATCATTTCGAGTTGAGTTTGTGTTCGTTTGTGTAATTTTGTCATTGATTCGAGGGTTTCTCATAATTCGTTGTAGTCTCCTATTTTTCTCGTTTTCTCAGATTTTCCTTTAATTGTTGTAGGTTTGGAAGTTTCAATGGTGAAGAGCATGTTGTGATGAGAAGTTGCAGGTCGAGGAACAAGAGAAGAGGTCAAGAATCGAATGAAAAGAATTGGAAAGTCGAGAAACGAGAGGAAAGGAGTCGAGCGCGAGAGTTCGGACGAAGAGATAGCCGAAAACGGCGGTCAACGCCATTGACCTCCGAAAATTGGCCAAATCCCTCACAAATTCGGTGACGGCCGAAAGGAACTGCCGTGTAGCCGACGAGAGCAGAAGATTCGGTGACCCAGACGGTGCCCCCCGTTCTTGAAGATGCGACGCTGAAAATCAGAGTTTTGAAGAAGGAAAACAGCGACCCATTGCCGCCGGTCCCTGTTCCATCTATTGCCATCTCACACATCTTCTCACTCTAATTCATTTTAGAACCCTAGATTTACTTTTCATTTGCTACTTTGAGCTCTTCCTCGTGGATGAAGATTTAGCTTAGGGATTGAAGAATTGTTCCACCATTTCTACTCAATTTCATTCTAGTTTGATTTATTTAATGTTTTCTCTTTATTTCCATGGTTGGTTTGCTTTAATTATGTCTAGCTAAGTTCTTTATGGTTCCAATTATATGAGTACATGATCTAGACTCATGGGTTTTTGGTATTTGTTTATGATTTAGCCTACCAATTCATGGGGTTTGTGATTTGGAACTTGATTTATATTGCGAGTAATTGGCCTTTATGAATACATAATAAGGTGTTTGATTAAATGCTTAGTAGGCTTTAGTTAAAACACTTAGCATCAAATTCACATCATACTAGTAATTCTTGCTAGTATGAGGTTTTAGATATTGTTTAAGCTCTTTGGAATTGACATTGCACTTTGAATCTTAGTAAGAGATATGTGTTTTGTTTATCAACTATCATTAGCACTTTTAGAAAAGAGTTGATGATTACTTACAGAAAATTCCCTCATGAATTGGATTAAATTTGGTTGATCAAAGCAAGTATCTCTATGATTCTAGTGATTGTTGAAGTATAGTTGGAACCTACTTTCTTTTATTGGAATATTTCATATTTGTGATCATTGTTTGCTTGTTGCATTTTATATTTGAATTTTTATTTCGTTATTTTAGTTTAATTGTTAAAGCTAAAAAAGTAATAATAATCTATTCAGCATAGTTGGTTAGCACCATGGACTACCATCTAAGAGGTCAGGGGATCGAATCCCTCCCGCAGATTAGATTTTTGGTCAGAAACATGACCCGTCCAGTTTCCAGGAACTGCCCCCGGTTCACTGGTTCAATTCGGTTCCGGTGGTCCAAAGGCGGTTCAAATGGACTAGCAATTTTATGGTGCAAACCAGACCGGTACCGAGACCGGTTCCCAGTCGAACCGGCCAGTCCGGTCCGGTTTTTAAAACATTGACTATCTAACAATTTGTATGGATTATTGACTATCTGCACGAGATCGCATGCCTAATTTCTTTTGGAACGAGTCTAGGTTTTCGTCTTCTGCCTTGATCCGTACTACTCCTCGTATTATATTAGCTTGTTGTAAAAATTTATGAATGTCATGTATGCACCTCTTCTTCCCCTTAGCTCAAGTTCAAGTTTGTCGACTTGGACTTGGACTATTTGTTGTAGTGTTTAACTTGTATTTTCAAGATAGCTTGTTCTCGTTATTTTGTTGCCTTGTGTTTGGCTTTGTTGTTTGCCTTTTCTCTTTATGCTTGTTTGATTAATATTTTTTAACAATTTGTCCCCCATTTTGGTTGGACCGAATCTGTTTGTTAAGATCGCGGGAGATCTTCTCCTGATTGGCTTGTTTTGTCTATTGCATCGGATAAGGTCAACATGGATTCATTCGGCTGACTATGTGGACCTCTAGCCGGATGTAGGTCTAGTTAACCCAATAAGAAGTTGGGCTTATAGCACTTTGATGGGCAGAAAGAGTAGTTATGTCTCACCGATTGTCGATTACCCATAAGTCCTTCATTGTTGATTGCTAATATGTCATCGGACTCGGGCCAATTTAACCCATTACAACCTTTAAATTCCAAAATCATTTATAATAGTAATTATTTATCTTTAAATAATATTTTTAAGTATTAACAATATTTAGCATGATGTTTAAAAATTCAAAAATTAAATATAAACAAGATCAAAAAATGAAAGGAAAAAAAAAAAGTTCAAACCATGGAACCGCCAATTCTCGGTTCCTATCCGGAGGAACCGTAAGCAGACCGCCGATTACAGTTCTGGTCTAATTTGCAGTTCTGGCTCCGGTTCCAGTTATTTTGAGTAGCTCTACTCATCCATACAAAGGTGAAAAATACCACAAAATATACAAATTAAGTTTGAGAAGGTGAGTTGTCATCATCCTTGATAAATTATAAAAACCTTGCTGCAAGATTATCTAAATCGATGGCTAAAATAACGAAACAAGTTATTTGAGATGCTCTAATGAAACTTTAACCATTGACGTAATCTAGGTATTAATGTAGAGTATATGAGTTGGTGACGAGATTATTATAAAAAAATCTTCCTAGATCGAAATGTTCAACACTGACTAATCTCTCATCGTACAAAATAATCCCCAAAGATCGAAGAATAATAGAATATCTTAAGCTTTTAGATAGGGAAGAACCCAAGAAAAGATGCTTTATAGTATATTACAAAGTTGATATTCGAGCGTGTGTGGCCCAAAGAAAGAATCAGAGGCCAAAACTTTTTATGGTAATTGTTACCAACTTTTTGGCCTGATTGAAACATCTTTTTAATCTTTCTTCCCAAAATGAAAAAGAAAAAGAAAAAAAGAGCCAACACTATTTTAGTAAGTCTAAGCCCATTTCAAACCTTCCAACCATAAACTCTATTTTGTTCAAAATACGATATTATATATTTCATTTTAAAAATCTACTATATATACATACTCTATTTATAATTTTTTTAAATCTATTTTACATAATTAATCTTTATTAACAAATCACAAATATTTAATAATTAATTCAATTGTATCTTAAATAATATAAATTTAATATATTATAGATTATTAAATTTTTGTTGATATAAATCTAATATGTAAAATTTAATAAAAATTCCAAATTTTAATAATAAAAAATTACTCCCTTCGTCTCGCTATAATCAACCCCTTTTTTTTGAGCACGAGATTTAAAACGGAAGTGTTTAGTGTATAAAGTATATTATATGTAGGGATGTAGTATTGCGTATGTATTTAGACATATTTTAAAATCAGAGCATCATAGATACACAAAAACATATTGGTGTCTGATCTTAAATGAAAGATCGTATCAAGACCTTTAATTTGGTATAAAAATTATAAAAATCCGAGAACAAACAATCAAGTTATGATAATTTAAAATTTTAGAATTTAAATTATATTGGGATACGTGCTGAAAGTGAAAAGTGAGTGAACGATGAGATTTTAATTATAAAAAGTTAAGGGTGTGTTTGGTGGATAAGATGAACCAAGATGAGGTGAATCATCTTGGTTCATCTAAGTGTTTGGTACCGAAATGAAATAAACTGGAGGGCCGCGATGAAGCCCACAACCCGCTGCTATTTTACTGTTTTCGCTTGTTAACTCATCCGACGTTTTGGTCGGATGACTTCAACTCATTCGAATAGTAACACAACACTTTCTCTCTTTTACCATTTACACTTATGTATTATACGATTTCAAATAATAATAATAATATATAATATATAATAATAAGATATGTAATAATAATAATAATAATAATATAATAAATCATAACAATAAATAGCAATAATATAATAATAACAAGAATAATAATAATATAATGTAATAAAATAATACTAATAATATAAATAATAATCACTAATAATAATAATAATAATAATAATAATACTCAATTAATAAGATACTAACAATAATAGTAATATTATAATAATACAATAATAATAACTAATAATAATAATACAATAATATAATAATAATACAATAATAGTAATAATAATAAAAATCAATAAATAACAACAATAATAAGAAAATAATAATACAGAGTATAAATAATAATAAATAAAGTGTACTATTTAATCCCACGATAAAAAGTAAAATCGGTAGGGGTATTAATAAGGGTAATTTGGTAAATCTAAACCTTCATCTAGAGTTATGCATTTGTACCAAACACAAATATATGTCATCCTACTTTTAATTTTTTGCTACCAAATGGAAATATGAATTCATCTGACACTTACTGAATAATAGTCATCTAAATGAATTCTACTAAGTGTAATAAGAATATACTAATTGTACCATTTAAAAGTTAATTATTTCCCAAAAAGAAAATGGGTCAAAATCATAGCGAGACGGAAGGAATATAACTACATAAATTTATAAATTAATTATATTAATAAAATTTAGTTAAATATTATTTTTATAATTAATATTGTCCGAATAGTGATAATAACAGTATTGAACAAAAACTCTATATATGGAGTATTCTTGTTCACTATCCAATACTCTAACCGCAAATAGAGTTCTGTTGGAATGCATCTTGTACTCCAAAATGGAGCTTCAATTCAAAGTAGGGTATGCTCCAAGTTGAAAGAAGAGGAAGGAAACAAAAATGACATTTCTGCATTTCCACAAATATAAATTTCCAGCCAGAGTCTTAAGTTTAGCCTCACTCACTAAAATATTTAAAAGCAAAAATAAAATCTTAGAGACTATTTAATTGGATAAATTAGAAACATAGAGAAAGGTGAAGCCTCTTTACCTCACAGAGGATATGTTGATTTATGGCTTGAAACACCGAACTCTTCTATGATGATATAATTGTTGGTATCATTTACTTGGCTTTAAAAGACGAACGCTTTGTTCTGACTGGCGAAAAACTTCAACCCGTGTGCCAAGGCACAAACAAGCAAGCATCCGATCATCTCTGAGCTGGTGATTACTGGATCAACATAGTGTGAATTAGTATGATGATGCTAAATTTGCAGCAAGTAAACGAAACAAACAACGGTTGCTCATGATGGTCGTTAACAAACAACTGTTTCTCATGATGTACCAAGCAAACAAGTACTCGAGCACAAAAAGAGAAAAGTTTCCTTTGGGTAACTTGGGTCGCATGTAGCCATAGGTGATTTCACGAAGAATTAATTAATTACATAAGCAAACTGGTTAGAGACAATTGCTCAATATGTACACGTATCATGTTGTTATGCATGAATTCTATTCAATATCAATAATTCTTACCTTTAAAGGCCACAGTGTTGGATGATAAGACAAAAATGTCGATGATTACAATCACAGAGGAAGGGAATTCCCAGACCTACAAAATGCAAATTGCGATCAACAAAATACAGCAAACATATACATTGTAAATCAACAAAAATCATCACTCGTCAATAGAAAGAACTGCAATTGCCAATATATGACCAATTTTAAATTTATGCAATGAAACTATGAGACAGGTACGAGTTACCCCATACGTAGAATATTTCAGGGTGTGGGGTGGGAAGGAATAATACCATAATAGTGGTTTATTTGGTAGTAAAAACTGGGTGAAAGAAGGAATATTGGCAACAAATTCAATGGAATATTGGCAAACAAATTCCAATGATGGCATACTATAGTGGGTGTATCAAATATGCATATACATATATTATAGTATAAGGGAATTATAACAATAAGAACCTCATCAGAGCAAGTATCAGCGATAAACATACCATCATGGCCAAGAGAAAGATCTTGAAGTAACTCGAAATAACAACTGTGAACAATATTTGTTTCCACCTACCAAGTAAAGAGACATGTTACTTCATTCCTGCAACTTTTTCTTACAAGAACAAGACTAAAACAATAAAAAGGTCAAGAAATCAGGTAAAAAGCATCGGAAATCAATGACTTCTACCTACTGCATAGTTATCCCACTTTGTTCAGAAGGTTTCAATCACACTTATACATCACAATATCATAAGCTTATATAACTTCGAGGAGTATCAATAAGGAGTTATAATATTATCTTTGCTGATAAATTCTTCATCCAGATTACTAGGATTTGTGAAGAATGCTAACACAAGGCAGAACAACTAGACAAACTTCAGGAAGAAATAGAACATTGAACAAGAGTCAAGTGTCAAATCCATAGATATAGGCAACTGCATTAAAGCAAATTACCTAAACAAACGCTATGAAAAGTACGAGCTAAGTAAATATTACCCATAAAACCTAGTCGCTGTGCTGAGAAGCTTTCTTGAGCCGTAAAACAACACACAAAGAAATACAAGGTTCCCAAATATTACACCAGTCAGCAGCTGAGGACCACCATCAAAACACAAGGTCAAGTAACAATCCATCACTGAATATTCAAAGCTTAAAGCTAAATATGACTTTCTAATGCAAACCTTTCCAAATTCCAGCAAAAATGATGTAAAAGTCGCAGGCATAGGATATTCCTTCTCATTTGTGCTCAAAACCCACATTTTGTCTAGAGCAGCTAAGGAAACACATATACTCTTACACGACATCCAAACACACAACAGAAACCTTAAGTTCTCATTCAGAAACTCGTATAAATTTGCAGCACCTAATAACAGGATACAGATATCCAACATACCATACACCAGAGCCAATTTCCACAACAAGCTCTGCAAAGAAAATGCAGCCAAAAAAAATGAAATCCAATTATATAACAGTGTACAAACACTTCCACAAGAAAATAACAATGTCAAGGGAAAATATTATACCTCGAAATTTACAGTCTCTTTACTGAACATATTGTAGAAAACGTGTCTATAGGCTTTGGGCTTGTGCAGAATCAAATCAAGGATGAGAATCTGGATAGTAGAAGAAATAAAAACTAAGGTATCAAAAAGAAAATGAAAACAAAAAACCATGCTTTCTACTTTTATTTGATCCTGTTACCATGATTTCACATTCGATGTACCCATCAGCAACGGCCTTGCAATTTCCCTGAAATTATTTCCGACGTATTATCGATTGACTGATAAAGGTAACGTAATTTGGATAAGCCGAAGAGAATGATGAATTACACATTTCACGAGGCGAATGTTTCCAGGAGAATACTGAATGTAGAGTGTTTTGACAGGGAATCCACACTGCACGCATCGGAAGTCAGTAGTTGTAAGTTCCGCTTCGCCAGTAGTACCACAGCTCGCCATTTTCGGTGTCGGAGTAATCACTAAACGTGGAAGATGAAGCAAGGAAAATCCATTCACCCGATAACTATATACCCGGTAAACTGCAACCTGATCGAGTGAGAAAGCCAGCAGAACTGAATTACAAAGGCGGCGAGCTCTAGCAGCACAGTTCCGGAGAATTACACGGCGGACGTCGGCGGCGCACCGGCGAGGTAGGGGCGGCGATTAGGGCTTGGGTTTCCAATTTGGGAATTGGGGATTTGTGCGAGAGTCCTATTTCCGACTCATTAATCAACGTAAGTCAACATGCAATTAAATCAAGTAAAATCTATTTAGTATTTCTCTTTTAAAAAAATGGGTTATAGTATTTGGTTAGTACTCTATACTTATGTTCATCTTTGTACTGTTCTGATACCATTTGTTAGGAGTGCGACACGCATTCCCGAACCACACTAGTAAATAGTAAAATCTAATTCTAACATATTCTAGAACACACGCACGCATACACGAAAGTAGAGCGGCGGTTAATTTCTTCTTCGTTTATTCTCCAATGAATTCCTAGCTTTTGAGGAGAAGAACTCACCCATAATTGTTCTGTGCGATCGAACGACTTCACGTGGACGTCATAGACTCATAGTAGGGATTCGGTTCTGCACATTGGCAAATACGAGAAGATAACACCTAAGTTTCTTGTAATTTCGTTCGTATAATTATATAATCTCTAATCACGTAAGTTGGATCAATGATGATCGATTTCAGGTTCGTTCATTTGTCTACCGCTGCGATTATGAATTTTTTAAACCTAGTTGGGAATTCCTAAACCCTATATGAGAAAATCATTAAACACAATCCAAAGAAAAATAATTGCAAATGATGAAAAAAGAGTAGGAATAGAAAGAAGAAAAAAAATGATCTCCCTCCTTTTGTGTATGACAACAGTCAAATCACGTAATCAAATTTTCGCATTTTCCTTATTTTGTGTACTTTTGTCTCCTCTACTTCAGATGTCCCTTTTATGGGTTTAGACCACTTTACTTTAAGCTTTGACTATAGTTTTTGTTAGCACTCGTCAGGGAATGCGAGTTTCTCATTGGATGAACTATATCTAAGTCAAGCTTCTGGTGAGAGCTGATTTTCAATCCTCTTATCTTTACATCTGAATCCGGTAATGACTTTTCATGTGCGATGACACGTTTAGGTGTGCTGAACTTCAAGGAGCTAAACTTCAAGTGCGCTGAACTTCAAGTGTAGTGTTGAGCATGCATTAAGGACTCTTTTCAGCGGGACTCTCATCAGTATCGGCATGACTTTATATTCTTTAGTCTATGAAGATAAAGTCTAACCCTAATTAAGTTGCTTAATATTTGAGCTTTCTAACTATGCTAGAATAGATTTGACACTAAGGGGTTTTAAAATAACTTGTGAATTTATTCCATTAAAAACTGATTCCAATGAGTTCTCCCTTCACAATATATCCTAACAACTTTAAAGTTTTGACAATATTTAATTTATGACCATAAACTTTAATTTATTTAGTAAATGTCCTAAACTTTAAATAGTTAATTTAAAAATATCTTACTTTTTTCCTTTGTTTTTTTCTTTTCGATTGTCGGAATGTTGACTTGACTCACCGGCAAAGTGATAAGGTGGAATTTTTTTTGCCACCTCATGTTAAAATAACATTGTACCCGTTTTTTATTTTTTTATTTTTACAATCATATCATTTTTATAAAAAAAATCATGTGAATCGCAAAATTAATGTGAAAGAAAAATATGAAATTTAATTGTAAGAGAAATTATACTTTTATTTAAAGTATGTGCTCAGAACGACGTCATTTTAGAATGAGGTGATAAAAAGAATTCTATCTCATTGCGTTGGTGAACTGACTCAGCGTTCAGACATTTAAAAAAAAAATTAGTTTCATTTACAAATTAAATTATAATTTGGATCATAATGAAAAATTATAAAAGATTGGGGTCACAAACTATAATTAACTCAAAAATATATATATTCACACTTATTGTAAAAGCTGTCCATTAAAATATTTGATTTTAATTTTGGATATTACTTTCATAATGGACTGATCAACTACAAAATAGGCTAGGATGAACATTATAACCCTGTCATATTTATCAATGTATTTCATGCAATGTAACCAAAACCATCTAAGATAAATCATTCTTAACATATTATTCCTCTAGTCTCTAGTCTATTATAAGTAGCCAAAATTTCTAACCAATTACTATATCAGACATTTACAATCCTCTAGTTCAGAAAACCTCTGAAATTTGAATTTTTTTTTTATCACTCCGACAATATAACTTCGTCCAGTATTCTTCCTGTTATGGCTGCAGCCAATGCAGTTGTGAAACCGCTATTTCTCGTCAGAGAAGAAGCCATCTTTTCAACCAAAAACTGGGAAATTTGATTGCTATCACTCGCTGAAATTGCACTTTGAGTTTTGCTACAGTCATCGCTAGTTGGAGATGGAGCTCCTCCACTCGGTGATGGCACTGCTGAACTGTCAGCCGGAGTAGGAGGAGGGGGGCGGAGGTGGTGGTGGTGTTGGTGTTGGCCTTCATATGTGGCTACTAAAAGAGTTGGATCATCTACACTCCTTTGCACCTAAAGACATGAGAAAAAAAATTCAAGAACTTGCCATTAATGAAATGTTTGTATATTGCTTGTGGATGAGAAGTGTTATACTCCACGCCTAAAAGAACAAAATAGATATAGGAGAGATTTTGGTTAAGAGATTTGAGTCACTTATATTAAATTTAGATATAGTTTTGACCTATCATGTATAATACTAGATATTATAGAATAGTGTGAGACTGTTTTATGAATTTCCACCGATAAATTTTAAGTAGACATAGATACAAATTCTGATAAAATGACAAATATGTTAGTGGATAAAAATTGGATCATGTGAGACGGTATCCATTGCACCCAGAATTTTGTAGTATAGTTTTATATATGATTCTCGGTAGGCCTGTCTAAACGGTACCGGTACTTCGGGAAACCTGGTATCGTACCGGTACCGAACCGGGTACCGAGTACCGATTTTTCGGTATACGGTACGGTACTCGGTACCATCCATTTTATTATTTTCGGTACTCGGGAATCCCGTACCGTACCGGGTACCGAAATTAATTATAAAATAATTAAATATTTATTTTATTTATAAAATTTAATTTATATTTTCTAAAACTAAATTACTAAACCTAATTTATATTTTTATAAGAATTTGAAGTTATTTATGTTTGGTGTTTTTACTGGAATTTAGAGTGGAACTCAAATTGTTGGAATTGTTATTTTAGATTGGAATTCTAATTGTTAATTTAGATTTGAATTTGGATTGTGGATATGTGATTGTGAATTTATAATTATGAATTTAGATTGGTATTGGTATTGGAAGTTTGAAATTTGTATTTTTGTTGAACACTTGAACTTGACAGTTGACACAATAGGAAACGGAAAAAAATTAAAAAGTTCATTTTTTTTTTTAAATTTCGGTACCTTTTCGGTTCTTCGGGAATACCCGTACCGTACCGGTCGGTACCTGGGTACCCGAAGTAATATTTTGGTACGGTACCGGTACCCAAAATTCTGGGTATTTCGGTACCCGGGTACCAAATTTTCGGTACGGGAGTACCAGTACCGTATCGATCAATAGCCCTAATTCTCGGTCACCCCTATTTAGGCTAAGCTTATGTTCAGGAGCTTATAAGCTATAAGAGCTTATAAGATGTATGATGGTAAGAGCTTATAAGTTGTTAAAGTGTATGGATAAAAGAGTTTATAAGTTTGAAGAGATAATAAAAAAAAATCTGAAAATTAAAAAAAAAATCAAAAAATGAAAAATTTGAAATTCATAATGTTATAAAATCAAATGGAAGTGTATATAATATAAATATAAAAAAAAAATGTTATAGCAATCAAAAAGTAAAATTAAAAAAATAATAATAAGTTAGAGTAGATGAGCTTATTTTTTGGACAACTTATAAGCTATTGGAGCTTATTTTTACAGCTTATAAGCTTTTAGGGAGTTTATTTTTGCAGTTTATAAGCTCTTAAGAAGCTTATTTTGTCAAACACTTTTAGTGAGCTTATAAACAGTCAAACAGCTTTTAAGCAGTCAAACAACTTATAAGCTTAGCCAAACACCCCCTTAATCATGAGAGTCAAGCCTAAAACCTTTTAACAACCTACAAAATTATATTTTACATTTTCTACAAAGAAGTAGAAGATTATTTATTTATTTATTTTAAGGGAGAAGAAGAGGATAATAATCAGTAAAAACATTTACGGTTAGAAGTATTTTGCTTTTCAAAATGTACCGTAAAATGTACGGTAATATTTATTTAGTGAATTTAGGCCCAAATATGAGATCATGTTGGCCCATTAACCCAAATTTATTTTGGGCCTCTCAAAGCATGGCCCGGCCCAACCCGGCCAAAATTCATCAATTTTTCACTCATTTAGTCTTTTGTGACCACTTTGCCTCTCTCTATAGTACGTAATATCGACGACGAAACACAACTCAATTGGTAAGATGTTTTCATTCCAACCAACATATATAAAATTTAAGTCATTATAAAGCGTCTGTGTATGAATGTGTCGTATTGTACTAAAAACTGACCAGTACGAACCTTCTTCTTAGCGGGGCAAGCAGGGGCAAAAGAGCACTTGTAATAAGCTCTAGGAGAAGGATTATCCCTTGTCACCTTTTGTCCATATTTTCTCCAATGGTATCCATCCTTCACTACCTATGTACATCAATATATAATCTTCATATATGTCATTTCACCCTTTAAAAAGAATAAAAAATAAAATGTTTGTAAAATATATGAGCTTACCAGGCTAACATCAGATGGATCAATTCTTACATACACTCTTGAAATATTTGACCTAATCACATTTGGCATCGTATTATTGGATAAATTAATTTGGAGATTTTCATTGTCTTGAGCTTTCCTCTTCTTTGTTCTTGACAATTCCTCCTCCTCCTCCAACTGCATATGCTTAAATTTAGACAAATTTCTGCTCAGAGTTGTGAGCAAATCTGTCAATCTTTTGTTTTCGGATTTCACTCGACTCAATTCTTCAATCAGTTCATCACACTGCACATATACATATTCTGATGTTAATGAATTTGTAATTATTGTGTGTGAGAGAGATCAAATAAAAAAAAATAGATTTTTTTTGTAAAAAAATGAGATATGAGCTGTACTGAGAATGCATTTTATGTTTGTACATTATAATTGTGCATAATTAAGTTGCATTATTTATTTATTTTTATTTTTTTATGATTTTTTATTTATTTTATAGGATATCAACTCTCTATCTATATATACATATACATGAGAGGAACGCTTCAATGCTCACTGTGGGGACAGTCAATATATCCACAGATAACATGGTAATATATGGTATAAATAAATAAGCTAATAAAAATCTTACAAAAACAATTAAATCTTTACTTAAAAAAATTAAACCTTAACTCAAAAAATTACCAACGTGGCACTGTCACATCAGCAGTGGGAGGATATAAAGGACATGAACTAACCTTATTCATTCTTTAAAAAAATAAAAAAAATAAAAGAAGAAGAAGAAGAAAGTGGAAAGAATAAAGATAAAGAAAAACCAGCATCTACCATAAATTTATTTTCTTCTTTTTTTGGTGGGGAGTAAAGGTTTTCTTTAATTGGACCACTAGTTACACGACAACCAGCCGCTCCTAGATATTTAGTGCAGATTAATTGTTATTTAGGGCAAAACCCTTGCTATATTAATATACTCGGATTGAAATTCAATAATCACTAAGTACATTTTACAAAGCCATCTAGCTATTAGAAACAACTAGAATTGTATTCTCACGTTGCCAGAAAATAACTTATAAACATTTTATACGAATAAAGTATCACTTCAATGGTGATATGATACAACAAACAAAAAATACTTATAAATTTAAAATTTCACAGAATTTATGCATTAGAATTTTTGAGTTATGAAATTTATTCTTAAAAATTGTAAGCAAAATAAATTAATTCAAATAATATTTAAAGTGGTTGCTAACTCCTAAAGCTTTAATTAATGAAAAAATAATATAAATACAAAAAAAATGGAGGGAAAACTCTTAAATACCATTATTCTACTTTAGAATATATAATACTCCGATAATAATAGATTACAATGGAATCGTGAACTTATTATACTAAAATAACTTCCATTATCAAGAAAATCAACAAACAGTAATTTATAACTTTTTCCTAATTAATCACTCTCCAACCTAGCTATAGGTTCCCCTTCACCTTGCTTATGCCCTAATTAAGCATTAGACTCGTATATTTACGTACACACGCACATGATCATCGTCTTTGATATCTAGCATAATTAAGAAAATCACTTTTTAATATTTCTCCGTACTACATCATGATAATTCGAGTATTCGATTAAGAGAAATCAACAAAAGACAACGAAACGTAGCTCAGTTGGTAAGACGCTTTACCTCTAATCAATAGGTCGGGGGTTCAAGTTACCCCGGGTGTGTGTGTGTGTGAGTATATATGTTGTGTTTGCCTGATTTAAAAAAAAAAAAAAAAAAAAAAAAAAAAGAAGAGAGAAGAAGAGAGAAATCAACAAATATATATATATCACGGACGTACCGAAATTTCATTAGGGTTTTGCTCGGGATTAGAGTTGAGATCAATAGTAAGGGTTGAGTCCTCCAAATTTTTTTCCATTGAAAATGTGTTGATCGTTTTTTAATTTTGTTGGCAAGTGAATGAATTATTGTGTGCAGTTGAAGATATATAGAGATAAAGTAGGAATCGATCGAGGATGATTCTAATAGAAGTCAAGGTCTTGAAGGTTTGAATTTAATATAGGAAATTGTCGAGAAATTCACGAGGTCCTTTAGAGAAGTCATATATGAAATTTCTACTGTAGAATTTGTCCTATCTTTCATGTCCCAAGTTACTTATTCCCTAATCTTTTAATTTTTATAATAAGAATAAAGTGTATTGTAATATAATAAATTATAATTAACCATTATAATTTAAAGTTAAAATTAAAAAAAAATTGTATCCCTATTTAATTTTAAGTTTATAAACCCTATTTTAACTAATAAAATTATAATTATATACTAAAAAATAATCATAAGTCCTAAGTAATGGTCAATGTTTAAATGAAGATGTATATGACTAAATTTTAATACAAATACTACATCCGTCTATGATGAATGAATCCTTTTTTTTTCTGCATTGATTTTAATACTTCATAATAAAAAGTTTTAAAGTGGATTATTAGAATATAATTCTTTTTACATGGTACTATGAGTGTTGTAGTATAATGTACAAAAAAATATACTAAAAAAATCCACTTTATAATTGATTATCACAAAATTGCAAAATCATCTAAAAAAATTGGTATCTGTTTATCATGGATGGAGCTTGTAGCATAGGCTAGACCCATAAATAAATAAAAACATCAAAATACTTGAGGAATATGGTTTCTTGCATTTACACGTGGGTGCCTCGTCAAAAGCTAATCATTTAGTAGTTTTAAATTTCAATTTACAATTAATGGAGACCAAATATAACATGATGTGGCCATCATTTCACATATACGGCGCCCACTATTGAAATGTAAACTCAAATTATATTATTAGAATACAAAAATATAGTCTGAAATATTTTCCGTAATTTTGTCATTTATCTTTTGTTTTTGTTGCGAAAGAAAAGAAAAGAAAGTTCGATACATGACTATTGTGTAAAACTTTTCAGAAAATCGTTAAGTGCAAACCCTATAAACTACTACTTTCTTACAAGTAACCTGTTTTCTACGTATATACTATATATGAAATGTCGACGAAGTTGTTCTAAGTCAAGGGTCGTTGTCCAAAATATTTCCAAGTCAATTGCCCTTAATTCTTACCGTGTTGCTTTTCCTTACTAGCTAAGTTATATATTAACAGACACAAGTATTATATTGTCGCATTCGAGTGAACTTGTATATATTATACATAAACGCTCTATCGTGGTAATACTTAATGTGCCCATTACTGATATGATAGTTGTATTGACAATTTTTCTATTTAGGATTTAGCATTTTCTAGTATGGTTTAATTTTTTTTTTATAGGATTTACTTTTAAGGCTCTTTTGAAATTATGAGATAAATTAAGCTTGATACTTATGTTTGTGATATCTAATTACAATTTAAGATCTAAATGTTTTGTTTGATTAGAGATATTAAATTGTTAACAATATTTGTAAATTATTGCATGCAGGAGAGTGAAATTATGGAAACTTAGATAATTATTTAATTAAAACTTTTTCTGATTGTAGTTGGTATTACTTATCTCATCTAGGAGGTGAGATACATATTCCTACAAATCAGTTTTATTCATATCGGACCTAGCTTTATTCAAGTCCATGTAGGGACAGAGCCAGAAATACGTGTATGGTTGGCCGAGATTTCATATGAAGGGTAAAAAAATAAAAAATAAAAATACATGGAATGAGAAAAAACTCAATTATAAAGGGATTAAAATACAATAATTGGGCGGACAAAAAAATTAGAAAAATAAAAATTAACACTATATTATTCGGGAAAAAAAAAAATTACCCGGGCAACCGCCTAGTTAAGCCCGGTATGTGGTTCCGTCTCTAGGGTCCATGTGTTATATATCAAGCAAACGATATTATGAATTATACACCCTAATAACCCTACCAAATGAGCCCTTAGATTATTTATTTATAATAGCTTAATTCATTGTCATGTTTATGTACACATTAATTGTGTCATGATTGGCAGCGGAGCATTCCTCATATATCTCTAGTGGTGAATGCGTGCGTTGGCCTAGCGGTAAGGGGTTCATGCCCAATACCAAAGGTCCCGAGTTCGAATTCTTTGTGAAGCGATCTTTAAATTTCAATTAATTATGTTTAAAAAAGCTCTAGTATTGATATAAATTTTGAAGAATTATATATGAGACTTATAAATGTCACTAAATAATATTGTGACACATTTGATTTAGTAGATTTTATGCGTGCAAGTCACAAAAATTAAAGCATGTCATTTGATGGTGTAATCAATTTATTTCATTTCTTCATATACATTTAGGGTGTGTTTTGGTAAGAAGATGAACCAAGATGACCAGATGGGAGAGATCATCTTGGTTCATCTCACTGTTGGTAACCACTAAAATAACTGGAGGACCCGAGATGATACAAGACCCTTGATATTTCCTGTTCCGCCTGTGTAGTCCAATCTCACGTTTTTGGTCGATGAGGTGAACTCATTTAAAACAGTTAACACAATACTTTCTCTCTCTTACCATTTTACCCTTATGTAGTTTATACGATTTCAAATAATATATAATAATAAATAATGTAATAAAATAATAAGAATAATAAATAAATAAAAAAAATAATAACACTAATAGTTATAATAGTAGTAAATAATATAAATCATAATAATAATAATAATGTATTAAAATAATAATAATAATAGTATAGTAATAGTAATAGTAATAATTATAAATGATAGGAATAAATAATAATAATAATGTAATAAAATAATAATATTAATGTAATAAATTAACCATAATAATAAATAAATAATATCAATAATAGTAGTAATATTAATAATAATAATAAATATTAATAATTTAATAAAATAATAATAATAATAATAATAATAATAATAATAATAATAATAATAATAGTAATAGTAATAGTAACAATTATAATAATAGTAATAATAATAAATAATAATAATAATGTAATAAAATAATAATATTAATGTAATAAATTAACCATAATAATAAATAAATAATATCAATAATAGTAGTAATATTAATAATAATAATAAATATTAATAATTTAATAAAATAATAATAATAATAATAGTAATAATAATAGTAATAGTAACAATTATAATAATAGTAATAATAATAATAAATAATAATAATTTAATAATAATAATAGTAATAATTATAATAATAACAAGAATAATAATAATAATAAATATAATAATAATAATAATAATAATAATAATAATAAATAATGACAAAATAGTACGAATTATAATAATAACAAGAATAATAAAAAATAATAACCCCATCTACAAATAATAATAAATATAATAATTAATATAATAATAATAATAATAAAATACTACTAATAATAATAAACTCTACTCATAATATAATATAACAATAATAAATAATAAATCATCAAGGGTAACTATTTAATCTCACGAGAAAAAGTGAAATCGGTAGGGTATTTAATAAGGGTAAAAATAGTCCCAATGTTAATTTTAATCTAGAGTTTTTTGCAATTTGTACCAAAACACAAAATGATAGCATCCGGGTCTGAATTTTTTGCTACCGCACTGGTGAGATGAATGATTCATCTTGACACTATCCTATGAGTCTCTTGAGATGAATCAGCATTCTGCATCTTGAGAAAAAATGATACCAAACGCAGCCTTACGTTTTATACTATATCACAAAAGTATATAGATGCATATGTATAGATGTAACAAAATTTAATTACATTAAATGTAACAATTTTATGACATATATCCTAAGTGTTATTAAAATTGTATCACTACTAGACAATTTTATTATAATGATATATAATGATTACATAGAAACATATTTTCGGCATAGGCGATGGAGCACAAACTTAAAAAATGATCGGACAAAATTAATTTTGGACAAGCCAGATAAAAAGAAAGTTTTTTTTGTTTTTTTCCAAAAAAGAATTGTCCAGACGAAGCTCAAGCTTTTCTCGTCATTTGTTGTCGAGTTTAATAAATAAAAAGAAGGAATTCAATTTTTTCGAATTGAGAGAGCGAGTAGCTTAACTATTTTACAGTCATAATATTATGATTAATTTATAAAATAATATATATATATATATATATATGGTATTTTACGTGCATGGTATGTACTTGAAAATGTAAATTTAGAATGCTTCCCTACCCACTTTGGACATATTTAATGTGTTTCTGGTTAACATGAGGATGATATATTTAATGAAAATTATTATAAATTAATATATCTCTTAAAATAAACACTACTAAAAAAATTAAACTTATTAAAAAAACTAAATCATAAATTAAAAAATTATTAACGTGACACTGGCACATCAACGGTAGTCACATTAAAAGTGTCTACATTGGCTAGGAAAGCGTTTCTGGTAAAGTATTTTAGGTGCAAGTTGCATTCAAATTGCAATCTGTACTAATTAGTTCAATTTGGAATTTTCAATCTTGAAAGAAATATGATCTTGTTTTCCTACAATATTGTTGAATACACCAAACAACTATGATTGATATAAAAATTGACGGTACATAGTAAACATGATTTAGTATTTTAAAAATAAAAAAATAATAATAAATTTATAAATAAAAAAATAAAAAACCTCTACTAAATCGGTAAAGAAGATTTCATTTCATGTAATAGCCTACTCTTTACACTTCACACTGACGCACTGACGAATGACGTAATTATTTCGTAGTGTCCAAATTGTGGAAATTTGAGTACAGAATTATAATCGGATTGGATAGTTGAAAACATTGAATTCAAAGTTCAAGATAACGTACAAATAGACTAACTATGATTTTTTTTTTAATAATCCAGAACCTTTCTTAATTTTCCCACTCTACCACACCAGATGTGTATTTATTATTATTATTATTATTATTATTATTATTATTATTATTATTATTATTATTATTATTATTATTATTATTATTATTATTATTTTGTGGTTTTAACTATAATATAACTTTATTAAATAAATAAAAAAAGTCTTTCATGTTTAAAAAAAAAAGACTTTCATGTTTTAAAAAAAAACTAAAAAAGAAAAAGAAAAATAGACTTTCCTATCTGCCCATTTTAAAAGTTGGAAAATTTTCAGAATATCAGTACAAGATTTACATCAAATGTATATACATTTTTTTTAAGTAACCTATTAATGAAGATACACGTATGTTGGGTAATAATTTCTCTTACACGTTATATATTTTTGTGGCATAACTTCGTATCATATCATTATATATTTATATTTCAAATATGTTGAAAATTACTACCCCATCTCATTTAATTAGACGCGTATTCTGTTTTGGTCCGTCTCAACAATTAGACACATTTCCTAAAATGGCAAAGAATACTTGGTTACAATTAACTCTCTCTCCTCATAATTAATTACAGCCACATATTCCCCACTCTTTTAGTTTTTGGATCTACAGTAAATGTCTCTAATTAGTTGAAATGGAGGTAGTATAATGCATTTAAATATATTAGTAAAACATTCAATTGAGTGCTCTTTTCCTAAAGTTGTGACTCACGAAATAATCACTCCTTTTCTTTTAGCACTAGTATTGAGAACGTGCGTTGCACGTGTAACTTTTCATTTATCCATATTTTTTTCATAAATATTATGTTTTAATCAATATCAAAGTTTCTCTACTAATTGTCCATGCATTCACATGTTAAAAGAATGATTTTAATAAATAAATTTTGATGAATAATTTATATTTATTTAATATTTCCTATTGTTTATGTTTTATTCAAATTTTGCAATTTTTCAAAATTTTATATATGTTAATTAATAAGAAAGCAAAGAATTAAGAATGATACTTTTAAAGTTTTCTTGTGTATTAATATTTTGAAAATTATAAATATATATATAGTGCCATTGTAAAGTACTACTTAGATTGCGGATGAGATCTTCTGTCCTAATTTCGGTGTACACTTTTCAAATTAATCGTTTTACTATTTATAATGTTAAGCATAAAAATAAAATATATATTTTAATATAAAAACTATAATTAGCAATTATAACCAAAAAATAAATATTTTTAAATATATATGCTCTAATTTTGAATCAACCTTATTTTAACTAATAAAACTCGTCATCTGGATTTTCATATTTTATGCAACTTAATGTGCCTAGCTATTATAAGTAGTAAACTTTAGGATAATATTATAATTTTCATAAATTTATAATTTAGTAATTATGACTTATGATATTTATTTACCAATTTTATTAGAAATGTGACTATAGTAGAATCGAGGATATTACAATGTTAGAAGAAACATAATCCTTCATATTTAGGGCTGCAATCGAGCCGAGCCGAGCCGAACACCGTCGTGCTCAGGTTTGGCTCGTTTATTATCGAGTCGAGTATTGAACTTTGTTTACCGAATACTTCAAGTCTCACGAGCTTATTCAAGCCCTAATCGAGCCAAAATAGACTTTCTAAATTTGGATTTATATTTAAAATATTAATAATTTCTTTGAAAATAGATTATTTTATTCACATTAATAAGGTAATATTGATCATTTTCTATAACAAATAGAGTTAATAGGATAATTAGTACTAATCATAATATATAATAGAAGTCATAATTTACTAATAATTTTATATTTTCATACTAAAGCAGCTAACAAAACACGTTCACGAGTTAACGAGCCGAATACTCTCGTGCTCAAGCCTGGCTCGTTTAGTTGACGAGCTTCACTAAACGATCTCGAATGAACTTTTATCGAGCCGAACTCTGAATAGCTCACAAGTAGTTCGGCTCGTTTGCAGCCCTATTCATATTATAGGAGGAATTATAGGAGTCTTAACAACTTAAATATCTAGTAGAAGTGTAATTTGATGATAAAAAATAAAATTTACACACGTAATTATATTTGTAGTTCAATTACGTATTATGATTTGAACTGATATAACACGTCTTGAAACTTCAAACAACAACAGAGTTAAATGATTGATTCACTTATTTGTTGACGTAGTAAAATATATATGTTCCTTATATTACAAATTATTTATTTTTACAATTAAACAATAATGGTAAACATATATTATTATTATTATTATTATTATTATTATTATTATGGTCCGATTTCAAATAAAATATATTTATGTATGTTATACTATTTTAAATTGCATGTATAGCACTACGATATATAATTATCTTATAACTATTAATTGTATATATATCATTCTTCAATCAATCCCATTATTTTCTTAAAGGGTGAGATAGATTGATAGGTCAATATCTTGTGCACTTCGAAAGTGAAGACCCTATATAAATTGGGGGTGGGGTCTGAAATGTATACTAACTATAAACAAATGAGACCTTTGGACTTGAAAGACACTTTTGAAATTATACTACTTATACAATTTTGATATATCCCACCAAACAGTTAACATATTATGAATGGTAGAAATTATGTAACATTCAACCTAATATATTGATAACATATACAAATATAAATAATCTCAATCACACATATTCAGCTATATCACAACACATGTCATCTAGTAAATGAGCCCTAATAATAACCAAGAAAGTAATAATAAAATTAAATCTAAATTTAAATATATTATAAAATTCTCATAGATATCTTGTACTCCCTCCGTCCTATTATATTAGTTCCATTTTTCAAATATATATGAGGTATAAAATAATAAAATGAGACTAATATAATGAGACAAATGTATTGCTACATTTTAATTTTGTGGAGGTGGAACTCTCTTCATTCTCACTATATATGAAGTATATTGAATTAAATAAATTGATAAATAAGATCAATTTAATTTTCAATAATTTTTAAATTTATATATAAGGTAAATTAATTTCTAATGATTTATTAAATACTTTATAAATATAATTTAATGATTGTACCTCTCGTAAAAGTATGTAACAAGATCACCAAAAAAAAACAGTACTCCTAATTTCAAATGTAGAATGGTTAGTTACTTTACCTAATTTCTAAAATGTGCAATTTGCTTATTATGATATTTTTAAACCTTGTTTATTGAATTTCACAAATACAAATGAATTCACTATTAGAATATATATATTTTTTTATCTTAATTATTGAATTTCACAAATTCAATTCATAATATTGGTCATTCAAAATCAGAGTTCTAACATCAAGTCCATAAAATATACGGAATATATAATTTGTTAACAAAAATAACTTAAATAATTAAACTAAAAAGAAATTAAATTGAAATAAATAACTCAACATGTCGATAGGTCATTTCCTTAGTTTTCTGATATGGTCAATTTTGGGTCATGATCATTGTATTTGTTCCTTCTTTGTATCTCCTGTTAGTTGTCAAGACTTGGATCGGCTGTTGATCCAATTCCGACTGGTTCTGTTTTTTTCGGTTTATATTGGGGATAATACTCATTTTTAGTGTTATCTCCATCAGACGTTGTATGATTTTGTTTGAGCTATATACAGGTTGGGAGTCTGCCTAACCCCTCACCCTCACGGGGTGTTTGAAAAAAATAAAAAATAAAAAATAAAAAATTCTTAAGAAAAATATCTATACTTGAACAACTATATTTTACATTTTCTTTTTATTACTAAAGTAAATTTAATATTGTGGATAGTTGAGAATTTTCATAGTTCATATCTATATGTTTATATATACTCCCTCCATTTCACCCAATTTGACACATTTGCTTTTGGGACTTTCTGGCACGTTTTTCCACACTTCTTAATGATGGGTTTTAAAATGAATTTTTGAAGATTTCTTTCTTTTACGGGATATACGACAGTCATAGTATCCCGTAAAAGAAAGAAATCTTTAAAAATTCATTTTAAAACCTATTATCAAGAAGCGTGGAAAAACGTACCAGAAAATCCCAAAAGCAAAGGTGTCAAATTAGGTGAAATGGAGGGAGTATAAAGTTTTGATATGCTAAGCGTGTTTAATGAGCGATTTGGTGAGCATCTGTCCATGTCACTTTTTAATTCCTTTTTTTTCCTCTTAATTTGTTCACTCTTCCTTTTTTATCTAACAAACCTTATTTCCATTTTCATTCAAATACTATAGTTTGTTGTTGACTTGTTGTCCTCCACTACTTTAGTTTACGAGGCCATCTTTCTACTTCACATATTTTATTATTATTATTTTTTAATTCTATTAAATAGAATTAATGTGTAGTTAAATCTGATTGCAGATTAATAAAAACTCCATTTGGATTAATAAATCATATTTGAAGAATAATAGACTCTAATTGAAATTAATAAGTCCTAATTATAATTAATAAACTCTAATCTAAATTAATAAACCCTAATTGGGACTAATAAACCCTAATACTAATTAATGAATCCTAATTGGGACTAATTAACTCTCATGTGAATTAATAATTTTATCCATAGGATTTTGATAAATTTTATTAATTAATCTATTTTAAAATATAAACAAAACAAAAAAAAAACAGAACATGTAAGACGCAAGAAGAAGGTGCAAATTAGTGGAATAAAGTAAACGAATTATTTGAACAAAAAATAGGAACCCATACGTGAGAAATATATATATATATATATATATATATATATATATATATATATATAATAGCAAAATAAAGGTCGATCAACTACGATTTTTCTTGATTATTTTGCTAAATTCTCATAATTTTGCCTAATTAATTATTACTTTAATCAAATTAATATATATTTAATTTAATGTAATATATATCTCTTTAATCAATACATAGAGTTTCATTTTGAATAGACTTCTTTATCATATACCATAGCAATCGACGCCTTCCCACCCCACCATCGCACACCCCAACCAACTCGCAGCCCAATTTTATTATTATTATTATTATTATTATTATTATTATTATTATTATTATTATTATTATTATTATTATTATTATTATTATTATTATTATTTTAGCAAAATAAATCTCAATAAATGTGTTATATAGTCAAAAGAATTCCGACAATAACTGATATCCCCTTAACCAAATTAATAAACTTCCGTCTCATGCAATGTACACCCGAACAACGGGCAAATTGACAATTAAAATGGGTACAACTACCCAAAAAAAATCGTTTGATCTAACACCCAAACAACGGGCAAATTGACAATCAAAATAAGTACAATTACCCGAAAAATATCATTGACCTATTTTCAATTACTTCGAACAACATGCGACTTAATATTTAAATTGAAGTAAACCACTCGAGAAATGATATATTTTTCGAACCTATTTTTTTAAATTAATGTGAACAATGCAATAAACACCCAAACAACGGGCAAATTGACAATCAAAATGAGTACAACTATCTGAAAAATATCATTGACTTTTTTAATTACTTCGAACTACGGGCATGTTAATATTTAAATTGAATTAAATCACTCGAGAAATGACATATTTTCCTAACCTAATATTTTTTATTAATCGAGTATAACTATTTGGGAAATACTTTAGACTTCATATTTAACTATTAGAGGAATGCTACACCTCTTTGTCCGATTTTTGAATTACGTAGAACAATATGAGAAAATATTCTCTCTCCTTTTAACATATTTTTTTTTATTTCATCGAACAACGGGCGGCTCGACATTCGTGATATGCGATTTCAACTTGATATTAATTACTTGAACAATGCTATCATCTACATGTTTAATATTTCTACAATGAACAATGGATAGTTTGACATTCAATATAAATACAATTACTTGAGAAATACCAGCATTCCTCAATTTTTTATTTTTTTTATGACAATAAAAAATAAACGGATTGGTACACAAATAGAGTACAACTATTCAAAAATAATATTTCTCCTTATTAACTTGATTTTTAACTATTTGAAAAATGTAATCATACACATGTTCAATTATTCTAAAAATAACAGTTTGACATTTAAAATCAATATAACTACTCAAGAAATGACGCCCCTCCTCAACCATCACTTTTGTACAGTAAACAACGGGAGACTTGACATACCAATCGAATACAACTATCTGAGTAATACTAACTATCTTGATTTATTTTTGACAGATTATTCAGTTTATTAATTTATGTAAGTTATCGATTGTTGAAATTATAAATGAAATTGAACAAAAGAATTTTATGAACCCCCACACATCAGCAACTCAAACAACAAGAGGCATGACATTCAAAATGTGTACAACTATCCACAATAAATATTTATATTTTATATATAGAAATTGTAATTTGTAAGTGACTCCGCCACGAAGCTACACTAGAAAAATAGAAATTTAAACGAGACAAACACTCCTTTATTAACCTTATATATATATAAATTCTCATAATTTTGGCTAATTAATCAATATTTTAATTTAATTAATATGTATCTTTAATATTATATATATCTTTAATTATTTCATAGTAACATATATATATATATATATATATATATATATATCTGTGTCTATAATAGCAAAATGTGTCTTATCCCAATAAGAATTTTTACGTAGTATTTATTTTATACATTAATGAATAAAATATCATTAAGATACATATATACGCACTACAAAAGTACCAATAATAAATACTTTATTTAAAAAACATAAAGTCACGTAAAGTGAGAAGCTAATTTTTTTATTACGTTTCCTTTTTATAAATAATTAACTGATCAACATTCTCTTTGCAATTAAATTAAACTACTCGAGAAATGATTTATTTTCCTAACCTAATTTTTTGTTAATATAAAAAATGAGTCACTTCAAAAATATTATCTATCTTGACCTACTTTTATATTCGATAATCAACGGGCGGCTTGATATTTTAATTCATTAATTCTACAATTTTTCGATACTCAAGATTTGTGTGCATTGTTATAATCCGATTGTTTGGACTTATAACTTCCCCAATTGATTTATAGGTATTTTATGCAAGTTAAAGATATTGATTTTTTTTAGAGAATCTATAGGATAATCCATGCAAAGAGAAAAATTAATTAATTAATTAATTAAATAAAAAAAATAACTTGACATTCAAAATGAGAAGCTACCTAAGAAATGTTACACCTAACTGGCCTATTTTTTAATAAGTGAATTAATATTCAAAATATATTAAGCTATTCGAAAAAATTATACCATTAAGGCTTATAATTTATTAGTAAAGTAGGGACAGGCAAATGAAAAGGTTTATATGTATGAAGGTGCTTTTGAGAATGTGATTTCATCGATAGGAAAACTTAAATATGATGGAGTTATCCTTAATCAATATTTAAATGACGAGCTACTGAGCTGCTTGACACTCTATCCTTCCATTATATTAAAGGACGAGTGACTTTACTTTAAATGAATATAACCATGCGAAAAAATCTAACCTCTCACTGACCTGTTTTTTTTCGACCAACAGAATACTTGATATGAAAAATATTACCAATCGTCAATTTATTTCTATATTATTACATATGATTGACGGCTTAACATTCAAAATGAGTATAACTATATGAGAAATGGGACCTCGCCTAATCTATCTATTACAAAGATCAGCGGGCAAATTAATATTCAAAACGAGTAAAACTAATCATGAAATATCACACTTCATTGATGTTTTTTCATTTTATTTCTAATTCAATTTATTGTAAAAATGATTTCATTGATAGGAAAACTCAAATATGATGGAGTTATCATTAATCAATATTTAAATGACGGGCTGCTTGACAATCCATCCTTCAATTATATCAACGAACGGGCGCTTTTACTTTAAAGGAATATAACCACGTGAAAAAATATTATCTCTCATTGACCTATTTTTTCCGACCAAAAGAATACTTGATATGAAAAATGTTACCAATCGTCAATTTATTTCTACATTATAACGTATACTTAACGGCTTGACATTCAAAATGAGTGTAACTATATAAAAAATGGGACCTCACCTAATCTATTTTTCTATTACAATGATCGATGGACTACTTAACATTCAAAACGAGTAAAACTAATCGAGAAATATCACACCTCACTGATCTTTTTTTTTTCCTTCATTTTATTCTAATTCAGTTTAATTTTAATTTTTTTGAATGGATCCTAACAAACTATACTCTCAAAACAAATAATTCTATTTTCCACGAGAAGTGAGCCCCGTCGAATTTCGATAGGTACTAAACTAGTAGTAACAAGAAACAGTTGTATGCATGAAATTGATTTTAGAAGAATAATACTAAATGAAATAAGTGACGTGGATAGTCACTCATCTTAGAGGCTTAACTTAATAGGTTAGCATAACAAATATGTATATATATATACTTATCGTCTATTAAAAACAATTAATAAAATTAAAATAATAAATAAGGTAAATACTATACTTAAAATTAATCACATATATACTATATTTAAATGTATAATATAGTATTACATAATTATCTTTAAATTTAAAATACTACAAGAATATAATAGACAATCTACATTAAGCACTCAAGGCTCTTTCTATATAAGTATAGATTTGCTCAATAATCGAGCATACGAAAAATGGAACTTACAAAAGAAAATAATGGCCAAAGTTGGGAATTTGATGTATGAATGTATGATGAGGTAAGCTATCAAAACGTCAGAATTCATCACATGCTTTTCAAGAGTTGCAGAAGATTATTAATTACTACTATTAATAAAGCATACACAAATTATAGTGCCATGATCAGTTTCAAGTCAGATCATATTATTATTATTATTATTATGGTTGGGCCAAGACTAATGAAAAATCAACCCAATGAGGCTTAAAAAAATGTGAATTAAACTAAAGATAAGGGATTTGATATAAAGTGATACGTATATGAATGAAAAAGTAATTAAGATATGTGTGTGTGTGTTTTGGTTTATACAAAAATAAATCATTTTTTTTTAAAACCGTGTTCTGAACACAAAAAACCAATCTCAATTCTTGATCTTTGTATGATATGTGATAATGTTATTCAAGTTAAACATGACCATGTGCACGCATTAATTTCCTATATCAATAAGGTTGATCTTAAATAAGCATAATATATTAAGATTAATTGACCATATAAGTTGTTGGGTACAACCAGCAAATCTCACATCTGAAATATAAAGTAGATATACTTGTATATAAAGGGGAGCACCACCCACACTAGTATGAGACCTTTTGGAAAAGGAACCCAAGAACAAAACCGTGCGGGCTTGGCCCAAAACGGACAATATCATGCTAGTGTGGTTTGGTGGCCCGTCTGACAATCCTAACAAGTGGTATCAGAGCCGATACTGAGATCTGGAATTTGTGGACTGCTTGTGCCGGGACACGTTGGGTAATTACTGAGATCTAGAAATTTGTGGACTGCTTGTGCCAGGACACGCCGGGTAATTCGAGTACTCAACGATTTTGGAGATCTTGAGATCTGTGGATTGCTTGTGCCGGCAGGTAAGTAAATCGAGTACTCAACGATTTTGGAGATCTGGAGGTGGTATCAGAGCCGATACTGAGATCTAGAAATCTGTGGACTGCCACGCCAGGTAATGTGAATACTCAATGATTTTGGAGATATGTGGATTGCTTGTGTCGGTGCCGGGTAATTCGAGTACTCAATGATTTCGGAGATCTAGAGATCTGTGGATTACTTGTGCCGGCAGGTAATTCGAGTACTCAACGATTTTGGAGATCTAGAGATCCGTGGATTGCTTGTGCCGGGACACGCCGGGTAATTCGAGTACAAAGACTAATTATCATTGGAGGGGAGGACACTGATGTGGTCCTTATTTTCGGAGATCTGGAGATCCACACTGCCGGCGGGTAATTCGAGTACTTAATGATTTCGGAGATCTAGAGATTGTGCCGTGACATGCCGGGTAATTCGTGTACAAAGATAGATTATCGTTGGAGGGGAGGACACTGATGTGGTCCTTGTTTTCGGAGATCTGGAGATCTGTGGATTGCTTGTGTCAGCGGGTAATCCGAGTACTCAACGATTTTGAAGATCTGGAGATGGCTTGTGCCGGGACGCGCCGGGTAATTCAAGTACAAAGACAGATTATCGTTGGAGGGGTGATGTGGTCCTTGTTTCGGAGATCTGGAGATCTGTGGATTGCTTGTGCCGGCGGGTAATTCGAGTACTCAACGATTTCGGAGATCTGGAGATTACTTGTACCAGGACACGTCGGGTAATTTGAGTACAAAGACATATTATCGTTGGAGGGAGTACAAAGACAGATTATCATTGGAGGGGAGGACACTGATGTGGTCCTTATATTTGAGGGGATGATTGTTGGGTACAAGTACAACCAGCAAGTCATACATCTCAAATATAAGGTAGATATATATGTATATAAAGGGGAGCACCACCCACACTAGTATGAGGCCTTTTGGGAAGAAGCCCTAGAACAAAACAGTGCGAGCTTAGCCCAAAGCGGACAATATCATACTAGTGTGGTTCGGTGACCCGTCTGACAATCCTAACATAAGTATACAAGCATATCCTCACATGCACTTTGATTTCTTTACCGTCTTTTTTAGAAGTATCCTCACCATCAAAAATATAAATATAAATATAAAAAATATATATATATAAAAACATAACCTTATTTACTTTTTTTCCTTCTAAAAAAACCTTATTTCTTATTCTTTGTTGAAAGCCACCTTATAGATAGTAGTATATTGCTTACAAGAGTAAAATTGCATATATATATATATATATATATATATATATATATATATATATATATATTACTTCAAGTTTTGAAATGAGACACCATTATTGTGAAATAAGTTCACTTATACAAAAACAATTTGAAGTACTATTTGGTATCTATGGATGACCGAAGTCGAATTATATAAATTAATCATGGACGACTAGTAGAGAACGTGTGGGCAAGTTGAAAGTGACATATTAATGTAAACGCACAAATTAAAAGGGATCGATGATCATATCAAATTGAATTTAATATATGTAGACTTGATTCTTTTTCTTTTGGAAAAGTCAAGAAGTCGATGTGTTTTAAGAAGAAAAAGCAAAAAATAAGCAGAAAGAAAAAACAATACTTATAGTTGTTTGATTTAGTGATGATAGCAACAACACGTAGTAATCAAACAAAAATTAAGGAAAAATCAATCATATTAATATCGCATTGCGTAGACTTCAAGGATATTCGACTTTAGATTAATACAAATTCTTAGTCTTTTTAAAAAAAATATATTTTCTGATTAGTTTTTATTTTATTTTACTTCATTTTGTCCGACGCTTTTAATTTATGTTCTAAAAAATTACACACCGATTAATTAGTTCGCCCTCTGCTTGTATTAATCGGACATTATTGTACGTCGTCTATTTTACCTACACCAATTGGTATGGATTATAATTTATTTAATTAGGTCGTTAATTGTTGACATAATAATATATTACTATATCTTGATTGAAGCTTAACTTATATTTAGGTGATGACCGGTATACTGGAATTGAATTTAATAGGAATAGAATGAATTGAATGGAATGGGGATGAGAAAGGAATAAACCAAGTGATTCAATTCATACGGTTGATATCCCTAAGGAATGAAATGATCACTTTTTAATTAAATTATATTATAATGCAAAATATCAGTTCGGCTCAAGCCCGTCGAGTTTATAGGCCTAGCTCAACCTAGGCTCATTGTTGTAGTGGGCCGAACTTGGGTCAGGCTTGTCGACCCGTCCAAAATTAAGTAAAACTCGGTGGGCCTAAGGCTAGTTCAACCCGGTCATTTCACAATATAATATTAATTTGGGTAGGAATGTGCTATAATTAATTTTGGCTCGACAAAATTTCGGATCGGCCCGATTAGATTTGATATATTTTTTTTCTAAAAGCCCATCTGCCTCGGAACGGGCCGTGCCTACCCGTCTCTTTGCTACCTCTATCTGCTTGCAGTCCAAAAAAAGTCACAAAAATATCATATAAGGTTAGATTTCTTCACTTGGCCTAATGGGCCAAGATCGACCCGACCCAATCCAATTCTACTTAACCCGAACAAGGTTCCCGACAAAGTTTAATAAAGTTAAATAAATATCATAACTCATAAGTAAGATTAATCTATATATATAAATAAAAACAAAATGAAAATGACAGTTATTTTTTTACGCCAATTTTAGGTTAAAATTGTAATTTTTATTATGATTTATGAGAAGTTATTTTTAAAATGTGGTTATTGAAACTAAGTCATACGATGTGCGTGCTAATTGGGCGGTTCCAGCCACAATTTTGTTTCACAAAAAGTCGACACCTAAATATTTAAATAATTAATATTTTGATAAATTAATCACTAACCCACAATCCTACGTAACTAAGTAAGTAACTACTTGAGCTAGCCGTCGTTTGCAGCTAATACATTTAACTCGCGCTATGTCTCAATTTTATGCAATAGAGATACTAAATTATGTTTCTTTGTTTTTCTGTCTTTGTTTCAGATGCAAAGTTTAAATATTTTAGAATTGAAAATTAGTGGTTAACTTTGAGGTTATTAATCTTTCTGTTTAGTCGAATGTATCTTTCTCCTCTCTTCATAATTGCAATTGATAAAATTAGGGTTAAATAGCAAATATAACCTTGTGGTAGACACCCTTATCGTATATACAACATTATGGTAAACTTTTGTGCAAATACCCTCTAATGTAACAAAGTGGGTGCAATTAACCCTTGCAATTGGTAATTGTTTTTTTATTTTCTTATAATTTTTTTTAAACATTAAATAAAAAAGTATTGAACAAAATATTCATAAAAAAAAGACATAAATATAGCAAAATAAAAACACATAATATAATCCTTAAATGCAAAAAATAAGATATAACTTTAGTTTCTTACTTGTATAATTAGTTTTTTTAATTTTATTTTTAATGCAAAAATAAACTACGTGTTATAGTTTTTCAATTTTATTTTTATGGATATTTTGTACAAAATTTTATTTATTTTATGTTTCAAAAAAGAAATTATAAAAAAAAAAAATCAAAGTTTCAATTAAATACTTATCAAGGGCAAGGGATTAAGTGTACCCTCTGATGCACAGATTCTTCAAAAAATAACACATTGCAGTATCGGATTCGCACCCGTATTGTATTTGGGTGCGATTCTTGGCGGATTCGCACCCGATTCGCCATGTGGCGTATCTTTATTTAATTTAATATAAATAATAATGGATACACGAATCCGATAGAGAGGATTCGCGAATCCGGAGTTAATTTATTTTTGCTATAACTTAAGTTTTTAAGTGATTTTTTTGCAGATCTTAAACTTTGTTTATTAAAAGAAAAATGAAAATAGAAGCAGCAGACGTACGTTATACATTTAGTTGCACTGTTTCACTATTTTTCATATATATTTAGTTTATAATTTATATAAATTTTATGTATAATATAGGTATTATATAACAAATATAAAAATAATAAATAAATAGACGTACGTATCCTAGCCGAATCGCACCCTATAATTTTTTGAAAATACGTATCCACGCACTCGTATCGTATCGCCCCCGCACCCGTGCAACATAGATTGTACCCATTCGTGATATTAAGGGATATTTACACAAAATCTTACCATAGGATTGTATATGTCATAGGGGTGTCTTATGATAAGATTGTAATTGCTACTTAACCCATAAAATTATCGATGTATTAACCGGCCGTGCATTGCACAGGGCGGTATGCTAGTTTCTAAAAAAAATCGAATAAATTTCATTCTTGATAGTGAGGTTAATTAATACCGAGGGGAGTGGGAGGAATGACTAATCCCATATTCATGGATTACTGATTCCTACAGGAATGGTCATTCCCGACTGGAAAAAAGTACCAGCCATAGGATTAGGAATAGAAGCATGAATGACCATACCATTCCTGGATCATTCCTGCATACCAGTCAGCGCTTAAAGTATCAAAAATTATCCAAGCTAGTGGTTAGGTTTAGGTTTATGTCCTTAACTAGGTTGTAGTATTTCATTTTTTCAAATAAAAAATATATAGAAACGCGCCTCAAACGAGCTTCAAAGTTCGGCAACGACAAAGAGAAGGATCACAATCAAAAATCCAATCTCCCAAGCTATAAGACACGTTGCTTGGGAGAAAATTTGAAATCCAAACGAAAACCTAACTTTAATCAACTCAATCTAATCCTCGATGCAACTCATCACCTTCCTTGAACACCAATCTATTTCGAAAGTTCCGTAAGTACCACACTACACAAATATCCCTAAGGTTTAAATTTCCACTAACTCTTTTGTTTGTTCTTTATACATCTATTTAGAGAAAGGGAGACTGATAATATAATGTAGTATAAATTTATGACAACAGAGGGATCCATATATAATTTTTATAGTATGCTCATAACTATATAGTGAAGTAATAAATTTATACAATTGTATTATATTATATTTGTATGTTGTTCACTTTGGAATAGATGGATAAAATGTTAAATGTGTAAATTATATTGCCCTATTACATTTGTTGGGAAATCAGAAATGGTATGTGAGGGAGAGAAGTAATTTTACAAAAGTGGTAAAATGTAATACTACATTTGTCCTCCATTTACTGACCTTGTTGACTTTTTAGATGATTTTGGAGCTTCGTGATGATGAATTTTAAATTGAATTTTTTGAGATTAGTTTTTTTTACACGATACTACAACACTCGTAGTACCTTGTAAAAAAAATTAAACTTTGAAAATTCGATTTTAAATCCATCATCACAAAGCTTCAAAATTATCTAAAAAGTTAACAGAGTCAATAAATGGAGGACGGAGGGAGTACCCACACCATTCTCTGAAGTACAAAATTACATCATAATATAGAAAAATGGGATACCCACACTTTTATACAGTATGATCGAATGTTTTCTTACATCAAAATAAACGAGTGATAATGTGGTAATTTTTATACCTCTTACACTTCTTTTTAGTTTCTTTTACGTCAAACTAAACGTAACATTTCGTTTACATTTTAAATGGTTCAAGTAATTATCTGTTTACGTCAAAAAAGTGATTCAAGAAAAACGGAGGGAGTATTGTAAGTCGCTAAAATTCGCATAAGTACATTAGTGGGCCAGGAGAAAATCAAAATCTATATAGATATTTCATATCATCATAATATATATTTTTTTATATCGTGAAAACCCGCAACCATTATTTTCGTTGCGTACTGAATAGGTATATATGGCAGGCTCATACCCATAAAAGTATGAATGAGAATTAAAAACGTGACCAATTAGGTCACAGGCGAGTCTTACCACTGAGCCACCAAATAAGGGGTACATATCATCAAATACTAGATCATAGGGTTGCTAGTCAAGATAAATAAAATAATAATAATAATAATAATAATAAAATAAATATAAAAATAAAAATATCTTTGCTACAAAATACTTTTATTAATTTGTAAATATGCGATGTGGTCAGATAATATAGCATAGGTAATTAGGTAGTAAGCCAAAACTAGATGTGCCAAGATGAAAACGCTACAAAAAACTGTAGCATTTCCGACGGAATATTCCGCCACCAAAGTTAAAAAATCCGCCTATATTGTGATTCGTTGTGGAATGCCGACAGGGATCTGTCGCCAAAACGGGCGTCAGGAAATGCAAACGTCGGCAGATTTGTCCGCCGGCGAATTTTGGCTGTGGAATGCCGACGGAATCGGTCGGGGATCTATCACAGATTCTCGAGCGCGCCACCTCGTATAGGATCTGCTAGAGATTTGTCGGTGACGTTCCCGTTTTTTTTTGTCCGTCGCGAATCCACCGGCTTTTGAACAGTATTCCTTGTAGTGAAATGGGTAGTCCGAGCCCAGTTTAAAAAAACTTTGAATATTTGATAACTTATAGAATAAAAACACAAACACGCACGTATATATTAACCAATCTAAAATCAATTACAAATTAAAGAAACAGAACTTTGTATCTCACACACCAACACCTAGTCACTAAGGTCTCGCGTGTTACTCAATATACTATGAATTATTTTCTGAAACCGATAATAGGGTATGAATAAAAAATAGTACCCTATTACAGGTTTCAGAAATAAATAAATAAAATAGTACTAATCCTTAATTAAAAAAGAATAGTACTAACATATGAATAAAATAAACAATTCTTTTTGAGAATATAAAACAAAATACTAATACACTACATCACTTGAGCCAATTATTTTCCTCTTGCCACGTCCAAACTATATCCTTCAATGCTGGCCTAATCCCCTCTTCACGAAACCTAATACACTCCAACGTGTCGCCGGAAAATTTTGAGAACTCGACCACCGTCACCTCCGGCGCCACCTTGAACACCTCGGCCGTCATCGACAGCCGCCCCTTCCGCCCCTCCGTCGCCCCGAGCAGTCTCAACTTGAAGTCCTTCAACCTCGCAACCCCAAACCCTAATTTCTTCCCTACCATTTCAATTTTCCGTAACGTCACCTTCGCCGAAACCCTAGAAGTGAACGTGAAGTCCCCTTTCTGATGATGGCACGTGGCCAACTTCTCTGAGAGGTCGAAATTCGTGGATATGGACGAAATCAACTGAAATGCGTTTAGTAACGCCGGAGAAGAGGGGGATTTCTTGATTGCTTCGTTCTTGATGAAACCATCGTTTTCATTTAGAGTCATAAATTCTTGCATGGAGATTGAATTAGGGTTTTTTAGACCCTTTTTAAACCACGTGACCCGCATTATACCCGGAATCGAGATCCGTTTACCCGGATTCGGATCCAATAATTTGGATATGAAACGCTTGGTTTCGGTGGAGAACCATGGAGGGAATGAGTATTGAGATCTGATCGCTTTCCTGAACATGGCGGCAAGGTTGTGGTCGTCGAAGGGGAGGAATCCGGCGAGGAGGACGTACAAAACGACGCCGCACGACCATATGTCGGCCTTGGTGCCGTCGTAGCCGTGGGTCCGGAGGACCTCCGGTGCGGCGTACGCCGGCGTCCCGCACCGCGTGTGGAGGAGGGCGTCGGCGGAGCGGCCGTCGTGGAGGGCGGAGAGGCCGAAGTCGGAGATCTTGAGGTCGCCGGCGCCGTCGAGGAGGAGGTTCTCCGGCTTGATGTCGCGGTGGAAGACGCCGCGGCTGTGGCAGAAGTCGACGGCGCCGACCAGCTGCTGGAAGTAGCGGCGCGCGGCGGCCTCGTCGAGGCGGCGGCCGCGGGCCATACGGGAGAGGAGGGCGCCGCCGGCGGCGAACTCCATGACGATGAAGATCTTGGACTTGGTGGCCATCACCTCCTTCAGCTCCACCACGTTGGGGTGGCGGACGCGGCGCATGACGGCGATCTCGCGCGTGATCTGTTCCATCATTTTCTCGCTCTTGATCACCTCCTCCTTCTTGATCACCTTCACCGCCACCGGCTCCTCCGGCGCAGCCGCCGTCGCGAGGCGGCGGCCGAGGTAGACTTTGGCGAAGGCGCCGCGGCCGAGTAGCTTCCCCATCTCGTATTTCCCGAAGAGGAGGACTTTCTTGGCTTCTTCTGCCATTAATGGAAACTGTAAATAATTCCAGAATTATTGAAAAATGAACAAAAATTAATAATAATGGAAGCTAATGAGAAATAATGTCGAATTGGTTTAGGGTTTATGAGTGATATATATAAGATAATTCAACAAATAAATAAATAATATTATCTGCATGTTTGAGTGTGAAGAAATAAAAAGTCATGAGGTGTTGGTTTAGATTTAATAATAAATTAATAATCTATCCTTTGGTGGATCTTAGTGGACCACCATGATAACATCGTATTTATAATTATTCAATTCAATTAAGGCAATTAGGATTTTATTTTTCATTTCAATGTATTTGTCAGCAAGAGTAGATGGTATAATATGAGTTCGAAATAATAATAAAAATTATCAATTTATCATTAAATCACTTGATGCTAACATATATGTAGCTGACGTTAATCCGAGTCGGATATATAATAACCATAGAACAATTCAATGAGTTAAATAAAAAATCTATATATGTATATTATTGACCGCCTCATCTTTTTATTCTAAACAATTAACTAGATCAAGAATTAATAAATAGAAAAGACAAAATGAAATAGAAGTTATGAGAAGATTTTGAACTTAAATTGACCCTTAATTAGTTCGAAAAGGTTGAATTACTAAATCAAATTCATCGATGCATTGGTTATCCATTGTTTGGATAATATCTCGAGTTACAAGTTGTCACTTTTCTTTATTTTGAGATAAACAATTTGGATTGTCTCTTTTACCTAAGTCGCCTCTTTAGAAATATATAAAAATGCTCCCCTACCCACTCGTGGGCACATTTAATGTGTTCACCGCTTAGACTATGTTTATCAGCAACCTTCTTTACTATCCAACCATCCAACCTCTATATTATTAAATTATTTTTTCTCTCTTCTATCAATTCACTATTCATCTCAAACCAACACCTCTACTTTTATAGATTTATCCGCAACCATTCCAACCACCCAATCATAACATTATTTATTATTATTTAATATAATTTCTATATACAACATAATTATATGTATCAAGAAAATTAATAATTAAAATATTTAAAATACAAAAATTTCAAAAAATACAAACTAGTATTAAATTGAGCTGCCTCAAATCAACACGAAATTACAACAATTGAAATACGAAAATAAAAATAAAGAACTGATAAAAACATAATATGAAAATTAAACATTTAATTATCATAACCGAATTTTTGCCATATATGCTCGATCAAGTCAGTTTGAAGAGCGTTGAGAGCTTGTTTATCACGGGGTTGTGTCCTATTTGTCATGTATCTCTTCAGGCTTGCAATCCTTTCCGTAGAAAATACATAAGTGTCATCATCAGTTTCTTCTACATCTTCATTTTGACTATCATTTTGAGTAGGCCGATCTTCCATAAATTATGTTGGATCCTGATAGTTTAGATAAGTGTTTCTTTCATCTTCCACTATCATATTGTTCATAATGATGCAAGCAATCATGATTTTTGTCATCACATCACGATCCCATAGAAGGCATGGACGTTTGATAAAAGAGAAACGAGCTTGTAGAACGTCAAATGCCCGCTCAAAATCTCAACATCTTTCGGGCAGCCTCTTGATGTTGAGCAAACAATTTGTCCTTCTGAATTTGTGGAGCAATAATAGATTTTACAAATGTTGCCCACTTCGGATATATACCATCCATGAGATGATATCCCATTTTTCTTCGCTGACCATTTACAACATAACTAACCTTTGGAGCACGCCCTTCTAAGACATCTTTGAAAATAGGAGAATGATCGAGTGCATTTATATCATTTCTGAAACCTGGAGTTCCAAAAAATGCATGCCATATCCACAAGTCTTGAGAAACAACTGCTTCCAAGATGATAGTTGGCTTACCCTTTCTTCCTCTATATTGCCCCGCCCATGCTTTAGGATAATTTTTCCATTCCCAGTGCATGTAATCAATACTGCCGAGCATTCCTGGAAAGCGGCGTTGTTCACCAACTTGCAAATGATATCTTGTGTCTTCTTCAGTTGGCTTTCTAAGGTATTCATCGCCGAAGTTAGAAATTACACCCTCAACAAATTTGATAAGTGATTTTCTTATGACTATAGCACTCATCCGCAGGTACTCATCATGCAAGTCTGCTGCCGTTCCATAGGCCAACACCCTCATAGTTGCAGTACATTTTTTAATAGAAGACATGCCTAAACGACCAGTAGCATCATGACTTTGTTGAAAATAATCATCAGCCGCAACGACCTTGTTCATTATACGTTTGAACAATGGCTTTTGCATGCAAAACCTTCTACGAAAAATTTCTGGAGTGTAGATTGGATTAGGAGCAAAGTACTGCTCGAACACACTATCGTGACACTTCTCACGTATACGTTCAATATACCGCCTGCTTGCTCTAGAAGTGTGATCTGTAGGTTGAATAGATAGAGATAGAATACGACAGACTACATCTTTGACGATGCAATCAATATGTTTGTTTTGATCAGCAATACGTTCTTCCCACTCATCAAATTCAATGAAGTTGGAATCAAAAGTGGAACATGAACCGTCGTAAAAATTTGAGGATGACGACATTTTTTGTTGAGGAATTTGAACTGTTTTTTAGTGTTTGAAAGCTACCAAGAAGATGCAATACAGAAGAAATATAAGTGATATATATATATTACAGTGTAGAAGAAGAATACATATAAAAGTATGGTCAAAAGATGTTGTCAAAAGCATAAAAAAATGCATGTGATTGCTTTTACCTACACTATGCATGCGACAAAATATAGATGAATTATTGTACCTTATGGCTTGTAAAGAAAAAGTTGGTCAAAATGAATAGATAGCCAATTTGAACTGTTGGCAGACCAATAACAAACAGTATGCACATAGATTGCATTTACCATACATTATGCATGCGACATAATATAGATGAATTATTGTACCTTATCTTGCATGTGTCTGTTTTCGGGCAGCATGCTTTTTGACTCATCAACGCAATAAATCTAGCCACACAAGTGATAAAAACTATAGTAAAAGAAAATACTTCAATTCAAAATACAGAAAACAAGTTACATAAGTTGAAATTACTATAATTAAAATGACAAAAACTAACAATCACTTCCAAATGAAAATACAATATTCTACAGAACAGTTCCGCCATTAGACGACATTTTAGGCCTTCATCTTCTGGAGATAAGTTGTTTTTTCCCATTAAGGTAGATAAGTTGCTCTTTCCCATTAAGCATAGTTGTAATATCCCGGATTTTCTTATTAAAATTTAGCTTTAATTATTATTATTATTATTATTATTATTATTATTATTATTAGGAATTGAAATAAATTATGCTTAAACTAATAATATATATATATAGAAGCATATTAAGATAATATAATCATGTATATTACATATATATGTACATATACAAGTTCCACTCCCATCACCTTCACTCGGTGATGGAACTTCACTCAAAGCTTGGGGTTTTCAACGGGCACCCAAGAGCCTGTGTGAGTTTATACGATCGGCATTCACGAGCCGATAAGTTTATACGATAGGCACTCACGAGCCTTACAACCTTTACAAACTAAACTCTCAAACTTTACGGTTGAGTTTGGGTTTGGGTTTGTATAGTTTCCAACTAATGAGAAACCCTTTTACAATGAAGCATAATGTAGAAGGCTAGGATTTCTCTCTAAGGCTTATGGATATATGAAGTTGAAGCCTAATTGATAAGCTAGAAGGTTGAGACCCAATGATCTTGTGGGAGAGATGTAGGATGGTTTCTACTTTATTTGCTTGCTCTCTCTACCATATCGATTCATCATTTTCTATGTAGCTTGAACCTTCTATTTATAGTGAGGGAATGCAAATCTATCCGTTGGAAAGATAGATTGCGTGCACCGCTCACCATGTCCAATCCGAGTCAGATCTTTTACTATTTAGCGCATAGTTTCTAGGGAAGTAGTTGTTGACTTTTACATCCCTAGACCTGTGTATTCGGCAACTGGACGGCACACCGTTCTTTTTTAGCAATAAGGAGCGGACACGTGGTCTGGCAGCTATCGCATCTCAACTGCTTTGTCAGACGCTCTCGCTTTGACCACAAAGTGCGATCTGGCCCAGAGAGGCGCTTTGATCTGCTTTGACTTTACAGCTGAGGCGGCTAAGGGTGGAGACGTTTTGCTAAATGAAAGCGAGCTCCTTCACACTTAAACTAGGCACGCTCTTCGAGCTGTTTAGTCGCTCTGCTTTCATGCGGCTTTGTTGCAGACGCTTTGTTCTCAGGACTCGCTCTGGTCTGGAAGCGCTTTGTACTGGAAGTGCGCTCCGGCTTTCCTTTTTAGTTAGCTAAGGACGCTTCGCTTCTTGCCTTTGTACTTCGCTGCTCTCGCTTCTGCTTCTGCATGCTTCCTTACAAGTGCTCCGTCCTTGGAAGCACGCTTTGGCTTGTCTGAATGTTCCGTCTTTGAATCGTTCCGCTGTTCTTCCTTTAGCCAGGCGTTTTAGCTTCTTTTTAAGCGTTCCCACTTAGATACTCTAAAGTTACATTTTAATACCTAGAACTCCTTAACATATGAGTTCTTCTAATACATTAAAATATACATTGTAACTTTAGAACTGGATTCATCAAAGATAATAAGGAAAATATTCTAAGTAAAATTCGGGTTTTTGGTACTTTTATTATCAACTTGATTCAAGTTCCCCCTTACATAAATATCCAAACAATACTTATCCAGGGGGCTATGAGTAGAATTACCTAAATCTAATGTATGTTCATTTTCGTATGGGCTACAACTTCTTAAATAGGTATCACTATGTTGGTCCCAGAAAGAGTAATTTGGTGTATGGGGGGGGGGGAGGAAATACACCAAAATTCCAACAGTTTTGATTTTAAAGCAAAATGTGTGATCTAGTTGACAGGTCAGGTCAACTTTTATCAGAGAGTGACGATCTGTTGAGCTAGAACAGGTTCGGTTAAGAACAGGTTCACAATCGTGCCAACAGATTGTCTATGCAGTGCGGAAGTTGGTGAGTGTGGTTGGCTACTCTTTTAGAAAAACTTTCCTTTTCAAGAAGCAGGTCACTGAGTTGTATGATGAGTCAGTAATGTGAATGCTTATGAGTGCAGGTTAGTGAACAAGCAACAAATCAACTGAAGTAAATAATGTAGTGAAAGAGACAGTCGATTTTATCATGGTCGGGATAACCTTCCCTACGTCCACGTCAGCTACCGTCGTAGCTGAAATTCCTTGCTTCTCTTCTTGTTTAGACTGATAGAGAATCAGCTTCAGATTTCGCCTAACTTCGACAAAATCCAAACACGAGTTTTGGGTTGTGACCCTTACAAACTTCTCTAGAATAGAGATTACGAACTTGATACAAACTAGTAATTCATAACTTGCTAAGCTAATCTAGACTTAACAATTTGAGAATCAGCTTTCTAAACTTCTTCAATACTACAGACTTTGACAGACTTTAATATGAATAAATCTAAGGTGTTCTTAAGCAGCAGTGAATGCTTAAGAACAGAGAATCCAGAATCAGAAATCATAATATCTTAACACTTGGGAAATCTTCTTGATTCGAGTGTTAAGTGATGCTTTGAGCTTCAGAGATTTCTGCAGAGATTTGCCTTGTATATTGAATTTCCCGTGCTTGATTCTGGAGAGGCTTGAAGTATTTATAGGCATAGATTTGAAATCGAGCCGTTGGAAATTGTCAGTGATGGCAGAGAGGCCGTACTGCTAACTCACTTCTAGCCGTTAGGAGATTTCGTCCTAGCTGGCAAACAGGTACCAGAGGACATGTCGTTCCAGACTTGTGAAGGTGAATCTGTTTGACCTTTGATCTGTAGAACTCTAGCGATCTTGAACTCTTCAGAGCAGGTCAGCTAAACTTCTACTGCAGGTTGACTAGGAAAGAATTAGAACAGGTTGAAGGTTATAGATCAGATCGTCAAACACAATCTGTTTTTTACAAAGGTTCAACCTGTAACAGAACTAGGGAGTCGACCTGGCAACATGGCAGGTCACTCTAGACAACCTAAAAAAGTATGAAATAAAACTAAGTGTGGTTTCGGAAAACATCATCAAATTCAAACTGCAGGGGTTCCCAACACACTATTAATTTACCCAAATCTAATGTGTGTTATGAGAATTAGAAAACCAATCTAAATCGTTGAATTTTTCTAAGATAAACGGTTGTCGTGATAGAAAGTATGATTGTAACACATAATAAGTATGGTATTTAACCACGTAATAATTGTTAATGCAAAAAAAAATGCATGATTTTATTTACTATAAAAAATATAAATAAATATATAAATAAGATGATTCTCATGATAATGTTATTTTTCCCAATTACTATCCCCTACAAATATATACTCCATCCGTCCCGTTCGAGACGTTACGTTTTATTATTTTATACCTTATATCTATTCAAGAACTGTAACCAATGTTTTAAAACCCGGACCGGACCGGGCGGTTGAACCGGGAACCGGGCATAGTGCCGGTTTCCGGGTTTTCCCGGTTTTTCCCGGTTTTGGCCGGTTCAACCCCGGTTCGACCGGTTGAACCGGGAACCGGAGGCCTCGCCGAGTCGACCTCCAGGCCGGGTTTTAAAACATTGACTGTAATGTCTCGAACTGGACGGAGGGAGCAGCCATAGATCTTGTTTTGTCTGACATTACTTCTAATACGGAGTATTCCCTCTGTTCTTTAATAAGTGTTCTCAATGAAGAAAAAATTGTCCCCAATATGTTTCCTACCACATTTATCAATGTAAAAATTAGTACTATAAACTATCAAAATTACCACCCCTATCATCATTAAAACAAATTACTTTTTCAATTTTCTATATGTTGGTGGCTTGTAACACATATTGGGAACGAAGGGAGTACTCCGTATTATGTAAACGGATCATGGTCACCTTATCAACTGTATTTTCGAAAATATCAATAATTTTAAATTTTCAAAAATAAATTTTAATTGTATTTAACCATTTTATTAATTTAATGTAAATACAAAGTGCGAAGGAACTCGCCATCATATTTTCTGTTTTCGTGCGATCTTTTTTTTTTTTTTTAGATAATTCGTGCGATAAATTAATATTTAGAAAATACAGTATTGTTTATGACAAAAAAAGTGATAAATTAAGCTCGTTTTAATATCGCGAATTTCCCATCCCATTCCACTTCTAGAACAAAATTTTTAAAAAGGTTGCAAATTTTGGTTTCCTCTTCCGCAAGCCAGAATTCTGAATAAAGCCCACCATTTCTAAACGAAAACCCATTATTCAAGAATTATTCTCGATTGATTCTGGAGAAATCAAGAATTTTGAACCAAAACAAAGCTTCTTTTAATGGCGGCGAACGAAGGAGAAATTCAGGGGAGACTGCAGGAGTTACAGAAACAGCTGGCGAAGAAACAGATGTTCGAGGGATCTGTTTCCGAAATCAGATCTCTCCTTCAACACCATTATTCATCTGCTTCACCTAATCTACGCAAAACGGTTTGAGTCTCCGATTTTACTTTATTTTTCTTTTTCTCCCCCTTTTGGGGTTGTATGAATTGTTCGGGCTATGGAATTTGGTGCTACTCGATTGATGGGAGCTCGACTTATGGAATCAAGGAAAAAAAATGCAATTTTAGGGTTATTGAATTCTAATTTTGTAATCGAGTTCTGAAACGTTCAGTTTGATTATGTTCATTTGTAGCTGAATTAAAGTTTGATTTCAGCATTATATTAACTAAATTCATAAAGGATTTATATGGAATTGATGAATGGGAATAGATCATGTTTACTGTTCTTTCATGTTGAGGGTAAATATGAGAAAGGTTTTCAGATTGCTAGTTTTATAATTAAAAAAGGTAAGAACTATTTTCAGATTAGATTACTGCACTACATTAGCTAAGTTCAGGTATTCGATTATTCCAAATATGTAAAATTTATTGATGGGGACTGGAGTTTGTCCTTTTCTTAATGGCTCCTTGAGAACATCCGTATGATCATTGCAGTTTTACACCGTTGTGTGTCGTGTTGCAACTGTTTTGAAGACGAGGCACACTTCCCCCGGATTTTGGAATGCCGGGCTTAACCTTTTCCAGGAGGTTGAAAAGCTCGTTACGGATTCTTCTGAGAGGAAGCACTTGAAGAGTTGCATTTCTCAAGCACAGGACCAATTAAGTGAAGTACAGAACAAGTCCGAGGATCCAATCTCTACAGAGAGTAGAGCTAATAGAGGTGGAAGATCTTCAAATCTTTTTTTAATGTGTTTGTATATGCTCCATTTATTCTGTACTCCTTCAGTGAAACGGAACTGATCTGTATTGCATAATGCAGGTTATCTATTCGAAGGGCATCTCACTGTCGACCCTGAGCCTCCACAGCCAAATTGGCTAGTTCAGTCAAATATGCTGACTGCCGCTGCTGCCTTGCTTCAAGGCGAATCTTCAGCAGATCAAACTGGGAATGCTAATTCGGGTGAAGGTGCTGCAAGTTTGCTGAATGAGCTCATTAACAGTCTCGATGATATTCTTCCAGAGGTATCTTTACTATTTCTTAAGTTGATACTCAAATGTATATCTTATGGCCTAATTCATATACTAGCATGATTGGCTCTCTAGAGTTTTCACTCTATCATTTTTATCGTGATGGTAGGCAACATAATCCTTATTAAAGTTGTTTATCCACATTATCTAATGGCTGAATCGTTAAGTATAACTGCATAACATCAAACTAACACCCTTTTTTTAAAAAAAATTCTATCCTTGAGTATCAACTTTAACTAATTATACCCAAAATTACGGAGAACAATGTATCCCCATAAGCAGGATCATTGGTAACACAAAGTGGCTTGATGGCAAAATACACGCGTAAAAATGGATTTTATTTTTTTTCTTTTCAGTGTCACATAAGCTTAATATGACTGTCCTTTAAAAATCATTATACCTCAAAAGTCAAAACTACTCGTTCGGGGTTATGTGGCATTAGATAAAATTCATTTTTATACATGTATTTCCATGTCACATAATCCTACCCTGCTTCCAGGTACCAGAAAATTGTCCATTGATAGATTTGCATAGTTTTCCGTACTGTGGGATATAATTAGTTAGAGTCGATAGAATTAAAAAAAAAAGGGTGATAGTTTGGTGTTCATTTAACTATTTAGACTTTTTTAATCGGATAGCTCTACTATTCCATGCCTGCCAAATTACTTGTTCAGTTAATCAACAAGATGATCCAATAAGCTTGTTATCATTACATGATGCTTATCATATATATGACACGAATTAATCTATATTGGTTCAAGTTTCTGTCGACTGATTCTGGAGCTCCAAGAGTTCCACCGGCAAGCAAGGAAGTCGTTGCAAATCTTCCTGTCACGACCGTCACAGAAGGAATTTTGACGAAGCTCGGGAAAGATGCCCTGTGCTCCATTTGCCAAGAGAAGTTGGTGGTAGAGGACAAGATGCAAGAGTTGCCATGCAAGCACATGTTTCATCCTCCTTGCCTCAAACCGTGGCTGGTAAGAATTTTTTGCGGGTTCAAAGCTCGTTTTCGAATCTTTTTTTTTTAAACCAATCGAGATGTGAAAGTATATGTATGTCTTTATAATTTGATAGGATGAGCACAATTCTTGCCCGATCTGTCGACACGAGCTAAGAACTGATGATCATGCTTATGAAAGTTGGAAGGAGAGAGAGAAAGAGGCTGAGGAGGATAGGAAAGGGGCAGCCAATGCAGTTCGTGGGGGTGAATACATGTATGTTTAGAGACATGAAATGCTCCCTCTCTCTATTGATTAATTTATATATACTTTGTATGAATATTCAGCTCAGAAAAGGGGAGAAAAAAAAAAAGTATAGTTTGTATGAATAATATTATTGTGAAAGGTGTACTTGAATCATGTGATGTGAGTTATAGGATAAATGGGGCGGGATTAATGAGAAAAGGGGGCCAGACTCTTGTGTGGCCTTAATGGGCCCTTAAGCTTGCTTTGGCCCAATAAGCATTGGGCATCTATGTTAAAGGTCGACTAGCAAGGGTGAGCATTATTCCAAAAATAGAAAATCATTTCGAATCCGTCGGTGCTAATTTCCAAGAATAGCTTTCGCCCCATAGTTTTCATCATTTACTTTGTTTATTAATTTCTAATTGCAATTAATTGGTATAGCTAGTTCATCAACAACATTTAAATCTATGACTTAAATATATTCAAATGATTTTAGTAATGGTACTCACACTGTACACTTGCAGTGGCGGAACTCATGTGGGTGCATGGGATGCAATTGCATCCCCAAATTTTATTTATTTTTTTACTATATATATATATAAATATTAAAAATATTAAGAGTTATATATATACACATATTTATGATTATATTTCTTCATCAAGAGCCCAAATACTAACTAAACCCATCAACCAATATAGCCCATTACTTAAGCCTAAATAAAAAACATGAAAAAAGAAAATAGTAAAAACGTAGCAACGGCTGTTTCTACGGCAAAAATAAAACAGAATTCAAAAACTCACACACCCTGCAGCCTGCAACTCTGCAAGTGCAAGCTCGTTGCTCAGCCGCTGCCCTTCCCTCCGGCGCCGCACCGCACCTGACCACCACCGCACCCATAACCGCCGTTGTACAACACAGCACCATCGACTTCAACTCTTCAAGCAAACTATGTTTTTTTTTTGTTTTTTTGTTTTTAAGTGTATATGACATTATGCTATTTTAATATGAAGGAATTTTTATTTCGTAGTTATATAATTTTCACACTCCCGAATCGAAAATCCTGACTCCGCCACTGCTTGCGGACATCCTAAAAAGTAGGTGATCACTATTTCTTTTTTAGGAACATACATACTATTCTATGTGCGATAACAAAAATGCTCTCTTATCCGCGGTGTGCACACTTAATGTGTTCACTGTTGATATGACGGTACTATGTCGCTAAATATTTTTATTTAAAGTTAAGTTCTTTTAGTAATGTTTAATTTTTTTCTTTTTTTTGATAGAATTTAGTTTTTAACATATATTAATATTAATTAATTAATTTATATAAGTTGTCATGTCATCCTTAAACATATTAAGTGAGCCCACAATATGCATTAGAGCATTTCTATATATGTATACCGTATGATTAAATATGTAAATAAGTCATTGTGAGTTATCGCAAGAAAAATATAGTGAGGTGAGGAGGGGAAATGGAAGTTGGGTCCCATGAATGTAGACCACGTGGCACTCTACTCTGATTGGAGGCTGACCACGTGGATTCCACATCCACTGGCAACCGTTGATTTTGACCCTTCGAATCCTGCCGCTTGCAGATGGGCCCCACCCTCTTTCCTTCTACCTCACATATTGCTTCGCCGCCGCACTTTGGATTCCAATTTTTATTTCATAATATGCCTTCCAATTTTTTGTATCACATATCAATTTCTATTGGTGCTATACATTTTTTTAAATGATTTTAAGGTATAATAATTTAATTTAATTTTAAATTATATTCTAAATTTTCCCTACTCCGGTTAGGAATTATAATTATTTTTTAAATATAATTTTGTTTATATTAATTATACTAGAATTGATAAATTGGTGTATAATTATTAAAAAAATTGATTCTTATTTGTAAACTTCTATTATGATTTGTTGTATCATACTATTTTTTTTATTAAAAATAATATAAAACCATAAGGAATTAATATTTCATTAAAATTTGGACAGAAAATCTCATCGGCATAAATATACGGTATATTTCCCCTTTTTATATTATGGTATATTACTATATGCTTATTAATGCATGCACGCTATGATATAACAATAGAAATACATAACTACTTTGTGACACACGTCTCGAAATATTTATGCACTAGTGATGGCTATGCCTATAGATAAACCATAGCGTCTACCACGCTATATTTAGACATAATTCAATTTATATGATGTGTATTTTAAAAAAAAATAAGGGAAAAAAATGTTAATAACGATGAAAAATATAAGAATAAAACCTCTTATTAGCCAAGATTCTCTTTGAGTACTTGCAGCTTGATTTTTGGAAATTTGTTGATGTTCGAAATAAATACAGTATGTTTTAAAAAGTAGAGAACTCTAATATTTAAATTTAAAATAAAATAAAATAAAATAAAATAAAGTACAAGACCAATGAATCTGTTCTGCTACTCAGACTGAGATAGGAATTAGGAAGGGAAAGAGAAAAAATAAAATAAATACTTTTTATTTTTTAAAAAAAAGAAGAAAAAAATAAAGAAAAAGAAAAATAGGGAAATGAAAAATAAGAGATGATGATGAAAATGGAAGTGCATGATTGATTAGCAAAGCTTCACCCTTTTTTTTTTTTTTTTTCTGTTAAACGGAATACAGACATTTCCCACCGCTCTTCCCTATCCATGGCCTCCAATCACAATGCTTCTCTCTCTCTCTCTTCTCTCTCCTCTCTCTTCAATTCTTCTCTCTCTTGAAAGAAAGAGAGAGAGAGAGGATTAGTGATTGGTGAAGGCGGTGGCTTTGGATATTATCCACATCCCACGCCATGAAGAGAAGAGGTAAATTAAAATTATCGACCAAGATAAAATTTGATTTACGAATTTTCTATTTTTGGATTTAATATAAGGACAATGTATATATAAGACGCAGCAGCTATTAGACATTTTGGGTGAAATTAATGGAACTAGTAAATAATTTATTACTAAGACAGCCACATTAATATTCCATAAATGTTGTAGTTAGGAACCAACCTCTTTAATTGAATAAAGACACATCCATTTTCTTCCTTTTTCTGTTTTAATATTTAAAGAATTGTAGATTCACGTTTAATCTGATGTGAACATTCGGTTATTTTATTTGATTTAACTTTGACTTAAAGTAAAATCGAATCAAATTGAGTAAAATTTAAAAAGTAGTACGTATATTCAAATAAAATTAAAATTATTTTAGAAATCAAACTAAATTGATCAAAATAACTGATTGGTTATTTTAACTAGTATTCGCTCCCGTGCGATGCACGGATAAAAGTTGTGTCACATGTTCGAGCAATTTTAAAATAATTTATATAAAGATAAAGGAATTAAATTTTAAATAAATGTAAATGAATAACAACATAATTCAAATGTTAAACGCTCAAATATCAACTATGAACACACTTAAAATATTCGCAGATATAATAATTTTACATATTAAGATAATCACCATAAAAATTAAACTTTAGCGGACAAATTAGTATAACAACCGCGGACATTTGAGCCTTTATAAATAATAAGCTAAAACAATCACTTTAAAACAAATTGTAAACTTAATTTTTTTTATAAGGAACAATCGTCGTTGATCCATAAATCCTTTTACAAAAAATCTACTACCAATATTAACCAAGTAAATCCACTGATATATATCGTGAATTTATGTACGGTAGTTAGGAGCATCTGTGAAATTATTATTGCAAATTACTTCAAAGTAATTAAAAAATCTTGATTGTAAATTATTTATCGAAAAGTAATATTATGAATTTATATTCTATACGATTTAACAAACTCACTTTTGATGTTTATCTTCACATTATAAAAGGTTTTTAAATTTTATGTTAATGAAAATATCAATATTAACTTTAGAATTTTGAAAAGTTGAGTTTGAATAAGTAGACTTATTCTCTTCATACAAACTACACATTACATCACTTGATAAAAAAATATGGTATGTAATCTGTATTCTATTTTTAAAATAAATAATAATAATACCACTTTTGTTAAAATAAAAAGTATAAGAAAAAAGGATTAAAATATAATTAAGCCACTAACATATCTTGTAAGTTATGTGCCGTGATTATTGATTCAATTAATTTCCAAAGGCCACGCTAGTATCTTTCTTATATGCAAATAAGTCTTATAATGTTGTCTAGAAATTACAAATTCGCTATTCAAATTAATTTTGCAATTGATTGTTAGTTTTGAACATAACGACTCTTAATATATAAAATGAATAATAAAATGGTAATTTAATTGCTCCTCTACAATGCACGGATAAGAGTTGTGCTACAATTTTAATAATTTAATTAACTCAAATAAACAATAGAATAAATTAAATTTAAAATACACAAAAATGAATAATAAAATAGCAATTCAATTGGAAAAGTTATGAATGCTTCAATGTCCATTAATTGATAAATGCTCACGATTGAAATGTCACATATTAAAAAACTTTCATAAATATATATACCCTAAAAACTAAACCATTAAAAAAAATCTAGATGCTACTTAATATCAACTGACCAAAGCCACCACTGTATTTTGTTAATTCATGTGCAGCAGATAGGAACATCATGTGAACTTATCAGAACATGTTTACATCGTTTGCAAATTATTTCAAAAAATAATTAAAACTATTGATCATAAATTATCCAAAAGTAATACTTCCTCCATCCCACTAATAAAGAAACTTTTTTTTTATTGGCACGGAAATTAAGAAAGGAGGGATTAGAAGTGTTTTAAGATGTGTAGAGATTATACTCATTTTTTTTTAACTTTTTTTTTTGATTTTTTTGCTTTTATTTATTTGAATATATATTTTCAAAGTCATAATTTTTTTTTATTTGCTTTTATTGTTTTGAAAAAAAAATCTATTTTAAGAAATGACTCTTTATCAGTAGGATAGACGAAAAAAGAAAATGACTCTTTATTAGTGAGACAGAGGGAGTAATTAATTGTGAACTTATATTTTATAAGAGTCAAGATTAATTACATTATAAAAGTTTTAAAAAAATTGTGTTAAGGAAATGAAATTTTAATAGAATCGTTTTTAGAAATTTGATACGTTCAACTTGAATTTAACTCTATTAAATTTTTTATTCATAGAAAAATATACATTATGTATCATTTAGAGAAAGTGACTGATTCGTAATTTATTTTTCTAAGAAAATATATCCACTTTATTATTATTATTATTATTATTATTGTTATTATTATTATTATTTTGAACGGAACCACTTTATTTTTTTTTAACTTAAAAAAGGTGGTTTTATGGTTAAGAAAATAAAAATAAAATCACTTTAAAAGAAAACTACTTTTGTTCAAATCAATAAAATCAATAAAACCGTTACATTCAAAATGGAAAAAAAAAAAAAAAAAGTCAATCAAGCCACTGATATTTATTTCAAGATATGTGTCGGTTCTTGAATTTCTATGAGGAAATTAGACTGATTTGCATTGTTTTTGAATTGCAGCGAAGGAAAAGAGAGAAACAGTTAATCTCGTAGGGTACAGTAATCGTGGGCTGATATATTTAATTTGTGTTCACACTGTAGCGTTATATTTTACCCTGCTATTTTAAATAAATAACAAAATTGCCACTATAAAATTAATTGCAAATCAATTTGAAATTGATTTCTGAAATCAACTGCGCTTTTAGTATATAAATAGATTATGTAGGTTATTCCAAAAAAAATTCCCTTTTCTTTAAAGTACAAAATATGATTCGTGTCAAAACAATAATATTATTAGTATAACATTTGTAGTACAGCCACCAACAAATAAATAAGTACGGTATAATATATATCTGTTGCAATTCTTATGATTCTTTTATCAGAAATTAATCAAATCATCCAAAATCAATTAAAGGAGAAATTTTCAATGTTTACAAAGTAACAAGTCATATCAATAATAAATATAATTAAATGTACTATATATTCAAAAAAAATGGTTTTTGATTTTGTTCGAACTTAGGAAAATAAAACCGATCTTAATCAAAAATCCGAAAAATATTAATTTTAGACAAAATTAACTAAGATAACCAAACTAGATTAACCAAATTCAGTATTTCAATTTGATTCGGTTTGGATTTTCGATTTTTGAAATAATTTGCTCACCTTAATCATGCACGCTCTCTTATAACCCAAATCTTGGCTAAAACCATAAATTTCATAAATCATAGACACAGTGAATGTTTAAATATTACCTGTGCACGGTAGAATATACTCTCTTCGTCCCGCTTAATTAGCTACGTTTGTTTTATTGACTTTTTCGGCACGCGTTTCCACCGAAACTTAGTACGCATAAAAAAGAAAACTTCAAAATTATATTTTGAAACTCGTACTAAGTTTCGGTAGAAACGCGTGCCGAAAAAATTAATAAAGCAAACGTAGCTAATTAACCGGGACGGAGTTATTATATACATTTTAAATTATACCTTTGAAATTGAAATAATTACTTCATCTGTCCCATTTAAACAGGCTTATTTTTTTCCAGTACGTGATTTTAGGAGAGTGTGTGTAGAGACAAAGTGTAGTGTTTAATACTTTAATGCAAATTTCATTGTTTTAAAATTAAATCATCATAAATGCATAAAAATATATTGATGTCTGATCTTAAATGAAAGATCATATCATAACTTTTAATTTGATATAAAAATCATAAAAATTAGAGAATGAATGAGCTAGTTATGATAGTTTAAACTTTTAGAATTTAAATTATATTGAGATACGTGCTGAGAAATGAGTGGATGATGTGGTGATTATAATGGGTAATTCTTTTCTTTCTTTGAAATATGTCAATTGGTATAGGACGATATGATTAGGAAAACATGTCTATTACAATAGGACGGATGGAGTAATATTTTAAGAGTTGTACACGAAACAAACGGACTCTTGCGTCCTGCAATAATTTATTTTGTACCACAGAAGTACAATTATTTATTTTGATTTCCATCAGAAAAAAGAAAAAAAAAAAAAGTAAATTAAAAAAGACATGCAACTTGCATAGTAAATTATTGCCAGGAAGCAAAATACTACTACTTTCATCTTATTTAATTAGACACGTATTCAGTTTTGGTCTGTCTCAACAATTAAATATATTTTTTAAAATGACAAAGAATATTTGACTAATTAACTATCTCTCCTTATAATTAATTGCAGCAACATATTCTCTACTCTCTTGATTTTTTGATCTACAGTAAATGTCCCTGATTGGTTGAGATTGAGGTAGTAATAAGCACTGTGGTCTCCACAACAATCCATATACCGTACTTTTCAATTAAAACGTAAGCTTATATTTTGAAGCTTACTAGAATGCATATAGTATATTTCTAAATCTTTGTTTTAAATAATGAACATATAATTGCATATATATGAATACAAAATTATGAATTAAGCAACTCCAAATTAAACCCCTTCAGGAAATACATAATGCTCTTTTTGTTACCTATGTTTAGCTTTTAAATTTGAGAATATATGTATTTCTTTTCTTTTTCTTTTCTTTTTTTCCTTTCTTTTTTGGGTGAAAGGGGCATGAAATGAAAGGAAAACTGAAAAAATGATATAGGTATGGCGAAATTCTGTCTTGTACTTGAGGCTGTGTCATCCTCCATATATAAAATGTCCAAGTTCTTTGTTTCATAATCATGTTGAGAATTTTATATTTGTCAAATACTCAATGTTGGAGAATCAAACGCTGTATATATATATTTTCTACAAAATAAATAAATATATAAAATTATTTAGGAAGAAGGAAAATAAAAGAGAGGCTGTTAAAACGGTGATTTCACCACCTTTTTCTGCAGACGGTTTCACCAATAATATCACCTTATTAAATTGCTAATAATACAGTACTCCTTATATAGTATTTCAATTGGATTTTACTCCAAAATAAAAGATTACTTTAATTTGTTAATAATTAATATGTGTCGACGTATTATGTATGAACAAGTTTTTGTTGATCTCTAAAGATTCATCACCAGAGAAGATCTTCTGAAACTATTCGTTTTTATATATCGGAAAAGTTATAGGCTGGATTATATACTCCAAATTCTTCCTATTATTATTCATTTGCTCCATAAAATTTGAATTTAAATATACGAGCTTCAAAATTGCTGCTCGTATTATATATTCCTTTTAACTTCGGTTAATAGAACTTTATTTTACAATATATTAAGACTACATTTACTTTTTCATACATCTATATTTAACAGATAGAAGAGAACAATAATACAATGTTGTATAACTAAAGTTATAACAAATATCGGGACCTATAATTTTTATATAATAATTTGAATCATAGTAATAGAATTATATTATCACTTATATATTTGTATATTGTTTATTTTGTAGGAAATTGATGGTTACAATATGAATTATCTAAAATTTCTTACTTGTTTATTTAAAAATGATATGTGAGTGTACATGTCTTTTCACAAATGTGAAAAAAAAGTTTTAGTATATGTGAAAAAGAAAAAAAAAAAAAGTATTAGTATAAAATTACCATACTGTTATCTTAGGTATAGTACTATATCAGGACATAATATAAAGAGTTATCTAAATTGTATACGACTTGAACGAATTTTTAATACAAAGTGGTAAATAAACTTTTATAATATCATTATATCTCATTTTATGTCAATGTAAACGGAATTTGATGATATATATATTTTTATATTTTTTTTATCGTCTAGATAAAAGATTAAAAAAAAAAGTTAAAAATATGTTAGATGAGGATCAGTCAAGTCGATCATTAGCTAGTGAATCAGCTTTCCATGCAAATCTTCTGAAAGTTCTAGCTTGGCTGGAATTATACAACAGATTCTTATCCTGTATAAAAAAAATAAAAATAAAAAAAATAAAAAGAAAGTAAATACGTGAGTCAATAATCTACGCTATAAGTAATTGAAGCCGACATTTAGCAGCAGCAGCAACGTAACAGCTCAATTTCAACCCCATTCATTAACCAACCGCACCAAACAACCTAGTCTTATTGCCATTATAGGCAATATATATTTATTAAAAAATAAATTTTAATAAATATTTATCTCTCTTTCCACTATTTTTAGACCTTGTTGACTTTTTAACTGATTTTGCGGTTTCAAAATAAATTTTTCGAGTTCAATTTTTTTATTATTATTTTATTTTATAGAGTACCACAAGTAGTGCCTTAGCACCTATAAAAGAAGATTTGTCAATTTTAAAATCCATTGTTACAAAGCCTAAAATCAGCTAGTAAGTTAACATGGTCTAAAAATCGTGGACGGGTATATTGGAGTATAAATAAGCATGAGCATCTATCTATTTATTTATAGACTATCTATTTATTTATAGACTTCCGTAGATAATAAACAAGTGCATTCTCCTTGTGCAAAAGTGGGCAAAAAAAGAAATTGAGAAAATGATGATCCACATCCACTCTCTTCCCACCTTTAACTTCCCTTCTAATTAATGAATCAAGAGAGAGATGAAGAGAGCGAAATCTGAAAACGACGACGTCGAGAAGGAAGTGAGGGAACCCTATTTATCAGGCGCTTACATTCGCAGCTTCGTCAAGCAACTCTCCTCCTCCTCCTCCTCCAGAAACTGCAGCAGCATGAGAGAGAAAGCCAACGTAGAGAGAGAAACAGCTGCTGCAGTTGCAGAGCGAGAGGGCAATCCCCAGAAGAAGCAAGTGAGAAGAAGGCTTCAGACCAGAAAACCTTACCAGGAGAAGCTCCTTAACATGGCCGAAGCCAGGAGAGAAATCGTCACCGCCCTCAAACTACACAGAGCCGCCATGAAACAGCAGCAGCAGCACCAAGAAATTATGGAGCCGGCCCCAGATTTCCAGAAATCGAGGAGGAATCCCAGAATCTACGCCGGCGTTAATTTCGCTGAAAACGACGTCGCACTTCATCACTCCTCGCCTTATTGGTCAGTTCCGCCGCCCCCGCCGCCGGTTTTTGTTGATTTTGCGCTGCCTAGTCAGGCTCTGGGCCTCAATCTGAACCTGCATGATTTTGTGACGGTCCCTTCCTCGTCGATTTACTCGTCTTCGTCTCCGTCGACGTCTTCCTCTCCTCCTCTTCCGCCTCCGACGCCGCCGCCGCATGGGATCTTGGGCGGTGGGGATGGGGAGAGGTTCGAGTTCTTGAATTGTGGGGAAGTTGGAGGAGGGGAAGAGGAGAGAAAAGTGGAAATAGTGAGATCTCCTTTTGATGAGGTGATGGAGTTTCCGCCATGGTTGAATGCAAATGATGAGAGCTGCTTTCAGCATGTTGATTCCCCAGATTTCTTTCAGGCATCTGTTCTTCCATGGTAATTAACATTTTTTTCTTTTTTCTTTTTACGTAATGCTTTTTCTTTAATTGCATCAAAAGGCTATAACTGTTAATTTATTTATTTGTTTTTATTTTAATTTTGGATGGATTTTAGAGTTTAGACTTCAAATTTCGCAGATAAGTATTGCACCGTTTGAATAATTAGCGGTGGAGTTGGAAAACAAGAGATAAAATTATTCCCTTTTTATTATTACTAGTGTTGCGTCTGTGCGTTGCACGAAAAATATAAATTATTCTCTCTATCCATGATCTTTAGACAATTTTTAATTGATTTTGGAACTTTGTAATTATGAGTTTTAAAATGAATTTTTGTAGTATAATTTTCTTAAAGAGGACTACTATACTCGTTGTATCCTATAAAAAATATATATTTAAAAAATCTACTTTAAAACTCATTATTACAAAATATTAAAATTCATGTAAAAAAAATTTAGTTTAAAGATCATGGACTGATGAAGTATAAGAGAGTGATGAAATAAGAGAGCGATGGAATAAACAACATAATACAATTAATATTACGTTGTTGTTATCTTCACTAAAAAATTAAATATCGTAATTTTAAATACCTAAAATAATTTTAGTAGAATATAAGTAAATGTAATTTTAAATATTTATGTGATAGAAACATAAGCTATCTATAGGCTATTATAGTAGTGAAACTACTATTGAAATTAAGATATTTAAATTAATATTTTTTTGGTATTTTATTTAAATTTATAATAATTATTTAAATAATTTATTACTATGATCCTTTATTTAATACATGTCTTTGAAAAAAAAATACATTAAGAAACTACAGAATAAGTCATGATTAGTGATTAAAGTAATTTTATCAATCAATAGCTTTAAATCTAACTTAGTTTTATTTTACCTAAGTTCAATTAATAATTACCTTTGTTTGTGATAATGTATCCAAATTTTATAATGTCACAATAAAATTTTATAATAAAAATGGAATTGAAAAGGTAAACAAATAACATATAGATATAGCAAAATAAGAAAGTTAATAGAAATATAGTTCAAAATAAGATATATTAGCAACCAATGAAACAATATTTATAATTTAAAATACATTTATTATCAAATCAATTGGACAATTCACAAATTTTTGAAATAATCATCTTCATAAACCATTGGATAATTGATGATTACTTTTGAAGGGAAAATGACATATTTGTAATTTTTGTCAATTATTCTACTTTTATATATTGTAATAGATTATTGTTTATTTCAGCGTTTTATCTGACATTTTTTTAAATTTATTTAAAGTTTGCATTTTTCTTGGGATTATTTATAGTTTGTGGTCTAAATTTCATTTTATTTCTTGAAAGACATGAATTTTCAAAAAAAAATAAAATTATTTGTGACATGAACTTTACATTTGAATAATGGTCTACACTTTCTTAAATTTTCAATTTATGGTATGTTTCTCAAATTTTGACATCGCTTAGATGACTCAACGTGCAGTTGAAATGAGTTGAGATATTTGAAATGATGATGGATGATGGTGAGGTGTCTTGATTCATTTCAACGACTTGTCATTTAAGTGACGTCGAAATTCAAAATGTAGGTCATAAATTAAAATTTTGAAAAAATTTAGGTTATTTAAAAAATAAAATGAAGTTATTGTTACAAATAAAAAAAAATGGTAGTTCGAGTCATTTAAAAAATAAAATAAAATTCAGTCCATAAATTAATAAATGTTCAAAGTTTGCAATTGAGATTCTCTACACCCATTTTGGTATTCCAATTGTGTACTAAATTTTAATTTCTATATTTTTATTAAATTAGTTTAATTTATAATGATTTAGTTTAATTTTATAATTATTTTCTAGGGGCTAAAATAGGGTTGATAAATCCAAAATTATGGTATATTATTTTTAAAAATACGGTTGATAAATCCAAAATTAGGGTATATTATTTCTAATAATATAACAATTTTTTATTTTTATAAAAAATATTATAAAACTAATAATTTTTAATATTTAGTACACAATTGGAACACAATAGTTGGTATAGAGGATATCATTCCCAAAGTTAGGGTCATTAACCATTTTTTTCTTGCCAAGAACCTGATATTATTGTTTTTCATTCCGGCGGCAAGAAATTCTTTTGTCTTTTTTACTTTCTGATGCACTGATATTTGGAATTAAATAAAATAGAAATGAATTTTACTATGACTCATTGCACCTCTTTTTCATCAGGAATTGGGATTTGAGGTGAATTAATGAAATCTATCTAGGATTTTCCATTCAAATTTCAAACATTCCTCAATTTCTTGTTTCTTCCCATTCTAAAAGAGCTGAGGATCAATTTATAAATGTTGTCTTCTATTTAATTGACAAAAACTTGGGTGAGGTCGGCCATATAGTGTAGCCGGGTCAAAGTGTCAATTTTTATATAGAAAAGTGTTAATCTATACGAATAAAAGTGTCAATCTTTAACATAATTATTTTACGAATAAAAAGTGTCAATCTTTATACAGAAAAGTGTTAATCAAAATGAATAAAAGTGTCAGTATTTTAGCCGTCCGCACGGTGCCTCTGGCTGACCCAAGTGTGTCCTATTTAATTTTTGTATTATAAAAAATTTGTTTCGGGAATAATTGTTAACGTGCCAGGAAAAATGGATTTGATTTGCAGTAGAAAACTAGCTTTCTTGATTTTGGATAGTCTGTTTAATTGAAATCTAATACTACAAAAGTCGCATTTAAACCAACATGTAACTTCAAAAGTCGCATTTAAACCAATTAATTCCTTAGAGTAGAGGTAATCTGCACTAAAATAAGAATATTTTACTACTATTACTTTGGGGTTGAATTTCTATTCCACAATTTTTATTTTATTATTATTATTATTATTATATTTTGGAACGACTAGAATAATATACACATTAAATTAAATTTATGTTTGCTCATATGGTGTGATTTCTTTTATTATAGTAGTAATTTCTTTATCTATACTTTTCAGTGCCAATGATTCCCTCTCCTTGAAATTCTTAGATAACGTGTTTCATCAAATTTCTATTCCTAAAATTTCTTATATTTAGAAATTGTCACATCTCATCTTAATAATTTCGACCGTTATATATATGTATATATTTAATTTTCACCAGCAGATATTTATATTTTATATATATTTTTAATTAATATTGTAAATATTTGCAGCATGGAGATCGAGGAGATCGAAGGAATGGATGGAGACTGGTTGGCTTGAGAAATTGTTGATTGTGTTCTTTTTTCGCATGATCAAATATTTTAATTTCCTGCCCAACATTATTTAATTAATGTGGGCACTGAGGATTTTTTTTTTCCTTTTAATTTTTTTAGCCTATTATTATAAAATGATGTTCCATCTTCTATTATAAAATAATACTTTGTAATATATTTTATAATTAGTATATTATTGTATGCATTATATAATACCAGCGAGAATTCGTCTAGGAAGTGATTCTCTAAATGTAAACTGATTTATTGAAGAACAAGAAACAATTTTGATGGGTGAGCGTTATAGTACCTGCTATTCTCTCAAATTTTGTTCTGCTTTTGTTTTCGCTCCAAATATGCAGGAAAATATTATTATGATTTAGAGTGAAAATGTGAGATAAAGAGTTTTTTTTGGAAAATTTCTTCTTCATGGTAAAAATTATTCATAAGAAAAACATGACAAAAAGGATGATAAAAGGGGAAAATTTTTATTTTTCAAATTGTTAAAAAATGATAACCTTAACAATATAATCTCTATAAATAGAGATGGGCTGCAATAAAGAAATCCACGTTTAAGAACATGTAGCCCACATAAGTTGCATAACATAAGGCCAGAATATTTTGGATAAATAGAAATCACAAACTGAAAAACACAAATTTCGTAATAAAGAGAAAAGGAAGACTCGGAAACAAAATTACAATTTTTATTATTTTTTTAAAGTAGACACAGTAAGTGTAATTTTATTTTATTTTTAATCAAATTAGGAGCATGACAAATAAATCATGAATAAAGTGTGTTGGGAACCCTGTTTAGTTTAGTTTGATGATGTTATTAGAAACCACACTTAGTTATAGGATTGATAGGAACAGACTGATCTCTGTGTTTGGATCAGTCAAGCTTAACTCGGACAGGTTGCTCCATGTAAAGATCAAGGTTGGTAGTGCAACCTTGTACCCAGTTAGATCAATCTGTCAACCTGTTCCTTAGTCAACCTGCTCGTGTAACCTGCTGAGGCTAACCTGCATACTGAGGAACCTGCATGCTGAGGCCAACCTCCTGAGAGGGACTTGCATACTGAGGAACCTGCACACTGAGGAACCTGCATGCTGAGGAACCTGCATACTGAGGAACCTGCATGCTGAGGAACCTGCATGATAAGGAACCTGTGTGCTGAGGAACCTGCATGCTGAGGAACCTGCATAGGCCAACCTGCTGAAGTCAATATGCTTAGTCAAGCTGCTGTTAGTCAAGCTGCTATTAGTCAACAGCTTCTCAAGATGAAGATTTTAATACACAGATCAAGCTTGAAGAAAACAAAGACAGCTTGAGGTACAAAAGGTCGACCTTCCCAGTCCGACCTAAGCTGTGCCTTGCCAACCTCGATGGTTCAAGCTGTACAGAAAACCTCAACGGCTAGAAGTCCAGTCAGCAGTACGGTTCTGACACCTCTGCAACTTCAACGGCTCTAATTCAAATTGGAGTCATATAAATACTTCAAACCATCCCAGAATTGAAGGAGGAAAGGGAAATAAACGGGGAAGAGAGAAAAATAGAGAGAGGAAACCAGAGCTTCAAAGCCAAATCTATCCAGAAATCTTTACGCTTCAAAGCCAAACTCAACACTCGAATCCAAGCCATTTCCCAAGTGTTGAGACCTTCAAGATTTCTGAGTCTGGAACCTCACAGAACACTCTCCACAAGCTTACTACATATCCGTCCAAGTAAAGAAGAATCTGTTAGTTTAGCTGCAAGGTTGTATGTAAGAATGTATGAAAGGTTGTAAGGGTCACGACCCAGAACTCGTGCTCGGCTCAAGTCTAAAGATTGACGAAGGTTGAGGCTGGTACTCAGCCAGTATAAATAAGAGAGAAGTAAGGAATTTCAGATACGAAGGTATCTGACGTGGATGTAGGGACGTTTCCCGAACCACGCTAAATCGACTGTCTCGATCTCTCTCTCTTTATCTTTTATTTACAGTCGACCTTACAATGTTCAACTAACCTTCATTACATTGCACTTCATTGATATAATCAACCTGCACAAAGATCCAGATCAAAGAAAGAATTTTCTAAGAGGTAGCCAACCTGTCCACCAAACTTCCGCACACAGTTCGGTTTAGCAAGCTCACCAGTTTACTGACTGAGCTAGATAAACCGAGCTGTACTGATAAGCTGAGCTGACAACTCAGTAAGATCGATTTTGTTTTTAAAGTTAAAACTGTTGGCGATTTGGTGTATTTCCCCCCCCCATACACCAATGACCTATTTATCGGGACCTACAAGTGGTATCAGAGCGGTGGTTCTTTTGACCATCGTATCTGTTTACTAAAAGTTCTTTTCAAAACTTTTGGTCAAATTGAACTGATCTAGGAAAATTCTTTTCGTAACCTTCATATCTACCTGTCATCATGGAAACTGCACTTGTTCGCAATTGCGAAGATTTTTCTATACAGGGATATGAAGATTGGAGCTTCAGGATTCGCATGTGCCTGCAAACTCGTCACATTCGCATGTGGGATATCATCGAAAATGGATCATCTCTTATCTACGGAGAAAAGGTTCAGATTGAAGGAGAATCTCCAGGCGAGGCCACGTTCAAACAAGTGGTCAAGAGTCCTCGTAAGTACACTGCCGAGGAAAGATTAGAAGCCAGCCTGGACAACTATGTGAAAGCGCTCATCTCAAGCACAGTTAAAAGAGTTCACCTTGCCAAGATCAGAAATCTGCAAACTGCAAAAGAAATGTGGGATACTTTAAAGTCTCTCAGCATAGGATCTGAAGAGTCGCAAGAGAACAAGCTCTCCATGGCCTGCAACAATTTCAATGAATTCAAGATGTTGCCTGGAGAGACTGTGGAGCAGATGAGAGATCGCTTCATGAAGATCACTCTCAAGATCGCTGCTATCAAAAAGGACAAATTCACTCAGCGAGAGTTGAATCTCAAGGTCATTCGTGCCATCCCAGCAAGTTGGCATGTGTATGTTGCCCTCCATCCCAACCGACTGACTTCAATAAGCTCACAACCGAAGAGCTTTTTGACATTTTGATGGGGAATGAGTACGAGATCATTCGTATTCACGGATCAGCTCCAGCTTGCTCTAACAAGTGAAGTAAAGCTGAAAGGAAATGGTATCAAGGGGAAGAAAAATATGCATGCATTTCGAGCTGATCTGGTCAAAGATGTTCCTCCCAACTTATCTAAAGAGTTCACTAGGAAGGACGAACTGCTGAAAGATCTCGTGATGATGACAAGAAAGCAGGAGAGGTTGGAATCTCGAATGCTCAAGTATAAGCAGTTCTATCGCGAGAACAAACACAGAGTCGGCAAACACAACCTCGACCGCTCTGATTAGCAGAGCACTGGTAAATCCCTCGAATTTCAATTCTACTAACTTTTGGGGTACTTGTTGTGGTTATGGCAGGTCAGGTCACTACAAGTCAAACAGACCAGATCTGATCAAAACCGACTGAAACAAGCTTATTGTCAAGCTGGAAACACCAGCTCTAGTCACCCAAGCTGGCTACCAAGAGCGGTGGTACCAGTGTGATTCATATGAGCAGTCTCTCTTTCGAGATTTCTTCCAAGCTGCTCATCAAGGTCAAAAGTATCAGAGAATCCCAGCTGCTGAGGAGCCATCTTATCATGCAGATTGCCATCAACCTGCTCCTTAACCTCTTCAAGGGAGCTTGACCTCCCACTATCCCATGTATTTGGATGTGATTCATATCACAATGATCAGTAAACACATTAAGGGATAAAGTACGGATCTATCCAGAGTTTTGGGATATCCCTAATTTACAACATACAAATTAAACATGAGAATAAGTTAGATAAAATTAATCAATCCACCCTTATCTATCGGGTCAGAAAGGATTTCCAACCAATAGGGCCGCATGAGACCGGCCGGTCGCTGATTTGCCAGATGTAGATAATGCATGTGACCAATGAAAAGTGCGAGATTAAATTCCTTACAAGTGAGAACATATATATATTTACGTAACTAATGTGAACCACAGATCTATTGGGAGGCTTTAAATATTACTAAAAGTATTGTAAATATTTTAGATCATAGCATATTTCATAATTAAGTAAATAATAATTATTATACACCGTACCGATCTCATTGTACGGATTTTAGCATGTCAAATTATCTCACTTAGAAAAGGTAGTCCCATTTTTTTGTAAGTTTGGTAATATTTCGACATCGTAATTAAATTTCAAAATTCCAATGCGTGTGCAATAAAGCGTTGGACAGAAGAAAATTAAACATAGAAAATAGGCATACATACATATATAGAAAGATGTCACACGCACACAGAGGTCATTGTATACGTAATTACACTCTCTGATTTTGACCCAACTTCACATATACATGAACGAAAGTGAAACGTGATTATTGTTTTAATTGGCCCTTTTCTTTTATTTGTCGTCCTCGAAATTTCAAACTACATATCATCATCATCATCATCATATATATATAGAGATATGATGTGCTAGTCTACCAATGGTGGTCAATTTCCGTGGGCACTTTCATAGTTTTATCACTTTGGTATTAATTTGTTCTATTTTTTCAATTGTTTTATATTCTAATACCTTAGAAATTAATATAAAAATTATAAAATCTAAAAAATCAAAGCTCGATTTATTTTATTTTATTTTTAACTTTAAAAAATGACAAATAAAACAAATCGAGCTTTGATTTTTATTTATTTTTAAAATTTTATGATTTCTATATTAATTTCTAAGGTATTAGAATATAAAATAATTGAAAAAATTGAACAAAATAATGTTAATATAATAAAATGACGAAGGTGCCCATGAAGTTGACCACCGTTGGTGGACTAGCACATCATATATCCTCTCTCTATATATATATATAGTAAAGATATGCTGCATACCATATGCCGAGCGATTCATAGGCGATTGCTGATGTGGCAAATTTTAATAATTATTTAGTTTCTTCTCACATCTTTCTTCCTAATTTTCAGGAATCACAATTTCTTACTACCTGTTTTTTTATCTCCCACACACATTTCTCTATATATACTTTTATTTGTTCCCTTCATTGTACGTAAATCATCATGAGAGAATTGTAATTTGAAATATAAATATATTGAATATATGATTAAATTCTTAATGGAATTAATAAACCCTAATTTAAAATTTATAAACCCTAAGTAGAAATTTATAAACCCTAACTGAAAATGAATAAACCCTAATTGAAAATGTATGAACTCTAATTGAAAATTTATAAAATCAAATTGAACAATTAAAAAACTCTAACTGAAATTAATATGTTTTATTGTAAATAATAAATTCCAATTAAAATACGTTAATAAATATGTAAACCATATTAACAAATTCTGCTATAAAATTGGATATGGAAAAGAAATAAAAAAAAAGAAGGATAAATAGATGTGGTGGGGAAAAAGAAAAAAATTAAAAAAGGAGAGAGATGTGGTGACGTGGTTCGTGTTTAGCGCATGTTAAAAAAGAAGGAAAGAGAATGCACTCAGTCGCTCACGGTTTTCACCCACATGTATCGAGCTCAAGCAGCATATCAAATTTCTTCATCTCTCTCTCTCTCTCTATACATATATATACTACTCCCTCCGTTCCGTCAAAATGACCTGATTTCTTTTCGGCACGGGATTTAAGGAGAGAGTGTTTAATTCGTAAAATGTGTTTGATAATTAAAGTTTTAAATTTTTTATAAATATATTTAATATTAAATAATTATTTCAATGAAAACAAACTCACTAATTAATTTTTTAGTCATTAATTAATTTTTTTAATTCACTAATTATTTCCTTTTTAGAAAATAAGGCCATTTCGGTGGGACGACCCAAAAAGGAAAATAAGGCCATTTCGGCGGGACGGAGGAAGCATATATATTTGTGTATGGCAATTGGATTAATGGTTTTTCCAAGTACAATTTCAAACTACAATCATAAATTGCTTAAGAAAATTTGTTGGCATAAAAATACACTTTCCACGTCTGCAATTTTTCCTTTTATGGTTTAGGTTTTTATGTCAGGGTTTAATTTTTTTATAGTTTAGTTTAATTATTTTTAGTAGGATTTTTATTAACTTCCTTATATATTTCAATGTCATGTCATTCGTGAGCACATTAAGCATGCCCACAGTGGGCATTGGAGCATTACACATACTACTATCAATATCAATCAATATATATATAATACGAAAACGGATCATCATGCTACGTGGAATTATGTAAAATTTTCGTGATTATTTTCCTAAATTCCTGTGACTTTGGCTATATTAGGCAATAATTTAATCAATATAAATATTATATAATAATATATCTCCATATATATTATATAATATTTTCCTAAAATTTCATAAATTTTCATCATCGATCAATTAATATAAAAAAATATATGATATTCATACAAGATATGCATCATTAATAAAGATATATATATTTTTTAACTAAATAAGTATTGTACATACCACGAGTTAAATATACTCATCATTAAATTCATTTATCATTAAATTTATTCATCATTAATAATCTCATCAATCAATATTTTTTTTATTTGACATAGAGTGATTATTGTCGAAAAATGTTCATCATTAATCTATTACACATATAACGGGTGCATTGACATAACAAAAAATTGAACATGTTCGATTAGTCAAAAAATGCTACCCTCATTAATCTATGTTTTTTTTATTATTATGAATAACGAATGAGTTGATATTCAAAATTTAATGGGCGGCTAGACATTTTATCATTCGATATTTATATCAAACAACGGGCAGCTTTATACTCGAAAAATATTATATCTCTGATCGGTAATCCAAATAACGGGCAGTTTCATATTCAAAATGAATATAAATATATGCAACCCAATAAATGTTATCCCTCAAAATAGTTGACCCGTATCTCCAATGGATAATCCAAACAACGGGCGGCTTCATATTCAAAATGAACATAACTACTCGACTTGAGAAATGCAACCCAACAAATGTTATCGCTCAAAATTGTTGACCAAAACAACGGGCAACGTAGTTTTCAAAAAATATTACATTAAAAATGAATACAACTACCAATAAATCTTACTCTCAAATGGTTGGACCAAATAACGGGCGGTTTAACATTCAAAATGTATATAAATACCCGAAAAATATTATATTTCCAATGGATAATCTAAACAACGGACGACTTTATATTCAAAATGAATATAATTACCGGAACAAATGTTACCCTCAAATGGTTAAACCAAATAACGGGGGGCTTGATATTTAATATAAATACAATTACCCGATAAATATTATATCTTCGAAGGATAATCCAAACAACGGGCGACTTCAAGATAATCCAAACAACGTGAGCTCGATATTCAATATGAATACAATTACCCAATAAATATTGGAGACTTTTGAAATAAATATAACAACTCAAAAAATATTACTTAAAAATGCATACAACTTTCAACAAATGTTAACTTCAAATGGTTGAACCAAACAACGGACGGCTAGGCATCAAACGAAAATGCCTGAAAAATAATATCACTATTAAATCTATTTTTCTATTACATGTATGATGGAAATTTTGAAAAAATAAAATTTGAATAAATAGGACTACTCGGAAACTTTTATTAATCTAATTTTCTATTACCGTGAAATGGACGGCTTGATATTGCAAATATGTAATGCTAAATGCGAAATATTGTCTCTCATTTTCTTTTCTTTTTTTCTTTTGATATAATTTCATATTCATATTTTAAAATAAACTTTTGCTTTTTTATCAATTTAAAATAAATAATTGGATTATCTTTTAAATTTTACTTTAAAATTACAATATAAAATGATCCCGTCGAATTTCGACGTGCGGTACACTAGTATATTTATATATGGCATTCATGAAGAACATTCAAATAGACGGTATAATTAAAAATTCCAATATTCATAAATCTCTATTAAATCTACATTTTTTTTAGTAAAGAGACCAACATGTATTTAAATGAAGACAATCCTCTTATGCACTTGTACTTTTTTTTGGATTTTGTGTAAGACTTAAGGGAAAATTACGTTTTAGTGACAGTAATTATTTAAGTATATATCAAAGAGAAAATTACGTGTTGGTGACAATAATTTAAGCATGAACAACAGTATGTTTTATTGCAACAGTAATTGCACATATAAAAATTACGATTTAGCAACGGTAATAAAGTATACATCGAGGCGAGAGAATTACGGCAATGTACTCAGTATATATAGGGCTGTCAAACGGGAATCCGGTATTCCGGGATTCCCGGTACCGGATAACCTGATTTCGGTCCGGTAACCGGTTCCAACCTCAAGCAAAATTCCGGTACCCGGGTAACCGGTACCGGGTACCGGTTAATATTTAATTTTTTAATATATTTTTATAAATAAATTATATATTATATTAATATTAACAATTACTAAAAATTTTAAATACCCTAAATCCTCAATTATATATTATTATTTTTCTATGTTTAATCATTGTTTAATTTGTTTTAGACTTTAAAAAAATAGAAAAAAATACATTTTGATTTTTTATAATAATTTTCCGGTATCTTAACCGGTAATCTAGTATAACCGGTACCGGAACCAGAAACCAGCTAGCTTATCCGATTCTGGTACCGGTTCCTAAAAAATGTGAATAACCGTCCGGTACCGATTTTAACCGGAACCGGACTGATAGTCAGCCCTAAGTATATATGTTACGAATTAAGGGTTATATATGTAGTACAAAATGTGACTGTAATTTTCGGTTATGCAAACTGATTAATTGATTATCGCCGGAAAAAGTTTTGAAATTTTCAGTTATTATTATGTGATGCTGACTTATCACACATGCTTATATATATTAAAAAGGACTTGGAATCATCCGTCCCAATTTCAGTCTTCCAATCTCATCCCAAAATATAATTTTTATTAGTTTTATGTATTTATTTTTTCAATAAATTTATTTTATAATGATTTAGTTTAATGTTAAGATTATTTTCAAGGGTTCACCCATTCCTATTAGGGTTTATAATTATTTTTTAGCATTTAATTTCACCTTTATTAATATATTAGAGTTGATAAATTCAAAACTAAATTATATAATTTCAAAAAATTTCAATTTTTATCTTATAAATGTCTATTATGATTTACTATATTGTAGGATTTTTTTAATAAAAAATAATACTATAAATTAAGTTTTGAGACACCATTAGAACACCATTTTGAGGATAGAAGATCCATCCCATTAAAAAGCTTAAAACTTTAAGTCTTATTAAAGAAAATATCTACATGGCACTGCTATATCAGCCATATAAAAATAGTTAAATTCAAAATCTATATTTTCACAAAACAATAGTATAAAGTAACCCACCATGTACATGTCATTTTAATCCATATAACGAGCCGAGTCGAGCCGAGGCTAGCCAAACCGAAACTAATGGATCGAGGCAAAACAAAAGTCGGTCCGGTTCCGTAAGGGTGTCTAAAATATTTGTATCCAAATTTAGGGTCGAGCGGGCCGGGCGATTTATGGTGGATCCACATTGAAATTCCCTCGTTTAGACATTTACCTAGTCAACGCGCTCAGACATTCGATTTTGACATATGATTGAGCGATATACATCCTCCATTTATTTGGACTGTGCTCTTATATATCATATGTATATATATCTATATATATATATGCACTTAGGTGTGTGTATACATGTAAAAGCAAACACACTCTCACTCCGCTGCAAGAACTGGTTAAGCTCTCTGCGGTTTCATGCACTTCTCATCGGACTTTCAACAAACACGTACCGAACTATTCCCACCATGTCCGACGCAGCGGCGGCGCGCGCCGGCGAGCTCAAGTACAGGGGCGTACGGAAGCGGAAGTGGGGTAAGTACGTCGCCGAGATACGCCTCCCCAACAGCCGGGACCGGATATGGCTCGGCTCCTACGACGCCGCGGAGAAGGCGGCGAGGGCCTTCGACGCCGCCCTCTTCTGCCTCCGCGGCCGCACCGCCAACTTCAACTTCTCCCACGACCCGCCGGAGATCGCTGGCGCCCAGTCGCTCTCCCGCCTCGAAATCCAGGAGGTGGCGCAGCGCTACGGGAACAGCTACGGCGGAGGGCGTCAGCAGGCGGCGGCGGCGGCGGATGGGGGAGATCGGGCCGTAGAAGAGGAGGCGACGGTATCACCGGGTTACGATGGGCCCGGGCACGTGGACTTGATTGATCGGTCGTTTTGGGAAATGGTGGACGTTAACGGCGGCGGCGCCGCCGAGTACAATACGGGCTGGGTTTCGGATTTCGAGCTTTTTTCGGAGCCCGGTGAAATGTTAGTCTATCCGGATTATGAAGCTAGGGTTTATGAAGAGGAAGAAGAGTGTTACTATCACAGACTTTGGAACTTCTGAGAATTCTCAAACTTTTTGTTTTTCGATTTTGAACTATACTATAGCTAGATAGTTAGTTACACATATATTAGGTACATTTGATATTGTTGGAATTGAAATAAATTAGTGTAAAATTACAATGTAGTAGGTGTTTGTAGCATATATTGATTGATTTTGTACAAGATTATTGTCATATCCATACATGCATGCATACAGTACTACGATGGTTTATGATTTTGATTTCATTTTCGTCTTTTTTATTTAATCTCACTGCTAAAATGATCACTATACAAAAGCCCCTGCCCCTGCCCACACTTAAATTTTAGGAATATTTTATCGAATTCAATTTTTTTTTAAAACTCAGTCCTCACCGAACAATTTGCATTAGCCCTTGTATGTATTATCAACTTATGTGTTATTCCGAAATTATAAATCCTCGAGTTTATATATATCTTTAATAATAAATTAAACCCGTCCTTATAGGATAATATACTATGTACTTTCTTTAACTACGGTATTTTTAATTTTTTTTTTAAGTGAAATTATTGACGATTAATATACATGGTGCAATTCAAAAAATAAAAACAATTTGAATTTAACCTCATTTCAAGGATTAAATGCATCTTCAATTTATAATTACCAGTTCTAAAAAAGTCGAGGCATTTCGAATTGTTTGTTGACACGGACAAAGTCAGGGAAAACCTCTGAAATTATTTCAATATTGAACCTTGGACATATGCGCCAAGGTTTCAGACAGAAAGGAAATAATATTTTTATCTGAATTCCGGCATATATACAGGTAGAAATTACTACTACTCTATAATGCATGCATCAACATCAAATCTAATTACACATTTATCAGAAATTTTTAGTGTGTGATTTATTTATGAAAATGGTAATTTTACATGATTCATATGATCGAAAAAAATATAATGATAATTCATATTTTCACCGGCCAAAATCAGAATTTAGTGAATGGGGTAATGATGAGTCAGACATAGAGCTCAAACTGGGGGTTGGACATGTCCACGTGGCATACTCCAGCAACACGTAGTGTTTTCTATTTTGAGAAAAACAAACATAACTAACTAGTAGTGGTGCTTTCCTTTAATCGTACACTTGGGTCGGCGTGTCTGCCACCATGTCACATGAACTGTAAAACTGTGTTGTGTTCGTGTGAGAAAATTCAAATGTTGTTAGAACTCAGAAGTTTGAAGAACAATACATAGATAGTAACTAGTCGTGTACATATTTCAATTTCTTGTTTTCCGTACAAACTAAATGTCAATTCATGACGTAGTTCTATATGTTGAGTTTTCAAATTACTAATTTATCATATGTACTTTTGTCGCTCAACAAAAATTGAAGCATATAGTTTTGATTGTAAAAAATATTTAGGTGAATGTTGTATGAGTGGATAAAAGGACCCACAGTGTGCGATTTTTTTTAAAACAAATGGATATGGTGGGATTCAAATCAAGAGTAGTGAGTAGATTTAGTGGGTCATGTATGATTTTTATGTAAATAGATGGATTGGGTAAATTTTAAAATTAAGGGTACTAGGTGAGGTATATGTGAAAAAGGGAAGTGCAACAATTTTTGTGGACCGACTGAAAATTAAAAAAAAAATACAACAATTTTTGTGATTGGAGGGAGTAATTAATATTCTTTCTATTTTTTTTATGAGATTTCATAAACTTGCAAACACTTAAATTGCGGTTGAGATCCTATATTCTAATTTTGATGTCATAATGTGTTCCAAAACACTTATTTTACTATTTTTATAATACTTTTTTATTAAAAAATTAAAATTATTATGATTCAGTGTATGTCGTAATTAATATTTATAACTAAAAATTAAAATTGTATACACTAATTTTGAATTTGTTAATGCTATAAAATAGTAGTAATTACAAAACCCTAATTTGGAAGAGTAAATCCTAGTTAATTGCAAGTATAAACTAAATCATAACATATTAAAATTGAAAAACAATATATAACAGTTCATAATTTTGAATTTAAGACACGATTGAGACATTGAAATTGAGATAACAAAACTCATGTGCTTGAATTGAAAAATACAATACTCTATATATTCATTTAAAAAATAATTAGTACATCTATTCAATTAAACTAAAATTAATTAAAACCTCCATAAATGGGAAAGAGGGATAAAATATTTTAATGGAAGAATAAAATAAATCAAAAAGAAATCTTGATCTTTCATAGATTAAACTAAAACAAATTCATGAAACTTGAATTTCTCATAACGAAACAAAGGGCGTAAATAAATTTAAAAATTGACCACAATCTCGTCCACAATTCCATCTTTATTCCAACTTACATTTTTGAAAATCATTTTATTCATCCATTTCCAAACAACTCATACTCTCTCTCTGTCCCAATTTAATAGTCCTGTATGTTATTTTGGGCCGTCCCAATTTAATAGTCATGTCCTAAAATATAAAAAATTAGTCCATTAATCATCTCATCATCCACTCACATTTCAGCACGTATCCCAATATAATTTAAATTCTAAAAATTTAAACTATCATAACTTGCTCGTTTGTTCTCCGATTTTTACGATTTTTATACCAAATTAAAGGTCTTGATACAATCTTTCATTTAAGATCCGACATCAATATATTTTTATGCATCTATGATGCTATGTTTTTAAAAATAATGAAATTTACATTAACATATCAAACAATACACTTTATCTCTAAACACACTCTTCTAAAATCTTGTGCCGAAAAGAAACATGACTATTAAATTGGGACGGAGGGAGTACCATACAGATCCACACACTGTTAGACGTGAGTCTCATATCTATAATTTCATTCTCATCCTTAAAAGTTAACAAAAAGTAATGATAAATTTAGACATATATAGGATTTATTTATTTATTTATTATTATTATTATTATTTAAAATAATCAATAATGGTTTCCCATTTCCCCTTTAATATGACTCGAGCTACGCTTCGTTGTCTTAGACACATATAGGATGACCTAATATAAATTCTCACCGTCAAAAATCAATAAAGTTGTCCACGTTTTTATGGATATATATAGGAGAAGAAAACCAATAAAAAAAATTGCATTTGAAGAAGTTCACATTGGTAAAGTAAGGGAATTTCAATTTGCCTGTTATATATACGCTGTCACTCATAGTTAAATTAAATGCGTACAAAAATGGTTGACCGGCCTGCGGTAAGTTGACTACCGTCTTCAATTATTCTAGAAGCATACTGCATATTGTCCGTATATAGTATTGTCGCATGAGTAATACGGAGTACTACCTTTTTTCCCTTAAAAAATGTAAAATGAAAATAGTTTCGATCAGAATCATTTATTACTGTATATTTTTGTATTGCATCTTTTATTATATCGTTGGATGTTCGATACGTATAAATATTATTTTCAAAAATCAACAATAGTTAAATAATTTTATAAATAAAAATATTAATTTTAAAAATATTTTTAACACGTGTCGAACATCTAATAATACAATAACGATATATCAACTTTTCAAACTCTAGAATTTACTCCATTTGTTTATCACATCGTCTCTCCTTTTTTTCTTTTTTTTTTCCCCAGAATTTCTTTTTAAAAATTATGGACTTTACAATTTTTCACATTTTACGTATTCTTAATTAAGGTGTGAAATGAAAGAAGATGATTTAAATGAGAAAAATCGAATGATTTTTACTCTGACCCTAAAAGCTAAATATTCTCTTCTATATTTAGTTGACGTTTTACCATTTTTCTTTATTTGTTTTTAAAATGTCGGTTGTGTGGTATTGTTCCAATAATGCCCTTATTAAATTCTTATTATTCAATATCACGAGGAATGATATGCTACTCCTCTTTCATGGGCACTTTCGTGGGCATTTATTGTCGTTTGCTCATTTTAGTATTTTTTTGTTCGATTTTTTTGATTGTTTTATATTCTAATACCTTAGAAATTAATATAGAAATCATTAAGCATACAAAATATATAAAAATCGACACTTGATTTGTTATTTTTTCCACCAAACTTCAAAAAAATAAATAATATGACAAATCGAGTGTCGCCTTTTATATATTTTGTAGGTTTAATAATTTCTATATTAGTTTTTAAGGTATTAGAATATAAAACAATGGAAAAAATCAAAAAAAAAAAAAAATGCTAAAGTGAGCAAACGGCGATAGGTGCCCACGGAGGTGCCCGTACAAAAGAGAGAGTAGCAAATCATTTATCTTCAATATCATATATAGTACTATGTATTAAGTGTTTTCATTCATTAAGAAATAACTCAGTAGTAGTATTAATTAAGACTAATTTGGACAAAAAAATTGAAATTAAAATGCGTGCAAAATGATAACGAGAATTATAAAAAAAACTCTCCTCTTCCTCCTCAAGAAACTGCAGCAGCATACGAGAGAGAAACAGTCATTGTTGTTGCAGTTGTAGAGGCCAATCCTCAAAAGAAGCAAGTGAGGAGGAGGAGGCATCAGTCCGGAAAAATGGGTTATTCTCTACACATGAATAATAAAAAATACGAGTAGGTTACATGAATAATGTAGGTTACATTGTTTTTCCTAGGTAAAAAAAAAAGGAATATAATTTTTACAATAACAAGGGTAATTCAAATTATATGTATGATTCAAACCTTTTTTAAAATTGATGTAAGATAAATGAGTGACTCGAGCAATATATGCATTGAGGATAATTAAATTACTTGTCATAAATACTTTGCATTTCCTTAATCATAACTCTTGAAATTATGCCTTTAACAGCCAAGATGTCTATTTTCTTTTTTTATAATTAATTATATACTACGCACAATGACAACTAAACATAACTTAATTGATAACATTATTTATTAGTATTTTTCAATTAACAATGTGTGAATGGGCACGTGAATTAAATATTAAAAAAAAGAAACAAAGAATCAATTAATATTAATATATCCGACATAGAAATTGTCGAAATAAAAAATTACTAGTTAAACGCCAATCTACTTCGAAGTTCGAACATCTGAACTCCACTCTCATTTTTTTGTGTTTCAGTATTCGATTCTCAGATTAAATCGGAGAAAGACACACACGCACACGCACGCAATGGTCGCCGGACAGAGGTGGTGCGTGGTCACCGGCGGGCGAGGCTTCGCGGCGAGGCATCTGGTGGCTATGCTCATCGAAGACGGCGTTTATTCCGTCCGCATTTCCGATTTGGGGCCAACCATTGTGCTCGACGCCGACGAGGATACCGGCGTTCTCGGCGGCGCTCTCAAGTCCGGCCGCGCGCAGTATGTCTCCGCGGATCTTCGCGACAAATTGCAAGTGCTCAGAGGTTCGATTTTCTCGAATTAATTACGTAATTGAGATCGATGTTATGTATGTATGTATATGTTGCTGTTCAACCGTCAATTGTGAAGGGTGATACTTGTTGGTCAGTGAGGTAGTTATTTGAACTCTACTGTAGTTGATAGTGGCAGTTAATTATGATTTGACTTCTTTTTGTTTTTCCTTTTCTTTTATATTGGTATTTTCGATTTCTATTGTTTGTTGATACTGTTTTGACTCTATTCAAGATTGTGAATGTGGATGCAGCTTTCAATGGAGCTGAGGTTGTGTTTCACATGGCTGCTCCCGATTCCTCAATTAATAACCATCAGTTGCAGTATTCTGTCAATGTACAAGGTTAGGCTCTAGGCCATCCATATCAGATCAGTGTGTGTGTGTGTGTGTTAATTCATCGTTTCTGCATTTATGCAACTATGTAGCCTTCTCAGCATATGAACAAACAGTATTTTGCTTTAATTTGACTGTAACTACGATCTACAGGAACCAAGAATGTGATTGATGCATGTATTGAGCAGAAAGTAAAACGACTTATATATACAAGCTCCCCAAGTGTTGTTTTCGATGGAGTTCACGCAATAATTAATGGAGATGAATCATTACCTTATCCTTCTAAGGTATTGATTGGTTTGGTTCCATCTAAGATTGTCCGAATTCTTGGTTAGAGTTTTCATTTGGTTTGGATCTTTGGTTGAACGAGTTTGAAATCCTGATTGTCCGTTTTACATTGTTGTGGTATGGGGAGATGGAATGCGTTAATATCATTGTACTTCTTTCCTAATTTACTCTAAGCTAATCCGGTCTTGGGCGTTGTTCTCCAGAGCTGCTAAGATTAAAGACAGAGATTTACTAACCTATGTTCTTAGCATTTCTTTTATATGTTTTATTACTGATGTTCTATCTAACTCTTTTGATGCTTGATTTCCTAAGCATAATGATTCGTACTCTGCCACGAAAGCTGAAGGAGAGGCCCTGGTTCTAAAGTCAAATGGGTCGAATGGACTACTAACATGCTGCATTCGACCTAGCAGCATTTTTGGCCCTGGTGATAAGTTGCTCGTACCATCCTTAATAGCTGCGGCAAGGGCTGGAAAGTCGAAGGTAATTACTTTAATTTTCTCACGCAATCTTGTTATCGAACATTACTTGTGGAAAGTACTATTGTGGCTTCAGTTAATGCATGCAAGCTATCTTTCTAAAGAAGGGAAATAGTGTAAGATCTTAGATCTCCTGCGAGGTGGGGCTTCACATGGAATATGTTTATTGACCGCTTCACTTCTGGTGTTATTATTTTCTTTGACCAAATAGAGTTTGTAACATCCAGTTCGTGTTCATTTTAATTTAATATTTTATGGTGCTGCTGCAAAATCAGAAATACCTTTAGACATTGTATGCTTGGACGATTCTGATCATATTTCCGGATTGCTATAATTTGAATGACAGTTCATCATTGGAGATGGCAACAACATTTATGATTTTACTTATGTTGCAAATGTGGCACACGCTCATATATGTGCTGAACGAGCTTTGGCATCGAAAAAAAGTGCAGCAGAAAACGCTGGTGGACAGGTAGAAACATTAATTGTTCCAGCGCTACCTGAATTTGTGTATGAATAACTGAGATTCTGTTGTATATCTCGGTTGCAGACTTACTTCATTACCAATATGGAAAGAATTAAATTTTGGGAGTTCATGTCTATCATCCTTGAAGGTTTGGGTTATGATAGGTACTTTTTCTTCATCAAAAGCCCTATACATCTCGGTTTTACCAACTCATTCCCAATTACCTGAGCATGAAGCCTGGTTAAAAGTTTTTTTCTGTAATAGTTTCAATTCCTTCAAAGTAGTAAGTTGCTGTTAGACTTTTGTAGTAAACAATAAATGTATCTTTATCTCTGACCTTTAGTAGTATGCAGGCCAAGTATTAAGATTCCTGCATCTGTTGTGATGCCCATTGGGCATATGGTGGAGTTGATCTATAAAGTTTTAGCCCCTTATGGAATGAAGGTGCCGCAGTTGACACCTTCAAGAATCAGACTTCTTTCTCGGAGCAGAACTTTTGATTGTACAAAAGCAAATGATCGTCTGGGCTATAAGCCTATTGTGCCTCTCCAGGTCTAGAAATGCTCCTCAGTCTTCTTATCTTTTGTCTAGAAATACAATTTCAAAACTGTTATCTTTAAATGATGAGTGCTTTTCATCTTATGTTATCTCTAATTTGAGATTGTAGTCTTCATAAGACCTTGTTGATGCTGTATGCGGTGGCAACTTTATTTTAGGCTCTATACTGTATCTCTATTGCTTGCAGGAAAGTGCTCTACATTAAAATGTAGGCATTCATCAGCGCAGTTATGTAATAAGTGAAACAAATCATAAATCCCAACAACAGAAATCTAGGAACCAAAATTGAATTTGAGGTCATATAACTAATAATGCTCAAATGCTCAATTCAATTTATGAACTAGCCATCAAGATGTTATTGCTTTTGTTGAATACTGATTTGAGTGTATCTACTATCTAGCTTATCCTGTGATCCGCATTTATATTACTATTTGCAGGAGGGCCTTAGAAGAACAATTGAATCTTACCCACACTTGAGGGCCGATGCTACTAAAGGTAAATTGCTTATCAGCAGTGTCAGAGGCAGTAATGTTTTTTTTTTTTTGCTATAAATTTTTTATTGCCTCGATGGTGTATATATGGCATGTACTGTGGGTATCTATATATGGTAAAGTTGGCAAAATTCGTGATAAGTCATTCTGAAAGAAGAAAAAAGGAAGTTGGCTGCCAAAATTGGTGGAACACTCGAGAAGAAATATGTTTTTGCAGAGATAGTTGTGCCTTCCTTTTGTCCACCACATACAATACACTAGTCTCCTTTATTCAACAATCCGAATTCCATGCTATTACTTGTGAGAGTGGAGTTTTGAACCTTAGCTGGTTATCCTTTTAAACTTTCGAATGTATTTGATTTCACTTATGAACAATGGCTTCACTTCCAGATTCTGCCACCCTACCCTCAAGGAACAACAAGAAGCAAATCCTCGCTGTAGGGTTGATTGCAGCAGCGTATTACTTCTTCTTCATATGGGGAAAACTATCTCAGAAAATGTGAGTAATTCTTCCTTTTCTTTTTCCCGTTATGCACATGCTACCATCTTTTCGAAATTACTAGTCCTCATTAGTGAAAATCTCTCTCTCAAATACGTTCATATGATTTGAAATTTCATTACTATGAGAAATATTCATTTATGCCCATTTTTTGTATGGATCAGGTAGTTTTATCGCTTTGGTGTTGTTTGAGGCTGGTTTAACTGCAGAATGCTTCTATCATAGGTATGTATACTATCTTATCATTCATCTTGTTTATTATGCTTAAATGCATATGTAGAATAATCTAAGCCCTAGTCGTCTATTTTTTGCCCTTTTCCACTTTTATGGGATATCGACTGATTTTTTTCATCGTTCTGATGGTTAACTGCAGCTGCTGCGTCTGAATTCTTTGAAGGGTATTATGATACATGAAAAGCCAAGCTGGGATATTAAGGAGTGTAGATTGCCCAGAAACATTATTTTCTGCAAAAGCGTTAGTGAAACCAGTTGTTTTTTTTTTTTTTTTAAATTATTATTATTATTATTATTTTTTAAATTGTGATTCACTTTCTTGAATTTGAAACAATAAACTTTAGTTATGGGGAAAAAAAAAAGATTATTTTTAGGGAAGATTTCCTTGGAGTGTTGAACAATAACATTAAACATCAAAAATAGATTTTGCATTCATTTTGCAGATTTCAAATCCAAGAACATAGCACTATCAGTATCTTTTTCTTCTTTAAACACTTTCTAATTTCTGTTTTCGAAGAGAGCTTCTCTACTATAGTATTGTGATATAAGTAAAACTATGTTTTTTAGATATTTTAAATAATTAACTAGATTAAATCACTAATTAAAAAGAATAAGAATGAGGATTCGGGAAATAAAGTAAGGCCACGAGCTTAATGCTTGTCATAAAAAAAATTCTAAAATTGCATCATTTTATTTTTTTGAAAGGAAAATTGCATCATTGAAGTTAATGTAATTGTGGGGAGAACTGGAGGAGTAATTCTCTCATTGTGCACTGCCATCAAATAAAAAAATATTAAGTTATAAAAAAAGTTTATAATGTGTACTTAAAATAAGTTAAAAAAAAGAAGTTTATAAGGCGTATTGAATTGTGATAAACCTTTTTCAATTGAAATTCTATTTAAACATAAGCTCTTTTTTTTTTTTGAGAGAGAAAGGTCATAAAATCTCCCTTTTAGATGTTTTAAACTATTAATTGGATTAATTTATTGAGTAAAAAGATAAAAGATAGTATGAGACTATAATACCGCAATTTAAGATAATTCCAAACAGCATTGCTCCCCTACCATCATAGCATACTTAATGTGACAATATCTGATATTAAGTATGTCCACCGTAGGTAGGAAAATATTTTAGTAATTTAAGATATTCCGAATAAGATTAGATCTCCAACTCAATAATGCCATCAAAGCCTATTCAAATTTAGAATATACAGTCTATATTTACATTCATCTTAGAAATTAGGTAAATTAGTCTAAATTGCAGTAAATCTATGAATTCTGCAAGTTAAATCTATACTTACTTATATGCATTATCCCCTTAATATGGAAGATTGCAATGTCTGAAATTATAAAAAAAAAAAAAAGTCAGTCCAAACACGAGAAGAGAGGACTGAGTTATTACTGATAATTCCAGACCTTGCATCACTTTCTCCGATGAATACCTTCAATTGCCTATTTTGATCCTCCCTCGTCTCTCGAGTTCATACAGCATCACGAGCGCAGCAGAGTCTTTCGAGCTATTCTTGTCGCCTCTCGCCTCTCCATTGAGCTCCAATGTGTCGAAATTAGGTATGGTTAGGCTGATTTGTGACTCGAAGCTGCAGAAGCTCGTCTTTTCACCAAAAACGATGGGCGTTCTGTCCAGAACGACGCTCTTTTTTGTTAGCAGTGAGGAAGGTGATGGTTCAAGGAGGGACGAAGATGTAATGTGCTTACCTTGATTTTATCTCGGTTGGTTGAAAAGTAGGCATTGGCCATTGCAGCTTCTTGCATAGGGCGAAGAGCGAGCTCCGAGGGCCCCCTTTGTGATTCTCGATCCTCGGAATCACTGTCGAGAAGGCAAAAATTGAAGCGACTGACTTAGATACATGCAAATAATATAGTAAAACCTCTATACAACAATAACATGATCATGGTATTTTATTAATCTAGAGAGTAAACAAATATAAAATTTGTTAATTTTATCAAGTATTAATATACATAGGTTTTACTATATTTGGATAATCCATCACACAAAGTAAACAACCCTTAAGTACCTGTAATTTCTTCCGTCTTCGACCCATCGGAGCAATCTGTATTTGAAGAATCCACGTCGCTCTCTTGCTGTGACTGAACGATCTTGCGCTTTTTAGGAACCGATCCAGAAATTTCACTCTGAATGTCATCGCCTGAAGACGAAAGGGCTTCTGCACCGGAGTCGAGCTTTGGCCTCTTAGAAGGTCTTATTCCTCTGGACTGTAATCAGAAACCGAGGCAACGAGATCATTAAACAACTGACGTTTAAAACTTTAACAGACGGCAATGTGAGGAAGAGAGAAACCTCTAATTTCTTCAATAACTCGAGAGCCGCCATTCCTTTTGCAGCTTTAGAGTTAGGTCCAGTGCCACGGCCGTATAAGAGTGCAGTTTCGAGCTGCAGCTTCAGCACTGCATGCTCAATATCGCCTATCGTCACATAATGTTCTTTGATGGAGTAACCGAGAGAGTCACACATTTCAGTGAGCTCGCGCGAAGGTGGAAGCTCGAGTTTATCAGGAGTCACAAGGGGAGATAGTATAGGTTTGAAGACTTTCCAAACTTCATCCAGGCTGAGCTTTGAATCGATGAGCACTGCACCGGTTATACTTTCCACCAAGTCCCCGAGTACCTAGACACGAACAAAGTGCGATCTTAGATACACAAAGTTTAGGCCTTTCTCGATTTTGCACACGGATTTCAAATTCGGCACACCAAATACATGAGCTTTACTTTACTTCAATTGGTTGAAAATGTGAATCGTGTTTTGATTGCAAAATCCCAAATCCCGTGCCTATAACTAGAAAAATGGCGAAAACCCGGGACACGACACAAAAAAGAATTCATTCTGATAATTAAATAGGAATATATATATATATATATATATATAATAAATAGTACAGAATAAGGTTGCTAAACGAGAAACGTACCTTAGGACCTTGGATGTCTGGTGTTAATGACGAGGTGCTCAAGCGAGACACATGAGCAACAAATGCTGAAATTTGATTTTCAAGAGACGAGGACACGTTCTGAAGATGTGGATGAAGGTTCCATCTCACAGCAGCAAGAGCGAAATTGTCATTATTCACGGATGCAGAACGCATGTCTGTCAACAGCCCCGGGTCAACTTTTCTATGATTTTCATAGAAATGATGTGTAACAAGTATGTCCAGCACTGCATCACCAAGAAACTCGAGGCGCTGCACAACAGATTCACCAGGGAAACACATTGGTGTGAGTTTCAAAGAAGTAACTTGCCTCGTGTAATTTCAGATTTCGCAAAGCTTGTTGCCTTATGGAACAAGTATAAAAGCAAAGAATCGACTTTTCGAAAAGGATAAACTATACCTCATAAGAGTAGCCAACACCTTTTTCAGGTCCCGCTGCATGTGTTATTGCTTCGAGCAATAATCCTTTCGTGGAGAAGTTATACCCTAGCTTCGACTCTAAAATGCTAATTTCCTCGGATTTCGGAGCATAGCAATAGAGAGAAGCAGTTCTAATAGCATCATCTACCAAGGAATGCTCAAACTCAGCCTCAATGCCAAGCCACTTCATGAAACTGATGGCAGCAGGCAAACCACCACTCACAAAGTACGCCCCGATGAGAGCTTCGACACAGTCCGATATGGCCTTTGAAACAATCCAACGATGGCCTCTGTCACAAGTCTTTCCCAGCTTTACTTTGGTGTTTTCAGTACAGAATCTTTGATCGAGGGGCACTTCCTTTGTTTCCAATTGATGGTCGCATGGAGAAGGAAATATCGAACGTTGTCCAGGAGCAGCCCAACGTCGTGGCTCAAAGGGGCAGTCTCGTACGTATTCCTTTGTCAACGAAATAAGTGATGAAAGATGAGATATTAAAAAAGATGTCTTAATTGTTACAACTTACAACGACAAGACTACGCCTTGAAGAAGGAAAATCATGTCAGGACTATAAGATGGCACCTGCAGCTTGCGATCCGTTCCAAATTTATGGAGAGCTGAGTTGGAAATAATCTTAGTACGCTGCGAAGTCAATTGTCCTTCGGACATCTTCGGGTGGTTAAGGAAGAGGTGGCAGCTAACAGCATACTTTAGCAACGAGTCTCCAAGCAACTCCAATCGCTCCATGGAGAAACTCTCGTTACACCTTTGCGTAGTGAGAGCCTCCAGAATCTAATCAGACAAGAAGAAGATATTTTGATAAATATTGAGGATAAACTTTATGATGTCAATCATACTTATATGAAGCTACATACCAACAAGCTTGATATACTGCAATGGCCCGTACGAAGAGAAACTTCTTCCCGAAGTTGGTTGGCCAACATCAGTGTTTCGAGCCGATGCATTACGGAAGGTAACAAGTAGAATGACTTCAAAATATATGTAGTCATGTCCGTGCCAACTACAAGTTCTGGTGGGATTTCAGCTCGTTGTTGTGGCTTTGTCTCTACAGCCTCTTTCTCTGATGAATCACCTGATATTAAGAATACGCTCGTTGGATACAAATGGCATAAGATATTAGAATCATGGATCTAATTTTGTTCCACAGATTCCGGTGAAGCTTAAAACATTCAAAGAACAAAGAGGTTCTTATGGTGAAGCTTAAAGTTGTCCAACATTAAGGTAGCTTTTATAAGGACGTCATCGAGGAAAAATGCACGAGGAGATCCAGAAAACTATTAAATAGATCGAAAAGTATGATGGTATTAGAAATTAGCAACTTCAAAAAATTTAGTAACGGAAGAATCACACTATCTGAATATAAGTTCCAGCAGAGTTAATTAAAGTAAATCAATAATAATATATAAGAATGCACAAGCATCATAGTTGATAAAATATTTATCCGAAGAGTATTCACTATAGGAAAGTTATGATTCAGCAAACGGAAGTGACATCACTTATTGGATGCATCTCAAACTCGACGTGTAAAAAAAAATGTCAACTTATATAGCAAGAAACTTGACTAACCTTCATTGCGGAAGTCGACAAGAAGATTATGTGAATTATGGCTTTGCTTCAGAAGCAACAGAGGCTGTTGTGGATGCTTCAGGACAATATCATACCTGGATATATGAAAGAAATAAAATAATGGAAAAAACGAGTATAAACTGTGAAACATACAATCCTTAAAGACGTACTTTTTGTGGTAATAATCAGCATAGGATGAGAAACTTGCATCTACTTCAAAAGGGCTTAAAGCAGATGAACCATCGATAATGTCAACAATCGAATAAATTCTGCCAGTGTGAATGGCTACAACCACCATTTCCTTGAGTCGATCCACGGTTGTAGATCTATCAGCCAAGTGAATGATATTGCTATTGAGTTCACTCCCAGCTAGATCACACTTATGGATCGATGTATTTTCATCAATAGTTTCAGGTTGATGAAAATTCAACCGAGCATTTTCTTTCAAAAACTCCACTGTTGAAACAGCAGAATTAATTCCCATCCAATTGATCATTGGTAGAACAGTAGATACCTCCTTCGACTCCAATGGTAAAAGTAAATACATATGTGATGGATCCCATAACGATTCCTCTGTCTGTAATAAAAACTTTCTTTCTCCTGATGATGATCTGATGAACAACTTCCCGAATAAACCATTGAATATCAGCTCTTGAAAACATTTAGCCTTCGCCACCTGTCAGTAAGAGAAGATAAATGCATGTAAGAAAACTAGAGAATTTATAACGCCAACTAATAGGTGGTTAGATTCGACCTGTTGTGCATCGAGATGCATTTTGCCGTAGGAAGAAACAGATGCCTTAACGAATTTGGATAATAAGTACAAATCCACATCAATTTTCCCCACATCATCAGCTAGCTTGCTCTCCAATAAAAGTACGAAACTCGAATATTTTTGTTCAGCAATACTACAAGTAAAGTCCATTTTGTATGCATGAAAAATGGCATCAGGTTTATTTCCCCAAGTTCCAGATAAACCACAGGTGCTAATTGAACCATGTAATTCCTTTCTCTTTGTTGTCCCTATAATCCATGGAACGAACACTGAAGTTGTTAAGACAATCAAACAAACCTTTTTGCAGTGACAGAAATCAAACAAAGTTTCTTCATCCCTCGAAGCATAAAACATATGTAAACATATGAAGTACAGATCCAAACAAGAAGCCAGCCAATAACTAGATAGACAGAAGATTAAGTGAATTATTGCAAAATTTGTACAAGGCAAAAGTTTCACAGTTATAAACTACTGAGCGAAAACATTCCTCATAACCTTCAAAAATATATCATCAAGAGAACAAGTTAGAGATTTCTCCAGTTACAAAAAGAAAATCACTTAAGCCATTTATTATAATAGCCATCTAAAACTTCTCAAACTATTGAATGATTCTTAAGAAATACAACACGGAAAGTGGCAAATCACGAATCGGAGAAAGAATAACGACAAGGGTTAAACATAAATCACACCATGCAGACTGGTTTTGAATATATTTACCTGCCCCTGAAGTTACTCCTTTGGCTTTTTTCACTTTTGTTTCAACTTTCAAGGTGGAATCCTTTGGAGATGACTTGTGACTAGAAGGAAGTAGACGATCATTTAGAGCACCCATCATATGCAACTTCTTACACGCATCCAAGCAAACGAGCTTCTTAGATACATGAGAATTGCTCACTGCAGGTCCAGTTATAATTTGGAAAGGTGCATTGAGAGGTAGAGTCAGCTTGCTTCTATACAGATCTCCCTCTTTCAAGAGTTCAAAGTTTGGCATTGGAGAGACGGAACTACAGTGGGAACATGAATATTGATATATGATCATAATTTCTCTATTAGTTTAAAAGATCAGAATATAAATATCTTACTTTTCTACGGGTAGTTTTTGACAGTATCTATGTACGAGGCTGATGCTGGAATCTGCTGTGACTAATGCCCCGGTCGATTCTACAACATATGAATGTACTTTGTTTGTACTGCAAACTTTAAGTGGAGAATCACTGGGGTCTCGATTCAGAGCTGTATGCATCATTGAAGTTTCACTTCTGGTAATGTAGAGCATATGATCTATTTGCTTGGTGTTTCCTCTGAAAGATGTGGAAATTGTTAGATTTTCATTTTATAATCCCAAAAATTTGTTAACTCTAGAGAAAAGCATGCATGAAAGTCTTGACACCTCTCAAGCATGGTGATGTAATGAGAATCCTTGTGACGAGCTCGGCCCCGTGATTGAATGTAGCTGCGAACAGTTTTTGGTAGATCAAATCGAATTACGCAAGAACAATTGGCCACATCGATTCCCTCCTCAAGCACATCAGTAGAAAATAGAAGATTTAACTAAAAAAAATCACTCATCAATCACAATAATTGGATAGATGAAGTACATTTTTTTACATGAAGTATCATAAACAGACGTACCCTCCCACCACGAAACGATTCCAGAATATCCAACTGTGCTTTAGATGAAAGGCTACCAACACCAGAGTTACTTCCGGTCAAGTATGATACATTAAAATGAGATAGTTCATTTATTTTCTTCATCACTCTTTCAATTACTTTAGCAGCTATTATTCTTTCAACAAATATGATACAAAGGAGCTCCGAATCTTTCCTGCAGCCACATTTGAGCTACTAGTGAGAAAACAAATTGCACACACGAAAATCTGGATCATTGAAACACGTCTTTATATGCAAGGGAATGACACCATAAACTTGTTACCCGAAAGATCTAAAAATTTCAAGTAGCTCAAGTAGTTTTGAAGATATTTGGCCCGCAGCTAGAGCACCTGATCCATTGTTCACATTTAGAAGGTCCTTATGCTCTGCAAAGTCGATAGAAATGAAAAGAAGTAAGATTCAAATATCTCTCTCCAACAAGATTAGCAAAAAACAATACCATCGATAAAATTAAACTAATGGAAGTTTCCAGCAAAACCAGCTATAGTAGGGCATATTTACTTGGACAAATCTGGGCAATGCTTTTCTATAATCCTCATTTTGATTCTGTTACGTAATTAGTTACAATAAAAAATCTGGGGTTATAGATCTTGTAAAAAATCACAATCAAACTGTGATCTGTTTAGTTGGCTACAGCTAGGGAACAGAGAATAGGGAAACATTTAAAAATAAGCTCATGCACTCAGTGGAATGTGCTTAACTAATTATTTTGGTGCAACATTTCGAAGTGTTCACATATTTGGCAGCTTATGTGCACGATGTATACGTGTATATACATGTGTATGTAGTTCCAGCGTGTTGTTCATATACTCAATTGTTAAAAGAGACATCCAAAAGATTGTGAAAATTGGCCAAAGTCCAGTTAGAACTATAAAAAAAACTAGGCTCTTAAATTTTTTAATTTGAAAGAAAGAAATAGAATTCAGCAACAACAAGAAGTGTAGCAAAGTCAAGCTGCATAATCTACCATTTGCATTTAATGTAAGATCAAACTTAGAAACTCACCTAGAGCTCCTTCAATTATTAAAAGAACCTCCTGAAGATATTTTCCATATAGAACGAGACTTTCATTAGAAACCTCGCATTCTTGTTGAACCTTAGGAGCACTTTCCAAGCACACTTTAGCAGCCTACATGCAGTAAATGGACATACTCAAAACAAAACGAGGAAAGTCCATGAATTTGTACTGCTAAAATTATATCAGCTTTTCATGATATCTTATCACGTTGGATATTATATTAGCAACTTGATATTCAAATCAGAAGGAGCTGATAGACAACATTCTCTCTTCACAAGTAGTATAAAAGAAGTAACATGAGTTTCAGCAAAATCATATTATCCACAAACTGTATCTAGTGCACAACAATGAACACTTATAACCTCAATCAAATAGTGACTTAATGAGCTGATAGCAGTAGAATGGAAGACTCTAATGTATTTTTAAGAATATAGAGTGTATTTTGTACCTCATAAGCGCATAGAAGCCCAAGATTTTCAAGGCAAAATACAATTTTGGAATGAACATTGGTCATTCTATCCTGCAATAACTTGCATCTGTTGTCTATCTCGGCATCCTGACTCGGCAGTGACTTTCCGAGTCCAAGCAAAACATCATTGAACTGTCACAGAAGACTGCAATGAGCACATGATCTAATTGAATAGAAGCTGGAAATAAGGCAACATTTTACATAATTATGCAGATTTTACCAGGAACTCAGAGAAAGCAGCATAGAAATAACCACAACCATTTTAAACTGATAGTAATTTTAAACAATCAACACCCATCGAATATCTTTTCTTTTTTTTTCTTTTCTTTTTTTTTTTTTTTTTGCAGAAGAGCCTATGATTGTAGATGGATACACCAATATCTAAGAGAACGTGAAGGAAGCTCGTTCATTCACTAAATCGTTCTCTACTGTAACTATTCTTTTGCTAGGTTCCTTTAAACTCATAATCCTTAACAATATGAGCCAGTATTTTGCTTGGTGAAATTTACCTTAGACAATACAGACTCCAGTTTTTCTTTCATTTCCAAATTGACGGGTGATGGATCATAAAATCTGCATATTGGCTTGGCCGAGGAAATGTGTTCCTCAAGTTCAACCCGGTCCTCCAATGTATGAACCTGAATAACCAATAAATCAATTAATTATGTCTGCCACCATAAACATAAGATTTTTAAGCTTCATCCATGCACTTTATCGATGGTACCTGGGAATCTAACAAACTTTCAAGTTCCCCTATTTGCTCATTTGAGTCTTTAATGGATGAAGCTCCTGATAAACAAAGCTTGTAAGATTGTGTGCTATTTCATGCAATGAGGGAATGAAGCAAGAAATCAGTACTCCAAAATATCCAAAAAAAAAAAAGAAAAAACATTACAAGGAAAAGGATGATAGTCTTAAGAGAAAATTCACGGAAAGAAATGATTCTCTCATTCAGTTTGGTATACAAACACTTTAACATGATAGAGATAAATTGTAGGAAACATAGTAAAAGTTTTACATTATTGGAGGAGAAAGCATGCTTTTATTACATTTTTCTTTAGAAAATAAAGGAAAAGAGAGTATGGATTACCTTTTCTAACCACTGGAGAAGCAGTCATCCCAAAAATCTTTGGTCTTACCGAAGATTTATGATAAAATTCCTTCACTCAAGCCATGTCAGGAAAAATTTATAGAATTATTTAAATAAGGAAACAGATATACAGATACGTAACGGATATGTAGCTCACCTTCATTATTTTTGCATAAGGATGGTTACCACTGGCTCGGTGGCATTCATCCAGAACAATGAAGCTAAAAACTTCAAAATTTATATATGCTTTCCTCAAAGCGTCCAATAAGATTTGAGGAGTCATGACCAAAACCTAAAACAAGAGAAATAATATTAATCCACCTAGCAGGATAAACAAGGGCACACACATATAATATTAACACAATAGTATTTTCTAGTAATTTCCAACATAACCTAAAGCATTGTGTATGGCGCTCCAATAATAATTTTCCAAATTGGCACAGTTGATATGTGATGATTGTCTTAAAGGGAAACACCGAAAAAAAAAAGGAAAAAGCAGAATTCCAAAGTATATATATGTCTAATGAAAGCTCTAGAAGATTAGAGTAGAAGGTACTGCCAATTAACTGACATCATGCTTGTTGATTTCCTTCTCCCAGATTTGGGCATCCCAATCATCCACGCCGCGAGCACCATAATATTCATCCACAAGAAGATCTGTTTGTGACTGTATCTCCTTAAATTGCTGTCATGTAAAGGTAAGAAGTAAGAGACGAGATATATAAGAAACAACTGAGAAACATCAATATAAACAAACTATATAAACGAGTAACATTACAATGACATCTAGAAGCTGTTCGTACTAGCAGAGATATATAATGACAACTGGGACTGTTCAAATAGCAGTAATATAGGAGGTATTTTCTATAACTAATTTTTTATTCTCGTCAGAGGAGGCAAATTCGAGAAAGTAACAGCATTACAACAGAAGAGTTATTTAAAATCAGGGGCTTTTTTGATTCAAGTGGTGTTAAAACATCACTCAAGTTTTCGTTCATTAAATGAATCAGGATCACACGACTGAAATAGAAAATTGGATAGTAGTTTCAATTCCGAAATTCGCCAAGTTCCTGCAATCCCTACAAACTGTTGTTGTTTCAACAAGCAAATGTATCTCATGGAACTAGGAAAAAAGGACAAGCAACTCGCACATGAAGACGACTACACTAAAGAACAGCCTCATAACCTAGGTGTGGAGCTAATAAGATTTCACATAATTCTAACAAGAATTACAAGAAAGGATCATCTATGGCAGCTATTGATAGGAAAATCACTGAAAATACACCATACTAAATAATTACCACAAAAGAACTCAGGATAAATAATAAGAATAATCAATCAAAAACTCAACCTGGTGGACAAGATGAACAGTGGGAGCCAAGAAAGCTATGAGCTTTTTATCACCATCTTTCTTCTTCAAAGATTTTCCAATTTCCTTAATCATCATAATGGCTATCATAGTTTTCCCAGCCCCAGTCTCCAACATTGCTATAGTATTCTTCTTCATTGCCACCTCATACACCTTCAATTGATAGCTAATCATGCATGCAAAAACACAGTTCAAGAATCAAAAACACCTAAAAACACACACTGACACAGAACTCAAGAATTCTCAAGAATGTAAGCAAAATAGACAAAAAAACAAAAGTAGCACACACTCTCTGGGAATCAATGTAGGGTCTGTATCCATGGGTTCGGCCTCAGGCGGTGCAGAAGCAAACGCTTCAAAGCTTCCCTTCAAGGGGTTGGCCTCTCTCTTCTCTTCCAACTCCATCTCAGCGATGATGACGATGATGATCACACAAGAAACTTGTGTAAAAAGGGTGGTTGCAAAATTATTCCAGAAGGTTTTACAATCTTCTACAGAAGCAAGGATCGTCTGTCCCTTCTTGTGTGTGAGAGAGAGAGGGGGGGGCTTCAAGCCTTCAAGCGGGAAGTAAAGAACTTTCTCTAAAAGGTAGTAACAATTATTGTAGGAGAAAGTGAGTTAACGCAGTCTGCAGAAAAACCAGTAGAGAAAAGGGGGAAACCGATGCTACTAAAAAGCTGTAAAAAAAGTAAATGATATAAAGAAAAGATCAGATTTTTACTGGGAATTATGCATAAATATGACTAATAAAAATAAATATAAATTGAAAATATAGTTTAATGGTGGTTGCACTTGTTCCTATATTGTGGATTTCTTTTCTTTTTCTTTTTTGTTTTTTTTACCATTTAGTTTAAGCCTATTCATTAAACTAAGTAAAAAGCCACAAGATTTTTTAAATCAAAGTATTAGTCACTAATCAAAATTTAGAGTTAATTATTTAATTATTCGAATGGTAAATATGAAGGTTATGTCCTTTTACAACATGTTATTATAGTTATTACTGTGATTATTATTAAAAACAAAATTATTATTATTATTATTATTATTATTATTATTATTATTATTATTATTATTATTATTATTATTATTATTATTAACTCGATTACTCACTAATCCACTTCATTCGTGACAATTCGGCAAATAATTAGTGAAACGGGGAAGAAATCTTTCGAGAAATCGACCCTGAATTAGTCATTAGTGCTAATGCCATTCAATTTCACTCCATTACTAAATAATCATATTCATTTGTAACAATTCAGTGGATAATTACCCCAGATCAGTGCTAAAGACATTCAAGTTTGCTCAATTATGCATGTGACATTTTGGTGGATAATTAGTGAAACGAGAAGGAATTATTCAAGGAATCGACTTCGGATTAATCAATTAGTGCTAACGACATTCAATGCCGCTCGATTACTTACTATTCCACTTGTTTAGTGTCTATTCGACGGATAACTAGTGAAATGAGAATGAAATTATTCAAGCAATCGACCCCATATTAGTCAATTTGTGCTTATGATGCTCTATTTCCCTTGATTACTCACTAATCCATTTCATTGGTGTCTAATCGGCGGATAATTAGTGAAACGGGAAGGGTATTGTTCCAGAAACTGACCCGGATCAGTCAATTAGTGCTAACGACATTCATTTTTGCTCGATTACTCACTAATCCACTTGTTCAGTATTTTTTTCGGCTGATAATTAGTGAAATGGGAAGAAAACTATTTGAGGAACCGACCCTGATTGGTCAATTAGTGCTAACAATATTCATTTTTGCTCGATTATTCACTAATCCACTTGTTTAGTAACAAGGATATTAAACGAAAATTTATTTTGTATTTATTTTTCAATAATAATAATAATAATAATAATAATAATAATAATAATAATAATAAATTAGAGTGAATGGGATGTAATATAGGCTCAGCGGCCGTTCGTAGTTAAGCGGTCACTGAAATATAAGTTCATTTGCCTTATTATTTGGATGGCGTTAGTTTAGATGCTATTTAGTATTTTATTACGGAGTATTAACATTAATATTAATGATAATAATAATTGTTATTATTTTGTTAGTAATATTATTAATGGCGGTGGCTTTAAGTGCGACTTTCTTTTGATTTTCAATTGTGAAAAAATATGTTGTATTGATAATTTTTTTTTTTATATTTAGTTATTTTTATATAATTAATTAAAGCTATTCTATACGATACATATATATCAAATTCATGTCAACAACTTTTATATTATTTTTTTCTGGTTATTATATTTTGTTATTTAAATGATTAAATCAAATGATATTATAAATTAAGCCACAGTTCAATTGCAACAAATTGAACATTTATAATTTTTTATACAAAACAATTTTATATTTTAACATAATTATATCAAATTGACTATTTTTAAAGTAAAGTTTTCAATAATAATACTCTCTGCCACAATCTCCCTTTATCCATTGACCATACGTATTAAAACTTGAATTAATAAGCTTCTCATTTCACTTAACAATAAGTTTACAAATGCATGATAAATAAATAAATAAATTGACGATAGCACTTCCCCATGAAAATAGACGACTAACGTGTTTAGCTATTTACTAATTAGAATTCAGGCTCAAACAACTATCGCGTGCTAACAGCGGTCGCTATTACACTATGTTTTATAGCCAATTATTACACGTAGTTTTCATAAAGCAAAATATTAGTCACTAATCGAGTTGAATTGGTAAAAATCTTCGGATAATAAGTGAAACGAGAAGTAAATTAGTGGGAGGGTCGATCCTAGATTAATATATTAGTGATAATAAAATGAAATTTAATACGCATTGATGAATTTTACTAACAACGGTCGCTCAACCTCCGCGACTACTGTCAAACAGGAGAATTAAAAGTTCATTCTTATCTTTATAAAGCATGTCGATTTTTGAAGAAAAGTATTAGCATTAAATGTGTTGTACCTTTCATTAAAGTTGAGCAAATCCAAAATATTACGTAATTACATAATGAACGTCCTAATAAACTTAATGGACTATTAAGGTTGAAAATTATTAATGGACATTATTTATTTATAGGATTAGTATCTAAATTCTTTTATATCTTGGGGAGACTTTAGGATCTTGTGACATTTGTTTAGGAAAATTAGAGTCATTTCTAATTTAAATATATATATTTTGTACTTTAATTTTATTTTGTAATAATATTTACTAAAATTTTCATGATAGAATCTTTTTATACTATGTTATTTTATTTCCATTTGTTGCATGTTTAAAAAAAAATTACTATGAAATATTGAAAATATTATATTATAGGATAATAATGAATGTATTTTATTTATATATAAAAAATAAAATTAATTGTGCAGTATTTTGCTCGTTTTTACCTTAATAAGTCATCAAAGATGAATAAGTAGAATTGAAAGAATAAGACATTTAAACTTCTTGCAGATTATCAATACTAATTTGTAATTAATTAGAAAGCAAACTTAACTAATATTATAAGCAAATGTATTCAAATTAAAAAGTACACATAATATCAATCCAAGGGAATAGGCAAGATAAAAATTAAAAAATTACTTCATCTAAAGAAGAATTGCAACGTATATATACTACTCTAACTAATTAGACCGTGCTAATTTGCTTCAGTTGTTAATCATGTAAGTATTTCTTATTTATTGCTTTTAAATTGCTTATATACTTTTTCTTAGATGTTTTTTCAAATTTTATGTTGTTGCATATCGTTGTTTAATAGTATTGTTTATATTTTGATTATGTTTCACTAACTAAAATTTCATGTTACTGTTATTGTTTGTTTACATTTTGTTTGCATTTTCGTCATCGAATTATGGAAATAAAATGTATTGCAAGGAAATAAATATTCAGTGCTTAACTATTGTTATTCTATTGTCACAAATACTACAAGTAGTTAAAAAAAAAAACATAAATTCTTAGAAAAAAAAAAAACTTAAAATTACTGTAAAGGATGTCTATGACTCTATACATATATGACGTGTATGTATATGTAATTTGGTTGGCAAAGTCCAGATGATTATAACTAATTCATTTTAAATTAATTTTTAACATATAATATATCGATTTAAAGATCTTTTCGTGCTCTTTAATTTGAAATCCATATTAGGTGTATATTTTTTATACTGAAATTTGCAATTAAAATTGGAAAAAGAAAAAGCTGAAAACAAAAAAGATAAATATAAAGAGAGAGAAAATAGGCGAGTGAGAGAAATGTACTATGATGAATATTAAATACAAAACAACCATGTGAACATTCAATACCACTCTTTACACATCTTTTAAATATTAAATGGAAAATGAATTGATTTCCACGTGGTCGGCTAGGATTAGCTGGCTGTTATACTACCGGCTCTATAATCGAATTTTCCAAGGAGGAGAGGAAAATTTAATATAATTGGCGCAAAAAAAGAAAAAAGGATTACACCCATCGGATCTTTGATACGCAAACCATGGTTGTTTTAGGAAAATCTCGTGAATCAAAGAGTGAATATGGGCCCAGCGTAATTTTGAGGCCGTAACATTAATATATGCAGTATTTCGAAAAATTACACATCATTTTTTCTCAATTTTCTTTTTATTTCTTCTCAATTCGAGGTTTTTTATTTTATTCTTTTTTAGCAAAGAAAATCAAGTATTAGTGTATTACTATTCTTCACACATTGTGTGGGGGAATTAGTTAGATATTGCACGTCTATTCCATCTACATTATATTACATGCTTGGTCCGATCTTCGGATCCGTTAATCTACAATATATTACATGCTTGGTCCGATCTTCGGATCCGTTAATCTATTTTATATGCCATAAAAAGTATCGAGTTGGGCAATATCGGCCAGACAAGGGCCGACATGGCTTAATTATACTATGAGCTCATGACCAGTGCAACAAAACCGCTCATGAAGGGTCTTACAACATATAGGTGACTCGATAGATTTTGAAACCGAGTCGGTCTGATTTTTTATATTGACCAGAAAGATTTTGGAGCCGAATCAGTATGATTCGACACTTCTTTTGTACTTTTAGTATGATTCACCATTGATACAAAAAGGAGTGGAATGTGCCTTCTAACTAAACCTTCTTGTTTATGCATAATAGTAATAACCTAGACTTGAGAAATTCTTTTAAGAGATTGTATGTATTTGTTAGTATCTCTGAATAGCGAGTATTATTCTCGTTTTTCCCCTTTATTCTTTCTTCAATTAGTAATATAGATAGTAGTATTCGGCAAATTCTATCATTTGGTAACAGATGACAAACTCATAACTTGATGATCAAACTCCACCATATTGTTAATAATCTGTATTCTGTCATCCATTTTTTGGTTAATGTAGCATTCAATACAATAAGTAAATTATCCCAAAACTTGAGAGACACTGGCAATATTCTTTGCACTGAGAAAGAACAGAAACTACAAGAAAAAATGAAGCCATAATCAACTTTGTATACTGATATCCCTAATACAAAGCCTTCATAAAAGCAAAGGCCAAAAACAGCTGCAGTCTAATATAATTATTTTCTATTGTGCTTATCCACATTTTCTACCTATTGCCAACAAACGAAGGTAAAACATTCCAAGCATCATCCAACAGGCAAGAACAAAATTTTACGAGCTAGAGCTCGTGTACCGTAATCGTGTTTTAAAGGAGCAGCTCCCATGAGAACAATGATGATGCAAGAGATGCAGTTCAAGATGGAAAAAGATTCGGAGCCGTTCCTGAAGACTCGAAACTGATGTTTGGACCAATTCATCTTCAACAAATTGATATAACCAGAGTCGATTTTCATGTCGCATCTTCTAAAAAATGCATACCTTATCTTTAGAAATTTATTTACCTGCAAAGATTCTGAATTGATAACCACGGACTGAAGATTGCTCGAGCAATGTCCATCGTTAGAAGCATATCTGATGATAGGATCTGCAAATTGTACTATTCATGTCAGTATGGGAAAAGAAAGCTAAATGATACAGAAAAATTGTAGCAGAGAGAGAGAGAAAGAGAGGTTGCCAATTGAGTTCAAGATTTACCATCTAAAAGCTTTATCTATTTGGTGGCACCATGATTTTCAGGAAAATTGTCCTGATCCATGCCCGAAGTTTTGGAATCAAGGCATGGTGTAAGAGGTGGAAATGGGGGAACAGCTTTAAGTATGAACTTGCGCCCAGAGCGAATGCTTGCCGATGAGCTTGAACTGAACTCATGAAGTTTGCCATGAGGTGGAGACACTCTTTTCTTATTTGGTGAGGTAGCTTTCACAGTGTTGAGGAGGTTTGGAGTATCCCTCAATATCTCTGGTGTATCATCTTGCATAGAGTTCGATAACCCGAAATCAAACTCAACCTCTTTCACAATATTACCCCCACTAAACTGTGCCATAGGGGTGATTGGTGATCCGCGCCAAACAAGAGAACTACCCGAAAGATAATTTCTTTGTGCCAATAAAGGTTGTGCTTTCGAGTTATCTGCCCATTTTTGAAGATTTGGTATATCAGAGAACTGTCCCATCTTCTCAGATTGAGGATATGAGGCTGAAAATTCTTCATTAGCATGATGGGATTCTTGTTCGAAAGAAACCAGATCAATAATGTCCTTCGAACTTTCAAGGACTGTGACATTATTTTCTGAATTTCTAGGAGACTCTAACGGCATCATATAAGGTGCTGCATATGTCAAACCGGATTCAGGTGACTGGAAGAACTTTCCAGAAGGGAACCACGCTTTGGATGCATCCTTACCATGGCTGTGTCATTGGAGAGGTGAACAAAGAAGAAAAAATTAGAACGTCCGAACAAATTAAACTATTACAAATTGTCAAATTCATAATATGTAAGTCCAAGGGGATTCGTATGACTGTAGGAAGAATTAGGGCTCACTTTGAGAACTGGAATGCTGGTGTGAGAGGAGTCAGATTATGCGGATTGACAAAGTCATGATGGTATGTTTGACTCAGGGACCTATCTATATCGCTTTTTTCAATAAATGAGTCGTCTGTAGTTCCATGAGCATCTTCTCCAGTCAAGACAATCTTGGTCATTCCATATTCTGGGAGAAAAGTAGAGTACGAATCAAGATAAGATGAAGATGTAGGTGTAGGTGTAGGTGTAAAGCATTAAGTGGGTCAACAGCTGGAGAGATTAGATCATGCTGTTATTACAGTATCAAACTATTCATTTTCAAACATTCTGAGAACACATTTCCATGGCCAATCATACCTCCCTTTTGGCCATAGACATTTTTGCATCCTTCACACCGGCATCCATCTGAACAACCAACATTGGCCTAGCCGAAAGCGAAATACAAAATGACATTCAATAAGAAAACTGGAAGAGAGCACAGTACATAGGAAATACAATACATGCACACTCCATCCAACAATATACCTGATAGCATTCACAGTACTTCTTAAGACACATTGATTTTTTGCACTTGCAACCCTTTTTATGTCTTGCAGAGGCAGGTGTAAAATTGGCTACGTCTTCCTGCATATATTTAAACAGTTGAATTAGTGCTTTGCTTATTTTCCTTCAGATAATAATGTCTGATGGAAAGATTACCCTGTAACTGATTTTAGGTTGCTCAATGATGTGCTGTACAACTCTAGGAGCAAATGCAAATGGGTCCCGAGATTCAATTTTTTGCCGTGTCTCAATAACTGTGTCCTCGTATTCAGGTCTGTTATAGCACTCCTGGCAAGCACAAGGATCCGCACAATAGATTCCAGCAGCAAAACAATCACAATAACTGTAGAGAAAAAAAAATCCGAAGAGGTAAAACAGAAGCTGCAAAACAAAACTCATAAGAATGTTGGATCTACTTACAGCTTCAAACATTTGGATCTCTTACAGTTGCAACGCTTGCAACCGCCACCACTGTCAGTTGTATTCATCCTGGAAAGATGCAAAGAGGTTGGTACTTAGAAAAGCATGGTTAAACATGAATATATTTTATAAATAAAGCTCATAGGCTTGCCTTTTCTTTTTAGGGCTTAAATTGTTGATCTCTTCCAGTCCACTACCCTTTTCAGTAGTTTTCCTCTTATCGCCTAAAGTTGACAGACTTGCGTTTGAATTTAAGGTGACCAAATTATTAGCAGGTTTGACAATCTTAGCGGACAAAGTCATAGCTGGATCTTGACTTTCATGCTTGTTTCCATCAGTTGTTGCTGAAATACAATCAGACAGACATAATAAGAAGAGCTGCTTAAGTCTTCAGATAGTAAGAATTGATCGGTAGTGTAATTCTGTATCCCAAGAACACTAAACTCACCCCACTGAGCTGCTTTCAGATTTATTATTGCACCAGATCCAGCTTGCACACTATTGACAATACTATTTAGGTGTAAGCCAATACCAGAAGGCTTAGGAAGCTTGATTGAAGAGCTCAAAGTATCTCTAGAGTATAGTTTCCCATCAATGATCGATGGTGTCTCTAAGGATAATGATTTTGCTCCCTCAGCATCTGAAGGATCATGAGCTAGTTTATTTGATGTTACATTGTGTTGAGCATCTTCAAACTGGAGACAACGTCTACGTGCTCCACGATTTTGAAAAGCCTGATTAACTAAGCAAACTTAGAGAAATAATGACAGTTCCAAAGTTTAAGATAAGAATCTTCAGAATCACTTATCATGATGTGTTGTTTTTCAAACAAGCTGGCAGTAGAAAGCTCCATAGTTGGAGTTCAAAACTCCAAATCAGATATATCTTAGCAGAGCGAGCAAATTTATGTTCCACAACAGCAAATACTTAATAACGCACTTTCACCCTAATTTTAAAACTGTTCTATAGAATATAGTTTTGGAACTGGATGAGCTTGCAATTGTCCCACATCTGATGGCATCACAAACATAAGGGTCCTACATAGATGCTTCTTGTCCAATAGACATAACTCAAATAAGACAAAGATGACGGAGGTGCAGTTTTTACACGGTTTTCAGAAAGTAAATACGTGCAGAAATTAGATTCTTCACATTAAAATCCGTAAAAGAAACATGAATTCCACAAGGCGTAAAAGCAGCTCTGAAGACCCACAGCCTTGTAGAAACAGCCCATACCTTAAGATTATTTTGCACATTTTTTTGAGTTGGCCCCGTCAAGGTTGCTCTAGTAGTCGCAACAACATTTTCATTCCCATCAACAATTACCTTAGATCCTGTAAGCAAGTGAGAAGACAAATCCAAGGGATCATCCAGCTCAGCTTCTGCATTCTGTAACCGAAAATTATGAGGTAGAAAACCGATATAACAGAACACTAAGAACCAGAAATAATGCACCAATTGAGACTATTACTGACCTCAGCCATGAAGTCTTTTTCATCAAGATTGACCAAAGCATTGTCTGCTGGCAACTCAGGCCCAATCTTTGGACAATGAGCAGAAACTCCATCTCCCTGTTTTATATCATTTTCTGATGCACTGCCATGAATCAATATACTTTCTTCTTGTACCTCTTCAGTTTGCTTACTAATAGAAGGAGGTGAAACGACTAATTCTTCATTTATTCCTGAACTAAGTTCATGCTGAAGGTTTACTAGAATTGCCTGAGAGCATGTCGGAGCATCTGTTGGTTGATCATTGCGTTCAGATATTTTGATAGTTGAATCAAATATAAATTTTGGATCAGGAGAATCAGCATTCACAATATCTTCCAGGAACTGTTCTCGGTATCCTGAGGGACTTTGGATCAGCTCATCCACAGGGCTGTTGCTATCAGAGGCTTTCTGGCATGAAGCAACTATTTCAGTGCTCAACTGAATATCCAGTTTCTCATGCCCCTCGACTGTAGTGACACCATTCTTGCTATCTTCTAACTGTTCTTGTAATTTAGCAAAAGAAGTTCGGGGAAATTGCGCCCTGCTACAAATGCACATTACAAATTACTTTCTATTTTATCAAAGGGCATATACTCTTTTAGATAAGGATAATCTGAAGGGGGATTTGTTTAACTCAACAAATATACAACCTTCTAAGAAAAGTTGGCTGGTTATGGAGATTGAGTCGAGGAGATGTGAATACAAGGGGAGGAGAATTGAGCCCGGGGAAACCCTGTGTAACTGATGGTGCTTTAACTGGCTGTATAGGAGAGAGGTTGCTAATGTAACTAAAGACAGGTGAGTCCTGAGATACAGCAAACAACAGGTGAGGAATAAACCATGTAAAATTCATCAGTTTAAGATAACTTAGCCTATTCTATCCACATCGCTTGCAAAATATTTTCTCTAAGTACACAGAAATTATCTTATTACAACTATGTGAATAAGCTTCATATGACTTTTGGTCCACCTAAATGTCAATGATTTACATACAAGAGAAAAAAAATGCGAGCTGTGCTAGAGCTAGAAGCTAGAATACGTGAAGGACCATATGAGGGTAAGAGCAGGAACCTAACTGATAGTAAGTGGATTACGCGCGTCTAATCTTTTGCAAAAAATTAATGCCGACTCAAACTCTCCCTGCTTACATGGCTTACATTATAAACAAGGATATCCGGCTCACCATGATAACGAATATCCTAGTTCCATCCATGTGCAGCGAGACTGAAATAACTTTTCAAATATCATACTCCTCTAGTATAAGAGCCGGACTAAATCTTATTTTGTTCGCAATTTAATCTACCAAAATTATCTACTTAATAATGACCTTGGACACACGTTTCTAATCCATTTAGAGAAATAAAAATAGAAGGGGTGAAAACATAGGAAGCATGCCTACATTAGTCAAAATCTGACACCAACAGATGAACTTGCACTAATGCAACCAACTAAGCTAGTCTCCCCTTCTATAAACCATCATTGTTTCAACTTGAGTTGATCAAAATCCAGCACCTAAAGCTTTCGAATCAAGTGCACCAGAAAGGTCAACTTACATACAGGCCATTATATCTAACATATACCAAAGCCTCGACAATGTAAAGAACACGTAAGTAGCATGAGCCAACACCTCATTAACTTAAGAAATACACATACATTATGACAATTGAATAAACTTCTATGACTTCTAGTCAATAGTTCTATGCTAAAGCAAGTTCATATCGTTTGGCATGACTCATAGGACATAAGTCAATCCTAGAGTTCTCTGCTGAAATCCAAGCATGCAGTATGTACTGTATAGGATTAAGTGTCCCTTAGAAGCATATGGAGAAGCACTTTTGTCATCTTGCGGGACACAGTTGGTCCAACAAGGACAAATTCACACCAAACTAAACTAAATATCGAAATCACCTTAGGTATCACTCGCTTATATCTTCTACACTTAGCACAATATTATTAAACACAAATGCTCACACGGTGCTTTATCTTCTTCATCGTTATCAAGTTATCTTTGCAAAAATGTCTGTTTTCTGCTGTCTTATTACTAGTACACCCCATGCTGGGGCTGGGCACCACAGTCAATGTTGCAGTGCTCTGCTGTTTCAGGACTCATAGAATAACCTCAGCATATGACAATCTCAAAAGCCATGAGCCTCTTCAGGGCCCATAACTAATGATATCTAAAGAAACAATTTCAACTGATTCCACTGACCAACTATAGAGTGAACAAACTCAACTATGAAATGCCGAGACTCCCCTCTAACAAAATCAATTCTACAATTTACTCAGACATTTGCCAACACCCACAAACGACAGCAAACTTGCCAAGCTGAAAATTGCGTAAAAAGCTACAGCAAAATTTGAAGCAAACCCAACCCCAAAATTGAGGTAACCAACTTCAACTTGGGTACCTCTCGATTTGCTAATAAGGTAAAACGCATTTCATTGTTTCTCGCTACTGTAAATCATCATCTAATTTCGAATTAAAACAAACCTAACCAAATACCAGTATAGTGGATTAAAACAACTTGATCAAGTAAAATGCAACAATAGCGAAAATAAGTAGAAGAGTAAGTGCATGTACTTGAGCAGTTTCAGAAGCGGTGGACGTGGTGGTGGTGGTGGCAGGTATGGAAGGTTCAGGAGAGTCCATTTTCAGAAACCCTAGTCTCAAGCCTAATGTTCAGCCTCTGCATTTCTTACCTGTTCTCTCTCTCTCTCTACGGCTCTACCTCTCTCTACAAATCTCTTTTTCTGATTTTTTTTTTTTTTTTTTTTCCAAGTGTTTTTCCGCCCAAGGTCTAATGTGATTTAGACGAAACTACTATATTTTCGATTTTTGTTTTTCTTTTCAGTCACGCAATATATTATTGTATCTAGTGTGAAAGAAAATGAAAAATGAATGGCTAGAGAGAGAGCGAGAGGAGAGGAAGGTTTTAAATTGACGATTGATGGATTAGGCGGGAAACCGAAGACTTTAGTTTCTAGAATAGGGCTCGGGTTTCGGCAATATTACAATAAGCCCAATATTAACAAAAGCCCAATAGATAGGAGATACATTGACTAGCCCAACTTCATTTAACAGTCATTTACGTAATTTTTGTGTTAATACTCAAAAATTTATAAATGGTCATCGATATTAAAAGATGTATAAAACTTTTCAGTTTTTGCATATGTATCTATAGTTTATGAATCTTCCATAATAATCTATCCTTGATAATATATGCCAATAATAAAAGTATATGTAGGCAAGTGTTTCATTAAATGCAAAAACCCACAATAATTATCGAGAAAAGTTTTTGCTTAAAATTTTCACAGTTTAATTACACTCGAAAACACATACTAGCTAGACCTAAAATACCCCAAAAAAAAAAGTCGAGATTTAGGGTTAGGGTTAGTGCTTCAACTGCAAGATTTGTCCAACAGGACCAACATAGTATCACTTTTTCTATTCAAAATTAATTTATTAAAAAAATTAAGTTTTAATAACTTTAGTCATGCATGCGTAGAATAAAACAAACCCTTTATTATAATAATTGTAGCAATATTGGTATATATCTAAATTTCGATCGAATGTGTTTCAGTAAATCAATTACACGAGGACATAGAATAATAAATTACTGGTAATATGTCTTTCTACCCAAATATTAAGTGGGTATATATAAATTACTCATTCTGAAATTGCATATGTAGAAAATACTCATTTCAATATATTAATGTTATATTGTTGAAATCAATGCACAAACTTTGCAGAGCGCAGAGTTTGGGCCCCACTTTTTATACTTTTTATCTACCTATGCCCGATCGATTGTAATTTTTATTTTTATTCACCAATTAGAAAATAAAATTTTTGGGATGAAATTATATCACCGACACCAAACTATTCTAAATTCACTCGAATTTAATATTATAGGTGAAACAGTAAAATTATTGAATGGATTCTTTGAAAATTCATAGTCACGGACTAAATAGTGAAAATAATAATTGTATTCGGACAAATTTGACTACTTTATCAAATTTATTTTCACAGCAAATAATTCATAATTCATACCTATTTTATCCTATAAAGTGGGTAGAGTGTAGATCATTTCTTCGGTCACAACACCTTAAAAATTATTTTCTTCATTTCTTAAAAGCTTACAATTTGGAGTATTTTTTTAGCGCTAGAAGGCAATCAAAGACAACTTACTGGTGGCAAATTGAGGATGAAGAAAAAGCAAACGAAATTGAAAAAGCTTAGTAAATTATAGCTTTTAAGGTAAATTATGAAGTTAATTATTCTATTTTTAAATTTTATTTTTGGAATTTACATGCTTAATGTTATATTGATTTTTAGGTGTTATAGTATGATTTTAGCCGTAAGATATTTAGCTAAATATGAAATTTTACTGTTTAAAATATTTTAATTATGGTATGATTAGGGCGATTTGTAAGTGCTATTTTATTTAAATTATGCTTAAGTTATTAACTCTGAATTTTAATTTTAGTTATTATTATTATTATTAATTAACTTCCATGAGACATTTTTTAAACTATATTAATACTATTTTTTAATAAAATAATTTGTTAATTCAGAAAGGTCTTTCACGGTTAGACTAGCATTTTAACCGTGAATTCACGGTTTAAATGCTAGTCTAACTTTTTAAACTATATTTATACTATTTTTTTAATAAAATAGTTTGTTAATTAGAAAGGTATATCACGGTTAGATTAGCATTTTAACCGTGAATTCACGGTTTAAATGCTAGTCTAACCGTGAGACGTCTTTTTAAACTATATTAATACTATTTTTTTAAGAAAATAATTTGTTAATTAGAAAGGTATTTCACGGTTAGATTAACATTTAAAACGTGAATTCACGATTTAAATTCTAGTGTAACCGTGAGATATCTTTTTAATCTATATTAATACTATTTTTTAATAAAATAATTTGTTAATTAGAAAGGTATTTCACGGTTAGATTAACATTTAAACCGTAAATTTCACAGTTTAAATGGTAGTCTAACCGTGAGACATCTTTTAAACTATATTGATAATATTTTTTTTTAATAAAATTAGCACTTTAAGTTACATTCTCAAGTTAATGAGTCTATTTTTACAATTACACATGCTCAAGTTAATTTAGGTACGCATCTATTTATAATTTGCCTTAGTCGAACTCAATATTAGTTTCACAATTTTATTTTACTATTTGTATAATTATTGTTTTTTATAAAATCTTAATTTTAAATTAATGTATTTTTTCATTTAATATACATCTAATGTTTTGAATTAAATTCATGCAGATGTCCTACGTTATCGTGAACGTAAACTATGGGGGAAATTGGGAAAGCGTTGAGTACGAGGACGGTAAACAGATGGATATCGTCTTATCAACAGATGATATCACTGTCTACAACTTGAGACGACAAATAGTTGATATCGTCTTATCAACAGATGCTTTCTTGGGTACTGATTTTGAGATCACCTATTTGAGGACGACACCATCTGGACGTCTTGTTAAATCACCATTGGGGACGGACGAAGAACTCGTGCGCTTGTGCAGAACAGAATCGTCCCCAAAGGTATATATATCTTGGAACAACACGGCATCGTCTTCTCACTTTTATGGTGAACGAGCCGGGGCGTCCTCTTCACATTTCCCTACGGGCGAGCAGACGTACCAGTATGGTGGTTCATTCGACTTCAGCTACCAGGGCACTGATTGACACACATACCTCAATGAGATTGGTAGGGTCGCTACTTCATCATTTCCAACTGACGACGTGTATCGTCCATATCTCAACCTCATAGCGAGTTCATTCCCTTATGTCTCGAGTGCCCGAGAAAATTCAATCCCAGACCTCAATTTTGCGGCCGAGGATAAGCATAATGGGCGTAGCGAGGCGCGGTCTCGAGGCCATGTGTATGAAGTTATAGACGATGAGGACGACCCAGATTACGACGTTGAATCTGATGCTCAGAGCACCGAGAGCGATAGAGCCAGAGACAATTCTGAAAGGTGGCTGAATAGGTCCTTATTTGCTGAGTACACAGCGTGGATATTGGACGAAGGCGGGATGAAAAAATTATTAAGATTGATGTATACAGGTCCGCACGATGACGATGCTGATGAGGATATTGATACAACGCATCCGAGTAATTGGATAGTCCTCATGGTCCCTATCCAACCTGAGAACTCTGCAGTATATGCGGGTGAGGTTAATCTGATTGTTGAAGGGCTTGCTGTTAACGCCATGTACGATACAAAGGACGAACTCACGATTGCAGCCGGTCTGTGGAATTTGGAGAAGAATGCGGAATCAAAGGTAGAGAGGTCGGATAATGGAAGACTATATTTGAAATGCAAATCATCGAAGCAATGCCCCTTCAAGTTACACGCCACCGCCAGCGGAGGCGGCCATTTTTTAGTGATCAAGTTTTGTGGCGATCACACGTGCAATTAGGAAGTAATGGGTTTGAAGAAAAGGAAGCTCCGTTCTACGGTCATTGGGGCATACTTTGCGAAGCGAATTCTACGTGATCGGGAAATAGTGAAGCCAAAGGTCATAATGAACGAGCTAAAGGAAGTTTTTGGTGTCGACATCAATTACGATGTCGCCTTGAGGGGACGAAACCGCGCAATTCAGATGATTTATGGCGAGTACAAAGATTCGTACAAGATGTTGCCGGGCTACCTCGTAATGCTAAAGAAGACAAATCTGGGTACAATCACAAGGATCGACATCGGCAACGATGGCCGGTTCAAACAAGTTTTTGTTGCTCTAGGCGCTACTCGAGTTGCGTTTTCACTCACTATGAGGCCAGTTATTATAGTGGATGGCACGCATATGAAGGGGAAGAACAGGGGAATCATGTTCGTAGCCGTGGCAAAGGACGCTAACGAAGAGTTGTATCCTTTGGCTTACGAAGTAGGGCCTATCGAAAACCACGAGTGCTGGACTTTCTTCATGCGAGGACTCAGAAGTGCATATGGAGCATTGAATGACACATTGATTGTCTCGGATCAGCACATATCCATCATACATGCCGTATCAGTTGTATTTCCCCATGCCTACCACGGTTTGTGTTATTACCACCTGAGTAAGAACTTGGCACACTATGGTAAGCATGTCATCGGGCTGTTTGTACGGGCTGCATACACGTATGATGTGGAGGAATGGAATACGAGAATGGATCAAATTCATGATCTGAACGCCAACGCCCATGCAAAATTGATGGAAATCGGCCCTGCCAAGTGGGCTCGATCGATGTGCCACCTCGACGTTTCAGTAATATGACGTCTAACGCTGCCGAGTCTTTCAATAATACCCTCCTATGGGCTAGGCGTCTACCAATCTGCGCTTCTCTCGATGTTGTGAGGCTTATCATCGAAGAGTGGTTCGATGAACGATGCATAGCCTACCAGCGGGACAATCATCCAATAACGTTGGAGGCGAGGCGAACAATTGCGGATCAGATAGAGCACGCGCGGAAATACAGGGTCACGCAAACATCTCAATTCCAATTTAATGTTCATACATCCCAAAGGACACTTACTGTGAATCTTCAACAGCATGAGTGTCAATGTCTGCGTTGGCAGAGAGACTGTCTGCCTTGTGCACATGCGATCGCGACAATCATGTAAGTCACCTTCAAGGTATCATTTGAATACAATAATCATAATTTAAGTACTTTCAAATTAATTATGTTTTTTTGTCTGATTTTAGGTACCAAGGGGAGGAAGTAGTGCATTACGTTTCACCTTACTACCAACGAGGTACTCATGCAAAAGCTTACGAGCTCCCAATTTTACGTGTACCATATAGATCTACTTGGCCTAAAGAGTTGCGGAGTGCGGAGGTATTGCCCCCAATAAGATTACGTCTACCGGGGAGGCCGAGAGAAAGAAGACGTAGAGGGAGAGGGGAAGCACGCCGACGGGCAAGCCGTGGTTCTCGCAGATGTCCACATTGTGATATGACAGGTCACGTTGGAGCCATGTGTCACTTGTGGATGAAATCATTCAATTAATGTAATTTGTTGCATTACCATGAATTATGTCTGAATTTAATCATATCAATATATCATATAATACGATCACGGTTTGCAACATAATATATAAATCAAGAAAATATTATTCTATTATTAATATTATTTTAATACGATTCACGGTTTTAAAGGTAAATCACGGTTTTAATATGATTCTAACCGTGATATCACGGTTTTAAGTGATAATAAACCGTGTCAAATCACTTTTATAATTCAGTAAAAAATAAAAAATTTATTTACACGGTTTATGTAAGAATGAAACCGTAGTTTACTTAATACCGTGAACCCTAACCGTGGAATCTGGTCAAAATTAGAATCCGGTCAAAACCACTCCTATTTTCACGGTTTGTTGTGAATTTTACCGTGTAAGCACGTTCTAACTCGTGAACCCTAACCGTGAGAAACTCTATTTTGGTTAAAATTAAGGCCAAATTTCGTTTTAATCCGATATCTAATGCTTCAAATCACTTATTTTGTTAATTATTTATACATATAATGACAATTAATTACCTATTACAGCTCAATTTGGAAGAACACGGTCATTAATTCGACTTTGTAGAATGAATTCATCAAAATATTTCCATAATCCATCTTGTGTACTATACTTGTAACTGATGTATTCTAATGACATCGTGACTTTTCTAATGACATTCTAATTAATTAATTATAGTGGTATTTAAATACAGACATTCTTATATTTAAATCGAATCATTTAAATATTCTAAAATATATATCCGAACCAAAATATAATGTTCACAGCTCGGCACCACGTTGCGAAAGAGAAAATATCCGTTTCAGAACCTCTAAGCGAAACGCGGAGAGGTACCTCACGCCAATCCTCTCAATGCGCGGCTTCTTCAGGGCGAAAATCCGATCGATGTACATACAAGCGAACGGTCCGCATGAATACCCGTCCTTCTGTATGTATTGCTGCTCTACGGGGATCCAAACAACATTTAGAAAATAGTGATGCTTCTTCATCCGTGGATGTTGTTCCCAATATCCAACCTTTTGCAACACTCTGGGCCACAGTTTCAGGATCAGGTAGAGCTGGACCAGACGATACTTTCTGTCAGCGTGATTAGGGAGCGTATGTAGAAGTGAGTTGTATACCTCCATCGTCCACTCGTCAGTCTGTACTCGGCAAATAACCCAATGATCGGAGGCAACGTGGCAAAAAACACAAACTGCAAATTAAAACAGCACATGACAAATGAGAAACAAGTTCATAATAGAATTAGTGACTCAAAATCCAAATAAAAGATCAACATATTCGTGTGTTTAATTTTTATTTTCCAAAACATCTTATGAATTTAGTTTTATATAATTAGTATAATGCATTTAAGCACTAATAATAATACGTAATAAACACACAAAGTTTAAATGAAGAAACTTACACAAGTTGCGTTCATCCAAACATCGTACGAACCAACGCCGTGAAACCAATTCCCGAGATCAGCTGACAGCTTGTAATCACGATACTTTAGATTCGACTTCGCCATTGCCGTTTGATCTCCACTGTGAAAATCTATCAGGGCCCTCCTCAACTCGTACTGTCAATAAATATCTTGATTTAGAGATTACACAAAAAAAATAAAAAAATATATTCATTTAAAAAGTATAAAAAAAACTCACATATACGCCTATTCCAAGGAGAACGGTGCCTCTCTCAGCTAGAGACGGACACAAAGAAAGTCCATGTTGGAGTCGACTCCACCAATAAACAGTGTACAGTTCCATGATCTATAATGCACACAAAGTATTAATGAAAAAATAATAATGGACTACGTATCATAAATAATAATAATAATATAAAATAAGGACCGTTCTAACCTCGGCTGAGAACTGAATATGAGGGTGTTCGATCTCATCGAACAAAGACTGGTTCATCTGAAAAGGCGGGTCCTGCAGGTTCCAGACGTAGGAATTCGGCCCACTTAGTCTGAATTCTTGATACATCTGTTTGATTGTCGGGCCGGAATACGGTGTCGGAATAGCCGGGACAAAGGGGCTCTGTAAAGCAGCCAATGGCCTCACGGTCCGTCCCCCAACACGGACCCGACGTACAGGCGTCATTCCTACAACATCTGAATCCGCATCACTGTAGTCACCCCCCTGCAGATTGTCGGGGTCTTCACTCACTGGTTGATGGGCAAGCACTGGCTGCAGTACGGGATGTACCCAATCCATCAGGGCATCTTATCTAGGTCCCTGATAAAAGACGAGTGCGATAACTCCGCATCCTCGACCTCAGCCTCTCGAAATGGAGACGTCCTTGATCTCTGCCCTACTGGCTCTGTAAAAAGCCCGAACATGTGCTCAAAACCCGGAGCGGCCTCGGGGCTAGGTGCCCTCTGCTCAATATGGGCACCGACGTCGTCGTAACGAGCTACGTGGGCCCCGTCACATGAATGTCAGCCTGCCAAGGGGATGTGGCTAGGTGCCCTCTGCTCAATGTGGGTGCCGTCATTGTCGTAACGAGCTGCGTCGGCCCCGTCACATGAATGTTGGCCTGCCAAGGAGATGTGGCTAGGTGCCTTCTGCTCAATGTGGGTGCAGTCGTCATCGTAACGAGCTGTGTGGCCCCCGTCAACTGAATGTCGGCCTGCCAAGGGGACGTGGCTGCCATGTGATGGTGCTCGATGACGAGAATGCATGCCATGGCTCAAGCTAGATGACGACTTTCCGAAGATCCCCTTCAGGTGCCCTGCCATGAACTTGGCGATACGAGCCATGACTCCGGTCTCTGACGTATCCCGAGCCAGGCGTTCCATGACCTTGTCGGCCCACGCGTCATTATCACATCCTTGAGGGCACGGATCCCCGTGTACACAATAGACGAGGCCCGAGGACCTATCGGGGAGTGAACTATCAACCCTCGGCCTCTTCGACGTACTCACACGAGCCGTGAAGGCCGGGATAGGTGCTCGACCCTCTAAATTTGCCCGGGTGGCACTAGGATGGCGACGTTAGGGCTGGACTACTTGCCTCGAATCACGACACCTCAACTTATCAATCACTCTCACCATATCTCTGGCATCCTTTGTTTGCCTCTGCTCCGGAGGCGCTTTTTTCCAAAAATGACGTGTATTCAGGTTAAACCGAACTTATAACGGGTCTTGGCACTCGAATAGAGACTGAAAGTAATAAGAGGTTCGTTCCTCTTCATCAGGTTCGAGTGTGGGGTTGACTTCGAGCTGCATAAACAAAAGAAAAATGCATAACCATTATGAATTTTCCAATCTTCACCTCTCTCTGAAAATAGCCATTTTTTGAATTAAAAGCATGTTACACGGTTTGAACTTAAACAAACCGTGTGATCACGGTTTCAATAGAGATCAAACCGTGAAAAATGTTTTTCACTGTTTAAAACTAAATGAAACCGTGTATTCACGGTTTAATTTAAGTTCAAACCGTGAAATAAATATTTAAACATAAAAAATTGAAATTTTAAATTAAATTCGAATCTAAACAATTATTATGAAATCAATATTATTATGAGTAATTAACTAATAATTAATTAATAAAATGTACAAAAAACATTTTACTTACTTTAATTATTGATAAACTAAATAATCCATAAATATTATTTTAAATAATTAACATAATTATTAATTAATGCAGTAAAAAGAGTAAAAATAGTATATACCTCTGGATTGTCAAAGAAACCAATGAAGTCCGCATGCGACGACCCAAGTTCCCATCTCCTAAGTCGTGGGGTCTCGTACTCGTTGCGACGTAACCCAATTGCATGCCCTAAAGCAGGAATGGCCTCGACGGCCCAAATGAACATCGCCCACATGGGCCCGTAGAGATGGTAGGCACCCCTATTTTTTTGGCCTCCTATTTCTGTGGGGTCCTTCTTCGCCACTCCGAGCTAGTGGCACATGATCTGGAACGACCATGATCTCCACGGAAATTCCGCACATCGCTGTGGATCCTCTACTAATGTCCAGGCCCAATCATCAACATGTCTGTCAGGGTCACGACATAGTAACACGTAGTAGTAGATAATGAGGTTGGCTGCGCTAAAGTATTACTCCGGAGTCCCTATGACTTTAGATACATCTTTAAAATGATTCAAGAGCTCTTTAACTTGCACCTGACGTCCGCTGTAATAAGTATGGAAGAGGCTCGACTGTGGGATGACGTGATTGCGACCGTGGGGATTAAAGGTCGTAGGGCCGAAGCATAATCCAGTCACTAGGCAGAATTCTTGAGGCCCAAACCGAATATCCCGTCCACCTACGTGGAACAACCTCTCGAATTCGTGTTCTTCACCCCTCCACAACTCCCTAGCCAATAACTCGTGCAAGACACGCTTGGCATTCCCGAACTTCCTAAGCACGAGAATCTTTCCAAATGGAGATTCGTTCGCAAATCGTCTCAAGAGATCATGTCCACCAATGCGATTTAAATGATAAATTACGCCTTGAATCACATTGATTCTGTTGTAACTAGTTATTTCACCCGGGAATCCTTGCATACGAGGCCTGTACCATGCGTACCTAGGCTGTAAAATAATAGTGCAAAAAGATTCATTAATCTTCTCTGCAATGCAATGCAATAGTGTGAACTTAAACAAAACTGTGTGCCCACGGTTTAATTTAAGTAATTTCACGGTTTCTATTTAAAACAAACCGTGACTTCACGGTTTGATTTAATTTAAACCGTGAAGTTTGATGACTCAGCAAATTTCACGGTTTCTTCTTAAATCAAACCGTGAGAACACGGTTTGTTTTAAATAGAAACCGTGAATCATGATGAGTCATCAATTACACGGTTAAATACTCATTCAAACTGTGAGGACACGGTTTCAATTTACTTCAAACCGTGAAATATGTATAATTCGCAAATAAATCCATATATATTTAAGATTTCGAATTCATAATTTACCCAATAAATCCCAATAAATCCAGATTTCTTGCATACAAATCGAAATATTAATGCATTTTATACACATTATAATTTATAATTCTATTCAAGAAAACATAAAATCATTAAATCATTACATAAGAATTCATTTAAGAAACTAAAAAAAACTCAAAATTCAATTACTTTTTAAATAATAAATAACAAAGAAGAGAAGAAGAAAATTAGAAAAATTACCGGAGGATGCAGGATGAGGAAGGTTTCGACGTTCTTCCATCGTCGGAACACGATGTACTTGAGCCGGGACTTCGACTCCTTCATCTTCGGAACCCGAATTGGAATTGGCCATAGTTTTGTCTTCTTTTCTCTCTATCTCACGGTTGAAAAAAAAATTGGGGGCTAGGGTTCACGGTTTGTTGAATCGTGAGAGTGAGAGAGATTTGAGAGAATCGTGAGAATGAGAGAGATTGAGTCTCACGGTTGAAAAAAAAAATTGGGGGCTATGGTTCTTGAATCGCGAGAGGGGCGAGAGAGAAAAAGCCGTGAAAGGCTTGCCAAAAAAAATAATAATAATAACCCTAAACATGAATAACCAATTTTCATTCTGTTTTTTTTTTTTTTTTTTTTAATTCGGTCAAGTCAAATACAACAAAAGAATAAAAAAATTCACCCATCGATAAAGAAGTCCAGCCTTTGCAGACTTCCATGTGAAAAATTTGGGCCCCATACCATTATTTTAATAAATTGGGTATTTTTTGTAGATGTAAATTGAGAATGAGTATTTTGTTAATCTGATTTTTTAAAATGGGTATTTTTAATTTCCGCCCAATAAATTAAGTATCGAAATTAGCAAACTGTCGTTCCAACTTCCAAATTTTAACTATTTGTAGATCAATATACACCATATTCATGAAATTAAATACTCCCTCCGTTTTTATTTAAGTGTCATAGTTACTATTTTTATTATTTGTTTTTAAGTGTCCCATTTCAGAATTTGATAACATAATAACTACATTTTTTTTCAATTTTACCCCTACAATTAATGTTATATATAAGGTGGTGTGCAGAAAAAGAGAATAATAAATGAGGTTAAAATATAAATTTACACATTTCTTTATTATTTGCGATTTGTTGACCGGGACATTAAAAAAACAGAGGGAGTAAATGATTAACTCTAATAAGACACGTATGTGTGTATATATTTGTATATATATGTAAATTAAAAAAAAAAGAAAATGAAATGAAAGTTAGGGAAAAAGAAAATGTGACACAGTGACAGCAAAAAAGCGGGGGGAGCAGTATAGTATGCAAAAAGAAAAAGAAAAGATGGTCAAATTGAGCCTCGAAGACTACTTCCGATTCTCTCTTCTATCTTTATCGATTTTCTAATTTTAATTTTCTCACTTTCTTTTAATTATTAGTTGTATTATTTATTTTGTTTGACGAATACTTAATCGGAAAATAGTCATATATAAACACTCCTACTAATATGCATTTCGTAGCAATATAACTACGTACATAATAATTCTTGAAGTGACTAGAAATATAAGAATTTAAAATTACGTACGTACGCATGGAGGAGAATATACAATAAGATAAGAGAATATACAATATAAATAGTGGGGTCATTTTTAAAGAATAGAATATTCAATATCCTTGGTAAGAAAAAGAAAAAAAATACTCTAGCTTATCCAACTATGATGAGTCGACTCAACGGATATGCAAGCATAAAGCACATGTAGTAATATTTTCTTGTGAATAATAAATTTATATTTCATCATATATTTATATTATAGGATTATATACAAAAGAGCATATTTATAATTTACATAAATATATAAAAGTAGAAAAGATATGATTTGTTGGACGGTGCCATGCACGATGATGCATGCTGAGTTGTCTAGCTACTGAAAAAAGAAAAACGACCATGTCTTATATTCTGTGTCTACTAATACCATAATTAGAATCCATTTGTTGTGCTGTATAATATAGTCTCTATGTTCCACTCAACTTGGTCTGTTTGATTATTTTATACTATACATTTTGAATAAAAATATGTCAAATCAAGTGGGACGGAGGGAGTACGAATGACACCTCAATATTCTGTTTGTTTAAAAACACTAGATCACATGTAAAATAAGGGTCCGATACGAGTTATACTGATTACTGAGATTATGTATCATAGCACATACTAGGTGAAAATTATTTTAATTATTCAACTAACTAAATCTTTATATTTTTACTCGAATTTAGTGATTTATAAATGTTGCAGATAATTTGATATATCTAACCAAACGAGGTACATACATATATATATATAAAATACCGCGTAAAACACCATAATCATACATTTCAAACATAATATATTTTCAAATAAGAAAGCATTTAGAGTAAAACATTAACTATCATATGTGTATTTGGAAATATGTACATAATGGAAGAAATGAAATGATCAAATGTAGTAATATTGGAAATAAAGTAAAGCATGGTATATGTATAGGAGTATACTATTGGATGTATATAGAAAAGCGAATGTGTGTAAAATCTGCATGGTGGCTGCAGCAGCAATCTCTTTATTCTCTTTAAGTTTTAGTTCTTTTTATGCGATTCCACTCAATCTTTACCTCGATTATTGCACCTATTTCCCCAATATATATACCAACTCATCTCCAACAATTTTTCACATACTCATCTCTTCACTAAATTTCCATTTAATTTCACATATTCAAGGTATGTTTGCTCTTCAAAGTATACATAAATATATGTAGAAGTAGAACATGCATGAATGTTTGCTATATCATTCATCAAGTATATAGTTTCATGCATTACAACAAATTTATATCGATTTCTATGTCATCTATGTATCGAATTGCAATTTTTTACTACCTCATAAATATTATTGTTTTTCGTTCAACCTAAATTGCTGTCTCCGTCACTATTTCAACATGCACATGTTTTAGAATCGTTAAATATATATCATAGGCTCATAATACTGCTCGTTATGAATAGTAAATACTATCATATATATGCATAATAAAGTGCAACTTATGTAAAGTGTAACAAATAATTCAACAAATACAATAGTAAAAAAATATTATATAATATTCAAATTGATTGATTAGGTTTGAGGTTTGAGAATGAACCGGCCGGGCGATTGGAACTGCCGGGCTTGCCAGCACCACAACTTCCAGAGGAGGGACACGTGCCAGCGGTGCGGCGACCCGAAGCCCGACTACGGGAGGGCCGGGCTTCAGGCCGCCACATTCGGCTTCACCACCGGGCCCGACGTCCGGCCCGGCGACTGGTACTGCGCCGTCGCTAACTGCGGGGCCCACAACTTCGCCAGCCGCTCCACCTGCTTCAAGTGCGGCCTCTTCAAGGACGACCTCCTCGCCGGCGGCGGCGGAGGCGGCGGTGGAGGTGGAGGTGGAGGTTTCGACAGCGACTACTCGCGGGGCCGCGGTTTTGGATTCGGTAGCGGTGGCGGAGCCGGCGCCGGCGGCCGTGCTGGGTGGAAATCCGGCGACTGGATTTGCGCCAGGTAAGCGAATTAGTGACGTGTTATATTGTTGGAATTTTGATTTTGATTTTTGTTTTTTTACGGGATATATATATTTTGTTGAAAGAATATAGTATATAATTTAAATTAAATGAACAGGTTTGGATGCAACGAGCATAATTTCGCGAGCAGGATGGAGTGCTTCAGGTGCAATGCGCCCAGGGAATCTAGTGGCAACTCTTTGTTCTAATTAGCCCATACAAGATTCTCTATTTTTGGGTAAATATTTTTTAACAAAATAAAAATATAATTATTTGAATTTTGAGTAAATATTTTCCTTTCTTGATTGGTTTGGAATTGATTATTTTCTCTTTTTCTTTTTCAGGTCGAAGTTGAGAAAAGTTATGAGATTAAAGCAACGATACGAGAAAAGAGTGAACGAATTCGAGCTCTTTAAGAGAGTGATGCTCTTTAAAATGATCTTAGGATTATGATTTAGCTACTTTTAATTTCTTAATTTTATTTTTCTGTTTATTAGTCTTGATTTCCTTATTTAGGGAATTAGCATTAGGTGAATTGTTGTTGCAATTTTTATGATGGTAGAAAGAAAGTTATTAGTACTTGAGTGTGTAAGGTTTTGCTATAGTCAAGATGAGATGTAGAAGCGTTTGTATTACTTCTTGTGCTAACTAGTTTGTATCCCGTCGAAATTCGACGGGTACCACCTTATAGTATACTCCGTATTTTATAAATAAAAATATATCAAAAATAATTTATATTAATCAATCCGAATTGAAAATAGCCCGAAGGATTTTGCTAGATTAATCGAAAGTTTTGAAACGATGCCCATTATGTGTCTAATATTTTTTTAGTTATTATAAAAATTTGACAATCATAACTATCGATGCGTACTAAAAGAATTTCAAAAATTTATTGTCCAAATGAGTCACCTCAAAATTAATTTGTTGTTTAACATTTACTATTATTTATTTTTTTTCAAAAATTTGACAAACATATACTAAAAATATACTAAAAGAGTTTTAAAAAAATGGCAAATGGGTCAACTCAAAGTCGAATTAGTGTTATGGTCAAAATATATTAACCTATAAATAGTGTAGTCTGATCAACCGGAACTGAAAATAGTCTAACCCCTTATTGGTCAACTGGTCACCTCAAAATCGATTTTGTATCTAAATATTAAAAAATTATTTTTTGTTACCAAAATTTGACAATCATAGTAGTTATCAATACATACTAAAAGAATTTCAAAAAAAGAAAAGAAAAGAAATTTTTGACCAATGGCCACCTCAAAGTCGAAATAGTGTCCTCGAACTAAAAATAGGCCAACGTGCCACCTCAAAAACTTCAAATTAGGCCGTCGTGCCACCTCAAACTCAATTATTTTTGTATGTAATATATACGGAGTATAATTTTTGTTGCACAAGTTTTACAATCATAGTTATCAATACACACTAAAAGAATTTCAAAATTTCATGGCCAACGGGCCACAAATTCATTTTGTATCTAATATATGCTCATATTTTTTTGTTGCAAAAATTTGACAATCGTGGTTATTGGTACAATACTAAAAAAATTCAAAAACTTTTTAGCCAACAGACCACCTCAAAATCGAAGTTTTGTTAAAGCTAAAATATTTTAACTTGAAAACACTTTGGCCTGATCAACCCAAGCTAAAAATGGTCGATGATGTTGTATCCTGTCGAAATTCAACAGGTATCAATTTATAGTATATTTCATAAATAAAAGTATAAAATAGTATGATTTTTCCCAAAATATTTTAACCCAAAAACAATTTATCCTAACTAACCTAAATGGAAATGTAGGTCCCGATAAGTAGTTATTGGTGTATGGGGGGGGGGGGGAATACACCAATTAGCCAACAGTTTTGACTTTTCAAAACGATTTGATCTAACTGAGTCGTTACTCAAGTTTATCAGAGCAGCTTAGTTTTTCCAGCTCAATCAGTAAACTGCTGAGCTTGCAAAACTAATCTGCGTGCGGAAGTTTGGTGGAAAGGTTGGCTAACAGTTTTCAAAGACAGTGCTCATGCAAGACAAGTTACGATAGTGTAGGTTGTGAGCATGCAAACTGTGTGAATGAAGATGTAAGATAAATAACAACAGAGAGAAACACCAGGAGTTTTTATCGTGGTTCGGAGTAAACAGCTCCTACGTCCACGCTAGATTCCGTCGAATCTGTAATCCCTTAACTTGAGATTTTCACTCCTTTTAACACTGGTGGAGGTCCTCCTTAGACTGAATCTAGCACGTTTCTTGAGTCGTGTCTCTTCTTACTTTACATACAATCTTACATACGATCTTACTAATGCTAAACAACTAGCACTAATATCCAAACTAGAAAGCTGTGAAAAGCTATCACCGTTAGGAATACAACTCTATCAACTACACTGCATATCAACTGTGATGGTAGTGAGAGTGTGTGTGATGTGTTCTAGTAAGACAGTTTCCAGATAGATCAGAAATCTACAAAGATCAACACTTGGGAAAACTCTAGTAATTTCGAGTGTTAATTTGAGCAATTTTCAGCTTGAGATTTCTGCAGCGTTTTAGCTTGTGTATTGATTTTCCCGTTATTTCTTTCTGGAATGAGTTGAGGTATTTATAGTGAAGCATTTGAAATAGAGCCGTTGGAAGTGTGTCAGGATTTGCAGTACCGTACACTGACACAATTCTTGTCGTTGGGTGAGAACAGGTTCCTCAGCCACAACTCAGGTTGGTCTTCACAGGTCGACCTTCCTATACCTCGAACTGTCTTCGGTCTTCTGTAACCTTCGTGTGAAATCTTCGAGTATTGTAAGAGCAGGTTACATGGACAGATTACATAATGGAACAGTATGACAGGTTTGAGTAGATTAGGTACAAGGTTGCACTACCAACCTTGACCTTTACATAAGCAACCTGTCCGGGTTAAGCTTGATTGATCCAAACACGGAGACCAGCCTGTTCCACTTAAAAACTTATATCTAAGTGTGGTTTCTAATAGCATTATCAAAACTCAATTTCAAAGGGTTCCCAACAATTTCCCCCTTTTTGATAATGCCGAAACCCACACTTTACATTTTGGCTTAGAAGTTTTGAACTTAAAAATATGACCAAAGGTTTGATACATAGCCAATCTGCATGAGAATAAATGTTAGAAAATTTAAAGCATAACATGCAAAGGCCTGGACAAAGAGAGTTTGTCGTCAGGAACAAAAGATGATCATTTTCATTTATAGTATCAACTGAATTGATATTCACATATTACAGGGTTGATACATAAAATAAATGAAAGCGATCAGGTTACTTCCTCAGTGACTTGAATCTGTCTTCGGTAATCTTGTCCAAGCTTACAGTTCCCATGGCTACGTAGATGCTGTCGCGAATCGACCTGTACTCATCACAGCTTGTGGTCTTGCAGCCATACTGAGCTACGACACTCCTTATGAAAGTATTGATCTTGTTGATGTCTGGAGTGTTGGTGTCACAGATAGTGGGAGGTCGGAAAGTCTTTTTCTTAGGCGGATTTAGCGTGATCTTTTCTTTTGCAGCTTTCGCCCTGACTCTCTTTATGAATTCGCGATCTGGGAAAGTCTGCGCCAGTTGTTGAAGGCAGTTTTGGTGTTGCCAGTGTAGCGAGCATCAACCTGCAGCCAGTAGTGGTGCAAGATGAATTGATTGATGAACTTATCCCAGATCAGCTGATCTTCCACTGGTAACCAATTGGACAGTACTCTCTTATCAACCTGTTCCTTGTAGCTTTCAAGTCCTCTGAAGCTTGCCACGCGAGCTTTGTCCCTTGCCCTCTGTTTCTTCAGTTCATCCAGAAACAACTTCTGCTTGCCTTCATTCTCGCAGTCTTCTGCGGTATATCCAGCTTCTGCCATCATTCGGATGAGGGTGGCTTCACCCTGTACTTTTTCTTGTTCAGACAACTTGGCAGCAGCAGGTTGAGGGGCAGTTGTCACGGGCGGAACAACTTCTGATTGTGTCACAGGTTGGTAAGAGCGACCTGTGCCTCTGCCTTGAGGCGGTTGAGTAACCTATTTCTCCTTTCCTTTCCCTTTTGCAGCAGTACGTTTGCCTTTCCCTTCCCCCTTTTTGGCATTATCATCAATTAGGTTCTGAACAAGGGTGTTGAGGAAGGCTTGCTCGTCGGAAAGTAAGGACAGGTCTGTGCAGAACTTTTCCTTGAACTGCAGGAGGGAGTTGATGTTCCCTTGCATCTCCTCCTCTTTCTTTAATGAGCTTGAAGTGGTTTGAGTGAGCTTCGTAGTAAAGTCGTGTATGATCTGATTGAGTTGCTCAAACTCAAAGTTCAAGCCATCGATGGAGGATTGGGAGGACAATCTTCAGTTCGGACAGCTGGTGCGGAAGCAGCTTATTCGTTTCAGCTCACAGTTGGGTGGAGATGAAGGTTGCGAACTGGCTGGCCACAACTTCCTTGATCACTAGTGGCATTTCGTCCTTGATGTTGGACAGCATGGCGGATGCAGCTTTCTCCATTTCTTCAATTTTGTCCGCAAGCTTCTGGTGTTCAGCAACCTCTGTGGCCTTCACCTTGGACACCTCTTCAATAATGAAATTCTTCAAATTGTCTTGCATCGCAGTGAGAGGAGTGCCAACGGTTGCAATAGAGTAGACAGGTGCACGATCAGGATCGGACTCTGTGTCTTCGCTGTTCCGGGTGGGAGAGCGAATTGGACTGAAGTCATCATCCTCCAGAAACCTAAAATTATAGGAGCTGCGATCATTAGAGTAGAAAGGTTTCAGGTCAAGATTAAGAGCCTTGGCCTCTCTCTTCATCCTAGAGAGAACGAACTTCTTGAAGCAGTCGCGAGCTTCAGGAATTGAAGCATAGCCGAAATACTGTCCAAGTGTGTGCTCTTCAATCGCCAGCTGTTCGATGGGAGAAATGAGGAAGATTGACTTTAAGTCATAGTAAGATTTGTCCTTCCCATCGAGCAACGTTCGCAGTCTGTACGCCATCTGCCTGGTCTCCGGTGTGAGATCAATTCCGGGAAAAGACTCCATGACGGTCTTTTCTACATTGATTTCGATGGAGTTGACCAGCATGACAACTGCAGTTTTCACAGGATCTTCCTGTACATCATCATCGTCGGATGATATGATGATGTTGATGTCAAGCTCTGGAGGGGAGCTGTGATGATGAGAGGCTCTACCGGACTGCTGGTGGACAATAATGGAAGAGTTGGAATGCTCTTCCTCAAAATCTGTGTCGTCAGCAGGTTGGGACACAGATTGACTCTGTCCAGCTTTCTCCAGAACTTGTGCTGCGATCTGTTCAGTGATGTCTTTATATGAGGGGAAGGTTGGGCGAGCAGGTTGGGGGCTGCACTTCCATCTCAGCGAACTCCATATGCAACCTGCGTGAGATAGAGTTGGAGATTTAATCATCACAGACTTGGCAGGTCTGTCGAGCTATTTGCTGGGGGCGAGCTGTCTCTTCCGTCTGATGTCTCGCTGTTCTGGGGGTACCCAGGCTGGATTGGACCTGCCCATTTCATACAAAAATGGCTTTACCACGTCATCATTTTTGGCAAAGACTGTCATATCGACCCCAATGATCAAGTCCTTGGGGACCTTCTCCTTGTTGAATGGCGTCATTCCAGTCCAATGAAGGTCGGGGTGCAGACACTGGATGAGAGAGCAGATCTTGGTGCCTAGGCGCAGATTCCGGGCAACACGGAATTCAGTCAGCTCATCGCCTTCGAAAGTTATCGAGAGCTGCTTGACTTCTTCATTAATCAGTTCGAGAAGGAATCTGGCCCAGTTCATGTCTAGACCCTGCACGATTGCAGTCATCACCCTGAACTTTGCTGGAGTGACAGCGTCGTGGTTACCGGAGTAACCAAGAAAGACTTTGTGGACAAAGCCGAAGAGGGCTCTGTACGCAGGTCGCAACAAAGGTCACGAGAACCTTCTTCCATCATATTTTGCTGCTGGTTGCATCAGGGCTTTCTGGTACACAGCTTCTAAATCTGCATCCGGAACATCCAAAATGAAACCCATGGGCTTATGATACAGGATCTCCACAGTTCCTGAATCAGCGATGCCGTAGGTTCGAGAGATGAGCGGGAGAATGTGGATGGGCTCATCGGGCACATTAGGTATTGGAAGATGAAATTGGGCAGAATCGACGTCTTCTGGGCAAAAGTAGGAGAGAATAAACATCGCTACTTGTTGCGGAAGCCAGAATTTTAGCTCATGAGTGATTATTTTGAAAAATCCGTCCGCTGCTTTGATGGCGGAGTACATCTCGTTCAAGCCGGCGTAATCATATGTAGAGAGATTTGCGGAGGGCTCCATGAGAATGTACTGCTGCATGTACTGAATCTTCTGTTCCGTCGTTGTAGGAAGATTGTAAGAGGTAGATTCTCCTGCCATTTCGTAAAAGTGTGAGTAAACTTTGAATGTCGAGTTTTTGTTGGAAAGTTGCAGAGAAAAATGGCGGAAGAATTCAGAGGTTTGAATGAGAATGACGATACACAGTTATATGAGTACATATATAAGATAAAGTGGGCGGTTGAGATTGAAGTATGTCAACCATTCAACGGATAGGATTAAAACCCTAGAGATCCGTGAGGGAGTGGGCGCGTGGGGTGAATGTGAAGCCCACTCGCACAACTCTTACACTCAACCGTCGCCTCGCATTTAATGCGGATTTGACACTGTGCATGCGCTTTTTGACATTTATGGAAAGTGCAGTGCGAATGTTATGTATTGTGTTAGAAAATCCTTAACAAAGATTTCAATAAATAACAAAACACATGCATCAATAAATGAACATGATTGATAAGGCATAATTCAAAAACATGGAGACTGATACAGGTCGTCCATGACACTTCCCTATGCAAGCTGTGACTTATCCATAATTTTTGATTTCGCAGTTTCCACCTTGCTGAACTGTCCTCTGGCAGTTTTTTTGACTTTCGTGGAAAGATTCTGCTATGTTAAGTGGAGGTTGTTGTGACATCTCCGGTTCTCCCTTGAAAGTTGGCCAGTAATTTTGACTTTTAACGCAGTTTGTGTCCTCAGGCTGCGTGTCGCCGAACTGCTTCTATTGAGCTGCAGTTTCCAAGTTAGTCTGCTTTTTGCTGACCTGCTCTAGCGAACTGCTTTTGTTGGCGTGCAGTTTCCAAGTCAGTCTGCTCTTGGCTGACCTGCGCTAGCGAACTACTTCCATTTTCTGACTTAGGCTGTGTATCCATTCTGAGCATTCCAAGCTTTCCACACAGCATATTGAATCTCTCTTCCATGAGAGGTTTTGTTAGAATATCAGCTCTTTGGATGTCAGTGTGGATTTTCTCAACTGTTATATCTTGTTTTTCCATGTGATCTCTGATGAAGTGATGTCTTATATCAATATGCTTGCATCTGGTGTGGTAGACAGGATTCACAGTGAGTGCTATAGCGCTTGTTCTATCACAAAATATGAGAACTTTCCGAACCGTGACTCCATAATCTTTGAGTTGTTGTTTCAACCAAAGAATCTGCACACAGCTCCCTGTCGCCATGTACTCAGCTTCTGTTGTTGAAGTAGCAACTGAAGTTTGCTTCTTTGAAAACCAAGATATTAACTTGCTTCCAAGAAACTGACAAGTCCCTGAGGTGGACTTTCTATCCAGTTTGCATCCTCCATAATCTGCATCTGCATAGCCGGTTAGTTCAAAATTATCATCACAAGGGTACCATAATCCGAAGTTTACAGTTCCCTTGACATATCTAAGAATTTTCTTGGCGGCTTCTAGATGAGATTCCTTTGGATTAGCTTGATACCGAGCACATATTCCAACTGCAAAAGAAATATCGGGTCGACTTGCAGTAAGATAAAGTAAAGAACCAATAATTCCCCTATACAAAGTTATGCTGGCAGGTTTCCCTTCAGAATCTGGATTCATCTTTCCATTTGCCATCATTGGAATCTTTAGTGGTCTGCTATCTTGGACACCGAATTTGGTTGCCTAGCTCTTTAGCATATTTAGATTGACAAATGAAGATGCCATCCGCAGATTGCTTGACCTGCAGGCCGAGGAAGAAGTTCATCTCCCCCATCATGGACATTTTGTACTCATCCTTCATGAGTTCTCCGAACCTGTCACATAAAAACTTTGACCTAAATCCAAAGATAATGTCATCAACATAAATTTGCACAAGAAGAATATCATCCTTGTACTTGAAAGTAAACAAAGTTTTGTCGACCGATCCCCTTTTAAAACCAGAATGCAGTAGGAATGTAGACAACGTTTCATACCAAGCTCTAGGAGCTTGTTTCAAACCATATACTGCTTTGTGAAGTTTGTAAACTTTCTCTGGACTTGCTTCCTCGAAACCTGGTGGTTGTTCAACGTAAACTTCTTCACCAAGAATTCCATTGAGAAAAGCAATCTTCACGTCCATTTGGTAGACTTTGAACCTCTGATGAGCCGCATATGCTAGAAACAGCCTAATTGCTTCTAGTCTTGCCACTGGTGCGTAGGTCTCATCATAGTCTATCCCTTCTTGTTGACAGTAACCTTTGGCAACTAATCTTGCCTTGTTTCTGATTACTTCAGCATTTTCATCTTTCTTATTCCTAAACACCCATTTTACATCAATTACTCCTTGATGTGTAGGACGATCAACTAGTGACCATACTTCGTTTCTTTTAAACTCGTTGAGTTCCTCTTGCATGGTTGTGACCCGGTCATGATCGGCAAGAGCTTCTTTAACAGTTTTGGGTTCAGAGTAGGAGAGATAACAACTTAGTAGACAACTTTCACCTATATGTCTTCTTGTCTTCACACCCGCCTTTGGGTCCCAACAATAGATCTTCAGGATGAGCATCGACCCATCTCCTTCGACGAGAGATTTCTTCTTCTGTGAGGATTAGTTCAGGGTCTGGTATGGGATCCTCAAACTCAGGTAGAGGTTGAGGAGTGAAGGGATCAAGCTGTTCAAATTGTTCAGCAAGCTGATCCACTGACAGTTCTGCATTGACTGCAGGTTCTGTTGAAATTTCTGGATCAGTTGAAGAAGAGCTGGTTGGAGGAGCTTCGGTTCTCCCTTGGTTTATTCCCCCTTGCTGAATGGGTGGACTTTGTGGATTGAAACCTTGTACAGGCTGACTCTCTTCGTCTTCCAAGTCGGTTGGACTCCAGATTAGTATTTCATTTCGAAACTGCGTGTTGGAGCCTGTTTGATTGTGATTTGCGCCTGTACTTTTTTCAGGTTGAGTCTCCCTGTACTCACAGATAGATTTATCAAAAACAACATGTGGTGTTACTTCCACAATCTGAGTCTTCTTGTTAAAAACTCTGAAAGCTTTGTTGATCTCTGAATATCTTATAAATATTCTTGGATCCGTTTTGCTATCAAATGTTTTTAACTGTGATTTCCCATTATTATGAATGTAACACACGCAACCAAAAGATTTAAGATATTTCAATCGAGGTTTCTTATATTTCCACAACTCGTATGGAGTTTTTCCATGTCGTTGATGAATGATTGATCTGTTCTGAGTGTAGCAAGCTGTGTTGATTGCTTCCGCTCAGAACTTCTTGGGAAGATTGGTTTCATTCAGCATTGTGCGAGCTGCTTCCTTTAGCGACCTGTTGCGTCGTTCAACAACACCATTCTGTTCTGGTGTGTGAGCTGCTGAAGTTTGATGTGTGATTCCATTTCTAGTACAGTAGGACTCAATCATATGATTAAGAAATTATGTTCCTCGATCGGATCTAATTGAGATCACACTTTTATTTTTCATGTTTGACAGTTTGATGAGCAGCGCAGGTAGCTCCACTAGTGTCTCATTCTTTTTATGTAAGAAAATAACCCAAGTATATCGTGAGTAATCATCAACAATAACAAGAGTATACTTTTTACCGTTAATGCTTCTAGGAGTTACTGGACCAAATAAATCCAAGTGGAGTAATTCCAAGATTCTACTTGTGTTGTGAGCTGCAATGCTTGGGAATGACGATTTGGTCTGCTTTCCAGCTTGACAGGCTTCACAAACATGATCTTTGTAGTAGACTTGATCTGGAAGGTCATCTGCGAGCTTCTTGCGAGCAAGCTTGTTGATGGCTTTGAAGTTTAGGTGACACAGTCTCTTATGCCATAGCCAGCTCACTTCAGGTGCAGATTTGGTGACCAAACAGGTTTCTTTCTCATCTGACCATTGTACTATGTACAAGTTATCCTGCAAAATACCGGTAAGAAGAATCTCTTCTCCTTCCTTGTTCTTTATAGCACATTTGTTAGTAGAAAATTCTACTCTTTTTCCAGTAGAGCAGAATTGGCTTACTGAAAAGAGATTATGATTTAAACCTTCAACATAAGTGACATTAGATATTGTTGTTTTACCAACAATTAGATTACCGTAACCTCTTATTTTCCCTTTAGAGTCTCCTCCAAAAGCGACTAGAGGTCCGTCACATTGATGAAGTTTGTAAGCAAGCTTCTGTCGCAAGTCATGTGCGTTGTGCATCCACTATCAATGATCCAGACCATGTCGCGAGCTGCTCGCTTTCTCCTTTGAGCTTTCCCATCATGCAATTAGACAGTTTTAGCAACCCACATGAATATGGGTGCTTTGTTAGCAGGTTGAGTTTTAGCAGCTTGGTTTCCAAGCTTCTTCTTTTGAGAACTTCTGTTGACTCATGGCTTGGTCCATTGCTTATTTGAGTAGAAGGTTTCATTAGAGTATGCAGTTTGCAGTTGGTAAAGAGCAAGTTGATAATGATCATTTCGATAGCACTGCTCCATATATCCACATCTGCAGCGATCATTTCCAAATCCACTTCCATGTGGAAATTGATAGTGCCTACTTGACAGCTCAGGATATTGGTACCAATGATGGTCATACCAATAACCTTCATTGTCAAGTGTTTGTTGATTTGACCACTGCTCATAGTAATTGTTTCGTTGTGGTCAAGCAGTTCTAGGTTGAGAGACTGTTTTTCCTTTGCTAGCAGTTTGCACCCTTCTTGGAGTAGGTTGGCTTCATTTTTCATAAGTTGTTTGACCATGCAGTTTCCTAGGTCGCTTAACCTTTTGCTGTTCAACTGATGGCCTTTGCTGCTATCTCTTGATAGCAGGCTTTTCATGCACTTTAATCAGTATAGCTTGTGGTTCTCGGGCTGGATTCTTCAGTTTGAGTTGCTTATCTGGTAGAGTGTGATGAGCTTTGCCTTCAACCAATCCCTTTTCTTTTACGAACATGACCTTCTCCTTTTCTTTGGCTTCGCAGGTTTGACCATGGAATCCAATGCCAAACTTTATCTGAGCAGGTCTCTGGGCAGCTTGCAAGGCTTCAAGCTTTTCACCATTTTTGTTCATTTTCATCAGGACTTGTTGAAGCTTGAGCTCTTTCTGCAACAGCTTCTCATGCTCATTTGAGAGATCTACCAGTTTGCCGTTCAAGCTGTTGATCTCATTGTCCTTTTCAGTGAGCATCTCTTTAAGGTTTTCTTCCCTTAAAGCTGATTGACCTAATTGGATTTTTAGGGTTTCTATCTCTCTTTTTCTTACTTCATCATGGACGGTGAAGTCTTCATTCATAGCAGCTTTGAGTTTCATGTTTTCATCCTCCAGCTTGGATCCTTCTATGACTACTTGTTTAAACAGTTTCTGAGAGCTTCTTGTAGTCATCAAGCTGTTGTTGAAACTCTTCATACGTTGGCATTTCGGGTAGTTCGAACCCTGCATGTTCGGAGTTAGTTGAATGTGAAAATGACGTTTCAGTATCAACCTTGTATTGAACAAGATCGAGATCTTTTCCCATGTAGCATTCCTCATATTCAAATTCCTCGTCAGCTAAGCGACATTCCTCCTCATCCAGTTCATCATCATCATCTTCGTCGGAGGAGGTTGAGTCTGATAATGTGGCAATAGCTTTGGCCTCTTCCTCAGCTGCGATCATGGCATTGCGCTGCTCCTTAAGCTTTTGGTCTCTTTTTGCACGGAGCTCTTCGCGTTCAGCCTTTGATAGGTCTGGGCAGTCTGACTTGTAGTGACCTGGTCTGCCATATTCAAAACAACCACCCTCGGGAGTGTTAGAAGAATTGAATTTAGAGGGTTTTGTTTTACCTTCACCTTTCTTGTCGGAAGAAGAGGTGGTTTGATTTCTCTTGTAATCCTTATGATATTTGCGAAATTTGTTGAAGCGTTTCTCAAGTTTTTCATTTATCCTAGCCATGAGTGCATAGTCTTTCAACAATTTCTCCATTTTGGAGCATAAATCCTTTGGGATTGCTCTTTCCTCTATCATTGATGCAGCTTTGAATGCAGCATCATTTTCTTTCTTTTTGGGCTCGGTCTTCTTGCTTGAAGACGCTTGTCCTGACCCGTGAAGTCTGATCATTTCAAACTCATTCCCGATGAGTAGATCAAACAGTTGCTCGGTTGACAGGTTGCTGATATCCGACCTGCCGCGGTGCATGGCACTGTACACATGCCAGCTTGCTGGGAGAGATTGGATTACTTTGAGGTTGAGTTCGCGCTGTGTATATTTGTCTTTCTTGAGAGCTGTGATCTCCAAAGTGATCATTGTGAATCTGTTCTTGAGCTGATCAATGGTCTCCATTGGCTGCATTTTGAATTCTTCAAATTTACTGCATGCCACTGACAGCTTGTTCTCCAGCATTTCTGTTGAACCAAGGCTTATAGTTTTTAAGGTGTCCCATATCTCCTTTGCAGTTCCAAGATTTCTTATTTTGTCCAGGTGGACTCCCTTAACTGTGCTAGAGATCAACCCTTTTGCGAAGCTGTCAAGTCCAGCTTTCTTTCTTTCTTCGTTTGTGTATTTTCTGGGATCTTTGATCTTTGGCACATATGTTGCTTCGGAAACTTTCTCTCTAGAAACATCGATATCATAGGGCTCGTAGATTGGTGTTGGGCCATTCTTGATGACATCCCACATCAGCACATGATGAGCTTGTAGGCACATCTTTATTCGAAAGCTCCAGTCTTCATATCCCTGCACAGAGAAATCTTCGCAGACGCGGAGAAGTGAAGCTTCCATAGTGACAGTTTAAGTAAGTATGCACAAACACAATTCTTAGAGATCTAGTTCAATTTGACACTAAGATACAAAAAGCTTCTAGTATGCAGAAGCAGTGGTCAAAAGAACCACCGCTCTGATACCACTTGTAGGCCCCGATAAGTAGTTATTGGTGTATGGGGGGGGGGGGAATACACCAATTAGCCAACAGTTTTGACTTTTCAAAACGATTTGATCTAACTGAGTCGTCACTCAAGTTTATCAGAGCAGCTTAGTTTTTCCAGCTCAATCAGTAAACTGCTGAACTTGCAAAACTAATCTGCGTGCGGAAGTTTGGTGGAAAGGTTGGCTAACAGTTTTCAAAGACAGTGCTCATGCAAGACAGGTTACGATAGTGCAGGTTGTGAGCATGCAAACTGTGTGAATGAAGATGTAAAGATAAATAACAACAGAGAGAAACACAAGGAGTTTTTATCGTGGTTCAGAGTAAATAGCTCCTACGTCCATGCCAGATTCCGTCGAATCTATAATCCCTTAACTTGAGATTTTCACTCCTTTTAACACTGGTGGAGGTCCAGTCCAAATTCAAGTCTTTCTCCTTAGACTGAATCTAGCACGTTTCTTGAGTCGTGTCTCTTCTTACTTTACATACAATCTTACATACGATCTTACTAATGCTAAACAACTAGCACTAATATCCAAACTAGAAAGCTGTGAAAAGCTATCACCGTTAGGAATACAACTCTATCAACTACACTGAATATCAACTGTGATGGTAGTAAGAGTGTGTGTGATGTGTTCTAGTAAGACAGTTTCCAGATAGATCAGAAATCTACAAAGATCAACACTTGGGAAAACTCTAGTAATTTCGAGTGTTGATTTGAGTAATTTTCAGCTTGAGATTTCTGTAGCGTTTTAGCTTGTGTATTGATTTTCCCATTATTTCTTTCTGGAATGAGTTGAGGTATTTATAGTGAAGCATTTGAAATAGAGCCGTTGGAAGTGTGTCAGGATTTGTAGTACCGTACACTGACACAATTCTTGTCAGTTGGGTGAGAACAGGTTCCTCAGCCACAAGCTCAGGTTGGTCTTCACAGGTCGACCTTCCTATACCTCGAACTGTCTTCGGTCTTCTGTAACCTTCGTGTGAAATCTTCGAGTATTGTAAGAGCAGGTTACATGGACAGATTACATAATGGAACAGTATGACAGGTTTGAGTAGATTAGGTACAAGGTTGCACTACCAACCTTGACCTTTACATAAGCAACCTGTTCGGGTTAAGCTTGACTGATCCAAACACGGAGACCAACCTGTTCCACTTAAAAACTTATATCTAAGTGTGGTTTCTAGTAGCATTATCAAAACTCAGTTTCAAAGGGTTCCCAACAGGAAAAATTTTCGAAGGGTTTGCCAGATTAATCAAAATTTTGAAACGATATGGTGCTCCTTTTGTATCTAATATATTGTCATTTGTCTTAAATTAAGAACATGGTATATATTTTGTTATAAAATTTTAACTATCATAATTATCGATATATACTAAATGAATTTCAAAAACTTATTGGCGAATGAGGCCACCTCAAAAAAAAAATTGTGTCTTATATATTAATTTTTTTATTTAAAGAAATTTGACTAATGTAGTTAACGACACACCAATTAAGCATGTTCAATTCTAATTGAAAATAGCCCGAGCATGATAGGGATGGCTCAAAAATCATTGAAACGATTCTCATTTTATGTCTAATATATAGTCAAATGTCTTAAATGTATTAAAATATATTTTTTGTACAAAAATCTGACAATTATAGATATCGATACATACTAAAATAACTTCAAAAACTTATTGCACCTGCGCCACCTCAAAGTTGATTTTATGTCTAATATATTGTTAAGTGTATTTGTCACGCCCCGATTCCTGTGAACCGGAGTGTGGCGGGGGTTGGATTAAAGAAGCGGGTAAGAAAGGGGATAATATTAATTTATGACCATTTTACTAGTATCTTAAAACATAAAATGAGACTATAAAGAAAATGGTGGGGTAAACCAGCGTCAAGTTGCCAAGTGGAGTCGACCATCTACTACGACATATTGGAATTCCCAAGAGTGAGTAGGAAATCGAGCGTCTAAGTGGAACCATTGCATGACACTCTCCACTTTGCATAAAGTAAAAGATGGGGGTGTTCAGGAGATGCGCAAGAAAGCTACCTTCCTCTCTGAAGCTGAAAGGCAATTCCTGAGCCAGAAAGCCAAAGCTCACTATCTCAAAAACATGGACAAAGGTACGAACTTCTTCCACTCCCTTGTTAAAAGGAATCTGAAGCAGAATTTTATCGCTTCGATTGTGGGACGTGATGGCAACCTTACTTCTTCAATTGATCAAGTTGCTTGAGAATTTGTCAATTTTTACACGGGATTATTGGGTACGGATATTACCACGGATCCCATTGATTCTCATGTTATTGCTTCGGGGCCGTTAGTGTCGGAGGACTCCATATCACTTCTTTGCAAGACGGTTACAAATTCTGAGATCAAGGATGCTATCTTTCGTGTGCTGATGGAAAGGCTCCGGGACCCGATGGTTACTCTGCTGCCTTTTTCAAGAGCTCATGGAATATTATTGGTAATGACGTCTGTGATGCTATTCATGAGTTCTTCAATTCGGGGAAACTTCTCCGTCAGCTGAATCATTCGCTCATCACGCTCATTCCCAAGTCCGACCAGGCGCCATCTGTGATGGATTTTCGACCTATCGCTTGTTGCAATACCATCTACAAGGCCATCTCCAAAATCATCACAGGGCGTCTAGCATCTGTTGTTCCCTCTCTTGTAGATCAAGCCCAATCTGCTTTTATTGGGGGGCGCAACATCACGGACAATATTTTTCTTGCACAAGAGATCATCCGTCACTACACGCAAAAGAGGATTTCTCCCCGCTGCATGTTAAAGATTGATCTCCGTAAGGCTTACGACACCATATCTTGGAGCTTTCTTCGGCAAGTCCTTTATGGACTTGGATTCCCTCATTTCTTTGTCTCTTGGATTATGGAGTGTGTCTCCACCACCTCCTACTCTATTGCTCTCAATGGGTGTCTCCACGGATTCTTCATGGGCCAACGAGGGCTTAGACAAGGTGACCCCATGTCCCCCTTACTTTTTACCCTTTGTCTTGAGTATCTTTCCCGTTCTCTAAACTGTCGGACCACTAATTCTGACTTCAATTATCATTCCAAATGTGCGGCCCTTAAAATCACACACTTAGCTTTCACGGATGATCTCATGATCTTGAGTCGAGGGGACACTCCTTCTATCAAGATTGTTACAGAGGCCCTCACTGATTTCCAGCGTAAATTGGGTCTCCAAGTTAACTCGGGCAAATCGAGCCTTTTCACGGCTGGGATCTTTGAAGACGACCTCCAAGAGATTCATAATTTGGTGGGTTTTGCTGACGGCCAGCTCCCGGTCCGGTACCTCGGTATCCCTCTTGCTGCACAAAAATTCAATGTTGTGCATTATGCCCCTCTTATTGACCGAATTGCAGCCCACATTAGTGCTTGGACTGCCAACTCTCTAACTTATATGGGACGAGTTGAGCTTATTCGGTCTATTGCACAAGGCATAGAGTGTTATTGGCTCCAAATTTTCCCTCTACCAGCTTCTATCCACGAAAGGATCATCCGTTTGTGTAAGGTCTTTCTTTGGGGTTCTAAGCACCCCCTTGTGAGATGGGAGGATATTTGCCTCTTCAAAGAAGAAGGTGGGGTGGGCATCCGAGATAGTACCACCTGGAACCGCGTCCTTCTTGCCCGCATTTTATGGAACATCAATCTGAAGTCGGACACCCTTTGGATCAAATGGGTCAATGATAATTACATTCGGGACTCGTCCATTTGGGAATGGCAACCCAAAGTCTGAGATTCCCCGCTTTTTAAAGAAATTATTCGTATTCGGGACATTCTTGTTGGACTTTTTGGCTTGGTCAGTAGTTGCATTTCCAGGCTTCAGCTTATATGCAATTCTCGATGCCTTTGCAGTGCTGAGGTCTATGACATGCTTCAGAAAAGGGGGACCATCCAACCTTGGAAGAAAGCTATTTGGAAGGACATCATCCCCCCAAAATTTTCGTTCATTGCTTGGCTCGCTTTTTTGAATAAGCTTCGGGCTAGGGACAAGCTCCGCTTCCTTGATATAGACCACTCTTGTATATTTTGCACTGTCCCGGAGACAGTCGACCATCTTTTCTTCAAGTGTGGTTTCACCAGCTCTGTTTGGGATGACGTTCGATCTTGGCTCAAGATCCCTCATCGTTCTACTACCCTTCTTAGTGCAGCCAAGTGGAACATCAAACTGAAGCAGGGTGGCAGCATTCTTATAAAAGCATGTTGGGTGGCCCTTGCCGCCACGATTTACTACATCTGGAAATTTCATAACTGGTTGTTTTGAATCAAGAGGTGCAACCCACAGGAGGTAACTGCCGTGATCAAGCATCAGGTTTATCAATCTATCTACTCTAGCTTTCCTCGCGAATTGGTGCACTTTTGATTGTGTCTTTTATTTTGGCCTTGGTCTTTCTTTCCGTCTTGGATTCCATATTCATCTCTTGCTACATCCGCAACTCCGTTGCGAGCGCACCACGCCCCCGAGCGCCTGTCCACCCACTTCTAAGAAGCGTGTGCCTTGCGCCCGGGCGCCCAGCGCTGAATTGGCCAGACACCGCCCGCAACACCGTTGCGCGCGCACCGCGCCACCGAGTGCCCGCCCACCCGCTTCAAAAGAAGCATGTGCCATGCTCCCGGGCGCCCAGCGCCGAATTGGCCAGACACCGCCCACAACACCGTTGCGAGCGCACCGCGCCACCGAGCGCCCGCTCACCCGCTTCAAAAGACGCGTGTGCCATGCGCCCGGGCGCCCAGCGCCGAATTGGCCATACACCGCCCACAACGCCGTTGCGCGTGCACTACGCCCCCGAGCGCCCGTCCACCCGCTTCTAAGAAGCGTGTGCCTTGCGCCTGGGCGCCCAGTACCGAATTGGCCAGACACCGCCTGCAACGCCGTTGCGCGTGCACCGCGCCCCCGAGCGCCCGTCCACCTGATTCGTAGAAGTGTGTGCCGAGCACCCCAGTGCCCAGCGCTTGCCACGGCTGACCTCCGCCCGCAACTCCGTTGCGTGTGCCTGGCGTCTCCGCACGCCTGTTTCCCCATTGCCGCAATGGCAGAAGTCAATTAAGGCGCCTAACATGGCCAAGTCCCAAGGCTTCGCTAGTACATCTCCCGACACAGCTGTGTCGGCCTTGGGATGGGTATCAGCCAACTTGGCCTTTGGCGGAACCAAGTCGCTCTTTCAACCATCAATCATGGCACTTCTCATCCATCATTGCCTGGTGAGGGGGGGAGGCATCCTTGGGCACGCCAGCTAGGATTTTTCCTTTTTTCAGCATCGCCGGAGTTTGGCGGCGCCGCCGGCCGGAACAGTGACGCCGCTGCCTGAGAGGCGACGCCGCCAACCCAGCCACCCACCATCTTTCGACTCTATCTTGGCTCGCGGGACCCTTCTCGGTCATGGCTGTGCCGTGGCACGAGCCCTGGCTCCACCGCCCTTCTCATTTACCATCCTGATAGGGACTAAATCAGCTCCTTCCACATCATAGTAATACGTGGCGTCACTAGTTGAGAATAAGCGAATGGGGAAGAGACACTTGTTCTTTGAATGAACGACAAGGCATAAGCCTTGAGCTTGAATAAAGCCTTCTATGAAAACACTCCCGAAAAGTCGCCAAAAGACTTAGTATTTAGCCTAGAGAGCTCTCCCTTTAGGGTCTAGCATCTGGCTCAAAGAGCTCTCCCTTCAGGATCTAGCATTTTCCTTGAAGATGCTAGCATCTGGCCGAGAGAGCATCTTCCTTGAGGGATCTACCATTTTCCCTCAGGACCTACCATCTCCATGAGGGATCTGTACCTCTGCTAGGGATCTGCATCTCCATGAGGGATCTGCACCTCTGCTAGGGATCTGTATCTCCGTGAGGGATCTGCACCTCTGCTAGGGATCTGCATCTCCACGAGGGATCTGCACCTCTGCTAGGGATCTGCATCTCCATGAGGGATCTGCATCTCTGCTAGGGATCTGCATCTCTGCTAGGGATCTGCATCTCCGAGAAGCTAGCATCTACCTTAAAGATCTAGCATCTCTGAGAAGCTAGCATCTTCCCTAAGGATCTAGCTTCTTCCCAAGGATCTAGCTTCTTCCTTAAAGAGCTAGAATCTTCTCTAAAAATACTAGTATAATTAATATTACCTTTTACAACAAAGGAAATTCACAGAAATGCCACTACCTCTTCTACAACTATAAATATATGGCAACCACTACATTTTTGGTAACAACTCTCTCACTCTAAACTTTACACTCAAGATTACGTGCTTCTAGTACGAATCAACACACACACCCACTCTAGAGGTTTTTTCTCCAAGAAACCTCAACATACTTCCAGTATTTGATACTGACTTGGGCGTCGGAGGTTCTTCCCGGAGGACCCCCACCCGCTCCTCCGGCTTTGTTTTGCAGGAATTCTTCAAGGTTCCCGACGAGACAAGGCGGAATTAAAGGAAACTTGGGACGATTTAGAAGATGCAATCCTCCTCTCGTTAATTCTTATATTCATTCTAAGGACTCGATCCTTCACGAATTCGATTCTTATTTTTATTGTTGTTGATCTTCAACCCGGATCTAACAACTGGCGCCGTCTGTGGGAAAATCTGACTAAGGCGTCGATTTTCTCTTCGAAGCATATACGCTTCTCTTTAGATCTATTATTAAGCTTTTTTGAAAAAGGAGAATATTAACAATTTCTCTGGAATCTTGTTTATTTTTGCTGCAGATTTAGCAGGAATATTGCATGGAATCCTCATGATTTACCCCAAAAATTGGGGAAATACTCAGATCTGAGAAGGAAATTCAGAATAAGGAAGCTAACAATCCCGTTTGAACATCTCGTCAGCTATGGAAGCATCAATTAGGGAAAAATCCCCAAACCTTTTAATGAAGAAGAAGATAGAAATGAGGAAAACATATTGCGGAAAATTTTGTTATAGCCGCTTCATAATCGACATCCTCTAGTCTTCTACTCCAATTCTGATATCATCGTCTCTAGATTAAGAACGGTCATTCCGGAATTTGAAAGAAATCAGAGTTTCTTCTTGCGAAAATCAGACTGTGTTCTCCTAAATTAAGGATTTCGTGCCCTCGTCCCCACGAAAAATCCACTGCCACACTATTTAATTTATAATGTGTCACGAGTTTAGCTGACTTTCTGCTTGTTTCAATTGCAGAGAGGATAAAATCTTAGATCCGTCTGAATGAGGCTCTTGAAATGGAGAATGTAGCAAGCATACCCAGCAAGTGTTTGACAAAATACCTCAAAGAAGAACACCATATTTGTGCTCGATGTACCTATGCTGCATCACCCCTTATAGGAGCCTCTCAACCTCGTACACATATATAGCTCCATGCTTCGATATAAGTCGATGTTGGAGTAGGAAATTGAAGGAGAAATGTTGTAGCCAATTTCGCATCTCCTACTTGTTAAAAAATTTCACATGATACTGAGCTCAGCAACTGTTCGAAGAAATGTTTAAGAGAAACATTGTTGCTTTGAGCTTTATTGTTTATGTTTGCAGTAGGCGTATACAGCTAACTGTCGGCGTTTGCCTGATCACTGCGCCTGATGTTACTGCGGATTTTAGTCTAAATTTCATTGAGCCACATCGTACAATGTGGATACAGCGAGTGACATAGCTCTTGGATATTCTAAGAAATTTCCTTCTATTTGATTTAAGTTCATTTGTAAAACTAATATGACTCTTTGAATTGCAGATTCAAAGTGTACCTCATGGTTTCTATTTAAACTAACGTTGAAGGAAATTGTTGTCAAACTACAACAGAGAAACTAGTCATCCACAATGGGGGTAACGTTGTTTACTTGTTTAAGCCGCACTCCTACGTGCACCTGGAACTAATTCAATGATGCAGTAATAAGAGATCTCGATAACAATTTGCCGTTGCCCACCTTCCCAAAACCTGATGGGAGAAAATCTGAGCACTCTTCTTCCAAAGAGTGATTGTAACCTCTGTCGGTAGATGGAAGCGAACGTAACATGTTGCTTGAACATGAGAATGAAGGAAAACGTGCTTACTAGCTCTTTCTAAAACTTGTACTCGAGCTCGGATTGAAGTTTTATTCGAAAAATATTATGCCAAATATTCTGGTGGATATGCAGCCGGAGTAAAATGCTATGATTGAGCAGCATCAAGTTTGCTCAGTAGTTGTTTAAAGAAATGCCTGTAAGAATCTGAACCCTTTTTGGCTCTTGCCTTTGTCAGCAGAGAAGGGATTGCATCACCCTATTATGCGAATTAAGCCAGTATGGGATTTAGACCCTCGCTGAGCTGCTATCTCCCTCACTCCACCCCCGAAGGCTAAGCTTTCTAATTCCCTTTAAAATTAGTACATCCTAATTCTAGGTTTGTGCTTTGTTTCCCTAGTGCTACTGCTTGTTCTCGTGTGTGCAGGCATTGTCACACACTTTGAAGTGCATCTGAAGTTCGTCGGTGCAACAACCCGTAGTTTAATTAGATTATGGAATTCGTTGGCAGAGTCCGAACATATCGGCGACCTTAGCCTCGGCGCTGGTCACACCTAGGGACAGAGGAAAGCGCAGCATCTGTTTGCCTCTATTAATCCTCTCCAAATCATATCATCACTAGCTCGCTATCTTAAGTCATGATTGAAGAAAATCTGGGTGTTCTTTTCCTTCTGCGAGAGATGGTGTTCGCTCTCGATAAAAGGAGCAGCCACGACTCGTCATTGAGGACTTTAGCCTCTCGATTATTTTCCATCTCCACATAGCTCGCCTCATCACATGGAGTTTAAAGCTCTAGCTTCATCCTGAGTTGCATGGCTGCAACGCTTTAATACGCGAAAAATGCATCAACAAAACTACACAATCCCATATTTAAATAAGGTTTTTTTTTTATACGTAAATAAATGTGAAGCTGTGAAGCTAACTTGATTTATGTTACAGAGGACATAACGGTGAAGGAAAAATGCATCAAGGATGAGTATAGCACCTTCAACACTCTCTTAATATACATTTGGAGTCATGTCCAACAGGTGTTTGATGGAATACCTCAAAGAAAGACATTCTTGCTGCTCTCCCTCACACCTGTACCTGCGATATTTTCGTGTAGTATCACTTTATATCCGAGTTTGGCAAACTGCTCCACCTTGTATAACCTCAAAATTCGATTCAAGTCGATGTTGGACAGAGTCGTGCGATGTGACAATCTCACTAAACACAATTCATCAAGCTTTAAAGTCATCGTGTCCATCATTTAACTTGGAGTGTTTGTGCTATCTGATGTATTTATGTCAATGTCGCAGAGGGAAGTGGTGAGCAAATGGAGCTCCGCCCATGTGCAGCCAAGCAAAGTTGGCGAAAACACCAAGCTGCAAGGCCATGAAACTGTACATGGAATTTCAGATGAATTGCCAAGCTGAACGCTTGTGCGCATTCAAGTTACCTTATCCTGACATGCTTATGAATTGCGTGCATGTACAGGAATCTCTTTCCCTGAAGAAAAAAGCAATGCAAGCAAAATGAACTGGAAAAAATGAAGGTTAACGCGCTTGACGCTAAATCCTCAAATAAACTAGTTAGGGATGCTAAATCCTCATCCGAGCTAAGTATCATTTACTTACATCTTTTATAAATTATGTAGGATTTCTATAATCTCAAACGCGTGTGCAAAATTAGCACCCACTGTTGGGGAGGGTGTGAGTCCCTATTGGAAGGGAATCATGACAATTATCTTTGATGATTATTTTGGAATAATGATTTTGCCTTTGTTCATGAGCAGAAATCCCATCAAGATCACTGAGAACCAAATATCTCTCTATACTCCAGTTGTTATTAAGCAACAACTGTAATTTCCCTAGAACAGGATATTCTTTTCCCTAAGAAGGAAGCAATCTCCAAACACAGCCGTGATGTCCCCGCCTAGATAAATATGCTAGTGAAGTTGTTGATCTGCCAAGTTCAAGAAGAACTTTTACAGGAAGTTTAACTCCTTTAATTTATTATAAAGATTTTGGGCTAATATTTACAGAATAGATTATCTGGATTTAGCCCAAACTTTTGGTTCTGATTTTTTGCGTTTGCTTTACGTAAAGTATATGGAAATCAAAAATTATTTCATATCATTATTGTGCTGCTAGAACCCTTTCTTCATCGATGTGTTCAGACTTACCTATGCATTCCCCTCTTTATGCATATATTATTAGTAATGCCTATGTTAATAATCACAAGTTGATTATGTGTAAGCTTAGGTGTAGGAGCACCTAATTGAATGGTAGCAAACATCGGGACAAATTGAACAAAGAAGTTCAAGTCTCTGTTACTTCTCCCTACATGGTCTTAACATGAGTTTGGCTCCCATATTGCTACAGCAGCTGTAGAAATATCTTGGATGAAAATCAAGAACAATTGGCAACACATCTGAATGGTTTGGGATTGTACTCCCAAAATACAGTAATTTTAGTGGCACTAATTAATTAATTCTGCTGGTCTTGATAATTAGTTAAAGATAATAGCTCTTGTAGCATGTGCAGGGAGAATATTTAAAAACCAGCAGGTGCTCACGGAGAGGTCTTCTGCCAGGTCCTCTCATCACCTTGTATTCACGATCTTATGACTGTTTAAAGGACATGATCTGTCAAAAGAAGAACACGTGTTCACTCAAAAAGGCACCCGCATACAAGTCTTCCTACCTTCTGCCAAGTCTGCATACCCACTGCCACATGCTCTTGCTTTGGAGGTTAAAAGCACCAAGTTGAAGAAAACAGGAAAATTCAGGGAATCCCTAATCTAATCTTCATTTCAATCGAATATTTTGGTGAATTAACAGCCAACTTTTATGATAATTCATAGAAAATCAGTTATGCTTTTCTGTCAAAACTCACAGGCATAGAAAAAAATGTGTAAAGGCAAATCCCCGCAACGCTTGCTATCAAATCTTCTAAAGAGACACCTACATACAAACGTTCCACCAGAAGTAGCAAGTGCTCACATGAGGAACTACTTGCAAACAAGTCATGGCTTGATGCTAGATAAGAAAACATAAATCCATGCAACATTTGTGCTCATGCTCAGATCTTCATGACCCTTTGCTAACAGGTTCTTCAGTAACAATATCCATATTTCTGATATCAATAAAGGGAAATAATCCCTTTCTTGCATAAGGTGTTGTTGAATAAATTAAATATGTTCATAGTTTGAGCAAAGTTCTCTCTATATGTTTCTGCTGCTGATGTACAGCCCTCCACCTGGTGGTCTTACATATTTTACTAACTTTATGTTTGAAAAAGATTGATAGCATATAGTGATTTACTTTCCAAAGGAATAACGCAAATAAATAAAAGCAGAAGGGGGAGAATGCATTTATGCCAAGTGCTGTGCAGAAGCGCAGATGCACAGAAGCGCCACAAGCGCAGAAGCACGAAAGTACCAGAAGCAAAGGCCCAGAAATGCCAAAAGCGCACAGAGGTGCAGAAGCACCGAATGAATCAGAAAGCCAGAAGCACGGTAGAACAAGTTCTGCCTCTAATCAACCCCTCACATCTATCATGATGATCTCAAAAAACGGGAAGAACACAGGAAGTCTCTACCCTAGTTCTTACTTTGATTTAATTTTTTAGGAAAATAAACTATGTTATTATTCCACTGTCTAGGTGGCGTATAACTACGCCCTCAAGGGCCCTCATATTTTACTAACTTTTGTAGCTCAAAAAGTTTTGTAGCATTGGATGACTCGCTCATTGAAAAGCGAGCAACATGAAAGAAAAATGAGCAAATATTCTTGCAAAGAAGCACTTGAGGCCAAATGGAGCATCTATTTTTGAGAACCTCAACTATACAAACCTGAAAGCCTCTGGAAAAATTGGTACTCTTTAAACCTTGATTATACTTGAATCTTGAATGCGAAAGAAGCATCAAACCCTGTTACCACTTATTTTGGTGAGTTTAAAATTACTTCTATGCATTTTAATTGGAAATGCTACAAGCACACCCTTGGGAAATGATAAATAAAATAGGAGAGGGAATAAGGTAGTGATAACCAAGGATAAGCCCTGGCAAAAGATCTAGGCTCTGCGGCCACTATCCGCATAGCCAAATCCTCCTCAGCACAGAGCCATTGGCAGAACTGAAAGGATAAACCCTGCCTATGCTGCAGGTACCTCACTCAAATGCCAAAGCTCTACATTTCTGGATAAGCCCTATAACTCATAGGCTCCGATGACATAAAAATCCCGGATAAGCCCCAAAAACTCTTGGGCTCCGATGAAACAAAAAAGCTCTACAAAGTAGGTTTCTAGAAAGAAAATACGAGACAAAGTCTCAAGTACTTACTCAAATATAAATTGCTCTATTAAGTAAATACTTAGGTATATAAAAATGGAACAAAGTTCCAAGTGCCCCATTCCAAGTAAAACTATAAGTTTCTCTTGAAAATTAATAAACTAATCGATTGATCTATCTTATGTCTTTTAGAGGGACGGATAAAGATTTAAAATTTGCCCAAATTTTGGGTCTGCATCACTATACCATATGCGATACTTCTCCTAATAGGGTAGAAGAACACTTTCACATAGCTTCAGCACCACAAGCGAGAAGAAGCACTAAGGTACCCATGCTGCTACCATGGATGAAGCTTAGGCAGGTCTCATAGAAGATGCCACTTAAAAGAAGATAAATTCAGCCTGCACTTCTGCAGACCCGGATCTGCACTGGCATCTGCATCTGCAACATCTGCACCTCTGCGGACTTGGATCTGCATTTGCATCATCTGCCACTTCTGCAGACTTGGATCTGCATCTGCAGCATCTGCACCTCTGCAGACTCGGATCTGCACCTGTAGCATCTGCACTTCTGCAGACTCGGATCTGCCTCTGCATCTGCAGCATCTGCACCTCTGCAGACTCGGATCTGCATCTGCAGCATCTGCACTTCTGCAGACTCGGATCTGCATCTGCAGCATCTGCACCTCTGCAGGCTCGGATCTGCATCTGCAGCATCTGCCACTTCTGCAGACTCGGATCTGCATCTGCATTTGCTTTTCCCTAGACTCGGATTTGCACCAGCACTTCTGCAGATAGAGTTAGATCTGCACTTTTGCAGATAGATTCTAGTTTGCACATCATCAAACAGACTCTGATCCGTACATCTACAGACAAATTCTGATCTGCGCTTCTATAGACAGATTTTTCATCTGTGCTTCTCCAGACAGATTCCGATATGTGCTTCTTGCAGACATAATCAGATCTACGTTCCGCACGCAGATTCGGATCTGCCCTGCGCTTCTACAAAATATATTTATTATATATATATATATATAATAAATAATAATAAAATAAAAATAATAAAAATCAGATTTGCACTTCTACAAGCAGATTCATATCTGCACATGCACTTTGCAAACAATTCCGATCTGCGCTTCTGGAAACTCGAATCTGCAGCTGCACCTCTACAAACAGGTTATGATCTGCGCTCCTACAATTATATCTTCATATACATTTCTGCAAACTATGAAGGACCATTATAGGTCACGGAAATACTAAAAGGAGGAGTACATGAGCGCAAAAATATGAAAAACAAGGGAGGTTTTACTAATACCTCGAAACGTTAACATTTTGAAGAAGTTTGTATCTTCTAGAATAGACCATTGAGTCTGTGAATTATAATTCTTTCGTTTTCTTATAATTCACTGGGGGGGGGGGGGGAGTAGGGGTATATCCCCTATATCCCGCCGTATAAGGCGAATATCTATTTCATAAAATTGATTTTTTATGAGAAAATTTTTTCCCAAAAAAAAAAAAAAAAAAAATCTACTTAAATGAATTAGAACAAATAGTAACGTGAGCAATAAAATTACTTGCTCCTGACAGACTTGTTCTTAAAACAAGGTCTCTCGGAGCAGGGGGGGTAGCTGATAGGGACTAAATCAGCTCCTTCCACGTCATAGTAATACGTGGCGTCACTAGTTGAGAATAAGCGAATGGGGAAGAGACACTTGTCCTTTGAATGAATGACAAGGCATAAGCCTTGAGCTTGAATAAAGCCTTCTATGAAAACACTCCCGAAAAGTCGCCAAAAGACTTAGTATTTAGCCTAGAGAGCTCTCCCTTTAGGGTCTAGCATCTGGCTCAAAGAGCTCTCCCTTCAGGATCTAGCATTTTCCTTGAAGATGCTAGCATCTGGCCGAGAGAGCATCTTCCTTGAGGGATCTACCATTTTCCCTCAGGACCTACCATCTCCATGAGGGATCTGTACCTCTGCTAGGGATCTGCATCTCCATGAGGGATCTGTACCTCTGCTAGGGATCTGCATCTCCATGAGGGATCTGCATCTCTGCTAGGGATCTGCATCTCCATGAGGGATCTGCACCTCTGCTAGGGATCTGTATCTCCGTGAGGGATCTGCACCTCTGCTAGGGATCTGCATCTCCACGAGGGATCTGCACCTCTGCTAGGGATCTGCATCTCCATGAGGGATCTGCATCTCTGCTAGGGATCTGCATCTCCGAGAAGCTAGCATCTACCTTAAAGATCTAGCATCTCTGAGAAGCTAGCATCTTCCCTAAGGATCTAGCTTCTTCCCAAGGATCTAGCTTCTTCCTTAAAGAGCTAGAATCTTCTCTAAAAATACTAGTATAATTAATATTACCTTTTACAACAAAGGAAATTCACAGAAATGCCACTACTTCTTCTACAACTATAAATATATGGCAACCACTACATTTTTGGTAACAACTCTCTCACTCTAAACTTTACACTCAAGATTACGTGCTTCTAGTACGAATCAACACACACACCCACTCTAGAGGTTTTTTCTCCAAGAAACCTCAACATACTTCCAGTATTTGATACTGACTTGGGCATCGGAGGTTCTTCCCGGAGGACCCCCACCCGCTCCTCCGGCTTTGTTTTGCAGGAATTCTTCAAGGTTCCCGACGAGACAAGGCGGAATTAAAGGAAACTTGGGACGATTTAGAAGATGCAATCCTCCTCTCGTTAATTCTTATATTCATTCTAAGGACTCGATCCTTCACGAATTCGATTCTTATTTTTATTGTTGTTGATCTTCAACCCGGATCTAACACATCCCCCTTATAATAGCCTTTACAATAAAAAGGTTAGCTCCAGCAGAAGACGTTGAACTACTAGAGGACCTTACTTTTTTCAAATCCCAAGTATGGAGCTTGTTCCTTGTCACCGCCCCCAGTATTCACCCTTGGGCGCCTATTTGTTGTCCGCCATGCTTCTCACCACCATGGCAAGTCCCTTATGCATGCTTGTGCTCTCTTTCTCCCCGCTTGGGGGACATCCCCCGTCAGGGACGTCCATTGGGGACGGCCCCATCTGGCCGTCCCTGGGGACGGATGCCGCATCCACCATTTATCTTGGTTACCCGTCAGGGCCTGGTGGCTTGTATCATAGCCTTCCCACCCCCCTTCTTGGGGACGTCCCCCGTTGGGGCCGTCCCGCCGTCCTCTGTCGAGGACATCCCTTGTTAGGGACGTCCCCCGTCGAGGCCAAGTCATCGGGGCTGGGCGCCACCAGTCTGATGTGCCTTCGCGTGTCCCCCAATCTCAGCTTTGGAAAGCTCCCCCCCCCCCCGGGGATGCTGCTCGCACCCTGCACGCCTTGCTACATTCCCTATGTTCTCTACTGGCCCGGACGACGGGCTGTGCGTCCTAGACGGTGACACGCACACTCGCCTGCTTACTCTCTACCCCGCTCGCTGGGCGTTTTCCATTGGTGCAACCTCATGATGGCCGTCTACCATCTTTTTGGGATTGATGGCATTGGTATCTGGTAGCCTCTAGATCCTGATCCCATCAATTCAACTAGGTGTTACTCTTTTGATTTTTCATTCAAGCATGCCAATATGTTAGGTATTTTTCGCTGATTTGTATAGTTGTGTATCAGTTGTACTCTGAACTATTTGGTGCTATAATATTTATTTACTTATCAAAAAAAAAAGATGGGGTAAACCGGCTTTCAGTAAACTAGAGGAGTCGACATCTACTTCGAAAAATGGGATAACCATAATTGAGTGGGAATTCGAGCTTCCAAAAGGAACTGATACACAGCCCTCTCCATCCAACAATAATTAAAATGGGAAGAGAGAAATAAGTATAGAAAACAAAGAAATCATATTATATAACTAGATGGTTGGAAGATGACGCCCTCGACTTATTTATTATTAAAAAAACTAGTAGTCTTGTTATCAGAGTTATAAGCAAAATAACATAGCGGAAACTTTGTAAGGCCCTGCAAAAACCCTAGCCTCAGCCTTGCTGCACATCACCTGCTTCCAAACTTGAAAACATTTGAAAAAGTTTTGGGCTAAGTACTTGATGTACTCAGTGGTCATGCCCCTTTGGCAAGCATTTTGAAAACTGGCAATTTATCCATACATAGTATATCAAGAGGCTTGCAGAAAACAACTCTTGAAAATACAAATATCATTTTGGGGTGTGTGATGTTCATTCTTGGACTCAACTAAGGCTACAAATCACTTTTGATTCATCTAGACCGGGTTCAGGGCCGTAACCCTAAATAATCCCAGTACTTGCAGAAAACCCGAGTCGAAACTCAAGGAATTCGCCATTAGTTAGCATACGACGTGATCAAGGCATCGTATGTAACCGGGGTGCGCACAATTCAAAGTTAGTATATCTGATACTAACAATGAATCTCGATCGATCCATAGAGTCATTTCTTGGAATATACACATAAAATATTTTTATGGATAATTGCATTTTTAACATAAAATTTAAATAGCATCAAAAATAATGCCAAAACATTTTAGACCCACCTATAACTTGGAGCAAATTTTGGGAATAGCTCTAAGTTGATACACTATAATCCTTCTTCTCTATGGCTCTATTAATTTAATGGATCCGGAGCTTAATTTAGAAGACAAGATATATATTGTAGGAAGGTTGGGACTAGAAACAAGTTACTGATATCGAAAAGTATTGGAAGGAATACGCCTATTTATAGAAGAATTCTAGTTGTTTGGTCATGCATGTAGCTTACATTAGTCATCTTTTATAGGTTAGAACAGTCACCAAATTAATAGATAGAGGCCACGTATAGTATAGGATAATTGCTGGAAAGTTAGGTAGTAATACTTTTATAGTTTTATTATTATGTAAATATATTTGCATGCTAAGTATATATCCTAACTTCATATATATCCAGAAATACGTGTACTATTTTACACCTAAACGATCTATTTATATATATACATATACGTCTTCCATGGTATAAAAATATTTACTATTCTTATCTTTATCCTTAGACCTTAATTCATGCAATCTTCTTGCACACATGCACGTATGTACTCTATTTTTTAAGTATATATATTAATTAATGCACTAATCTATTTATTATCATGCATTTTGATTTATCTCAATTAACTAATATAAGTAGTAATAGTATTCTAGGCTTCTAGCTACGTAGTACATATCAAATGCATGCATTTTTTTTCATGTAAATACTTATATATCATATATATCGCATAAATTATGAATTATTAGTATTACTTATTATACATTTTCTCTATATATATATAATCACATAATAGTATATATATTTATAGGAAAAATAAATTATGTTCTACTGTTGAAATACAAAGTATATTTTCCCAAGTGGAAATTAATTCCTAATAGTAATAGACTAATTATTTACTAGCAAGACTTACTTGAATTATACTATATATTTGCTAGGAAAAATTGGGATATTACAGTATTAAATTAAAAAGATATATTTTTTGCTACAAAAATTTGACAATTATATTTATCGATGCATACTAAAAGAATTTCAAAACTCATTGGCTACCTGGCCACTTCAAAATCGATCACCCATCTGTTGAGCCCGTTGTGTTACAAAGTCATATTAAAATTCATTAGTAAAATATTTTAATATATTGTACTCCATTATTTATTGAGTAGTTGTACTATATTTATACCTATTAAAATCGAAAATAGCATGAAGGATCTGCACGATCAACGGAAAATTTTGAAACAATTCTCTCATTTTGTGTCTAATATATTGGAAAGTGTCTTAAATTAAAAATATATTTTTTGTTACAAAAATTTGACAATTATAGCTTTAGATACATACTTTAAGAATTTCAAAAATATATTGGTCAACGCGCCATCTCTAATATATTTCCAAGTGTATTAAATTAGAAATATATTTTTTGTTACAAAAATTTTACAATTATAGCTTTATATACATACTTAAAGAATTTCAAAGGCATATTGGCCAACACGCCACCTCTAATATGTTGCCAAGTGTATTAAATTAGAAATATATTTTTTTACAACAATTTGACAATTATAGTTATTGATACATATTAAAAGAACTTCAAAAACATGTTGGCCAATTGACCACCTCAAAATCGATTTTGTTTCTAATGAATTTTTAAGTGTATTAGATTTTGACAATCATAATTATAGATACATACTAAAAGAATTTCAAAAAAAGTTTGGATAATGGGCCACATCAAAATTGATGTTGTGTCAAATATAAGAATTTCCAAAAAAAAATCTTGGTCAATAAGTGACCTCAAAATCGAAATAGTGTCAGGTCAAAATATGTTAATCTAAAAACAGCTTAGCTTGTATCAATATATACTAAAAGAATTTCAAAACTTTTCGGCCATAGATATTTGTTTTGTTGTTTGCTTTTATATATTTACACATAATTTGTATATGATCTTGATGAACAAATATAATAAAGAAATATTACATTACAAATTCAACTTTGAGGAAATGCATCATTTTGTCCCCTTAGAGGTTAAATTTTCAATATTTGTCCAAATTATAAGAAACACACAAATAATGCCCAAATTTATGTAATGTTCCAAAATCACCATTCTCTCTCTCAAAGCATATAATTTTTTGCTCTCTTCTCTTCATTCCTCAATTTCAATCTCTCTCTCTCTCTCTAAAACCCTAGCAGCTCTTCTCTCTCAATTTCTTTTTCTCCGTCTTCTCTCTCAACGGCGTCGACTCCTCAGCAGCAGTTCACAGCCGCCGGCGCCGACCATAGCTTCTTCTTCTTCGAAGCCGTCCTCTTTTTCCAGAGCTTCTCACTCTCTCTTTCTCTCTCTCTAAAAATCCAAACCCACGCTTCTTTCTATTTTCTTTCATCTCTCTCGACGGAGAAGAAGAGTAGCAAGGCGAACGGCGAGGTTGCAGGTACGTGACTTCAACGGTGGAGACGGCGACGGACTAGGTCTTTGATGGCTGTTGTCGATGACTTCAATTTGCTTCCTAAAAGATACAATGTGATTAATTTCTTGGTTGAGGAAGCTTGAATATATTAGGCTGCGTGAATTGAAGATTTGTGAGATGGTGTGATTTATTTGGAATTACACAGTTAGGAGGCAAATTATTTTTTTCCAATTGATGCTGGGTTTATTTTCCAATTTTTTTTCCAATTGCTGCTGGTTTATTTTTTTAAGCTTGTGCTACATGAATAATTTGTTTCGATATGTACTGAGATTATATGTTGAAACAACATTATTCATCAGTTTTCGTAGTAAGAATTTACCCATAGTTTCTTACCATTTCTTTCTTCTTTTCTTACTATTTCTTTTTTTAAACTGTATAATTATCAAGCATTTTACGAAACGTAGATAAGAATCTCATGTTTTCTTAGCACGTCGCCATACAAAAGTACATTTATTTCTTACCTTAGTTTATTTTTAAAATGCAGTTGATGACATCTCCCCTAATTATTGTTGCCACAATAAATACATCACGCTTCTGTAGATTTCCTCATTTGAAGAATTATTCTCGTGGGTCCAGCCAGTGAATTATAGTTGGCTTATCAGAACAAGCTTTTGTAAATTTCCTCATTTGAAGAATTTTTTGGAGTTTCGAACAATTTCGATACGTTGTTTTATTCAGACATTGCAAAACTTACACATTTCTTATTTTATTGTAAGAAAATATATGCAAGTTGTGGTAAGAAATATCGTAAATCTTGATAAGAAATATTACAATTTCTTATATTTGAGATTGTAAATTATGAGAGTCTAATATAATCAACGAATTCTTACATAGAGTTAAATATTTGCAATTTGTGGTAAGAAATATCATAAATAAATATTGGTAAGAAATATTTTAATTTCTTACGTTGAGATTGTAAATTCTTATAGAGTCTAATGTAATCCACGAATTCTTACTCAAAGTTAAATATCTGCAATTTTTGGTAAGAAATATCGTAATGTATGATAAGAAATATTATAATTTCTTACGTTGAGATTGTAAATTTCTTATTTTATCGTAAGAAAATATATGCAAGTTGTGGTAAGAAATATCGTAAATCTTGATAAGAAATATTACAATTTCTTATATTTGAGATTGTAAATTATGAGAGTCTAATGTAATCAACGAATTCTTACATAGAGTTAAATATCTGCAATTTGTGGTAAGGAATATCGTAACTTTTGATAAGAAATATTTCAATTTTTTACGTTGAAATTGTAAATTCTTATAGAGTCTAATGTAATCCACGAATTCTTACTCAAAGTTAAATATCTGCAATTTGTGGTAAGAAATATTGTAATGTATGATAAGAAATATTATAATTTCTTACGTTGAGATTGTAAATTCTTATAGAGTCTAATATAATCCACGAATTCTTACATAGAGTTAGTAATAATTACAGTATCAAAATGTAGGAAATACATAAATTGTTATATCCATAATGTAACAATAAAAATATTTTTTTACGTAATACGGTGAAATACATCGAGCATAGCGATATGTGAGCATAGATTTTTCGTTAATTCTTACAAAAAACAGACTTCGAAACTAGAACTTCACTAAATCCTACCACACAGTCACTTAAATCCTTACTTACAAAACACAGTACATGTGGTAGGCATTTGTATGAGCTAGACATTTTTTTCCCCAAACATCATTAGAAATATTAAAATTAAATTATATAAGAAATTGATGAATTTCTTCTTGCCAAATATTAAATCATTAGAAATATTAAATCATTAGAATTTTCACTCAATGATGATAATAATTTAAAAACTCCTTACGAATTTCTTATTCTTACTAAAAACAAATGATAAGCATGATAAGAATTATATAATTCTTATTATTTATTATGTGATAAGAATTTACATAATTATGGAACCGTAAAAAATCTAGAATTCTTACTAAAAACAAATAATAAACATGATAAGAATCCTACAATTATCATCATTTATTAAGTGATAATAATTTACATAATACTTTAAACGATAAGAATTATATAATTCTTACTACAACAAGAGATAAATATGAACAAGTATGTGTATGTGTTGCATTAAACATCACAATTTTCATAGATTGAATTCGGAGGCAGCTCGTGAGGCGCATACGTGTCGAATGAGACCGGTCCGAGCTTCAGGCTACTAACCAGGGCGTACTTCTCCATCGAAAACTTGAGCACCGTATCACCGATTTTGAAAATTAGAGAAGTAAGGTCGAAGTCTGGCAAACCATGAAATAAAGCTGAAGCATATGCGGTTTCTTCAGCAGGACTTCTCTTTGATATACCAACTCAACCTTGCACACAATAATAGAAACAAGGGGGCAACGTAAGAAAATTTATAGTAAATCATAGTAAATTTTCTCACATTAGGTTAGAAATTTATATTTTCTAACCATTGCCTGCATTTTTCCAAATTCTAATATAACCAAACCTTTTTTTCTTACAACATGATAAGAAATTATAATTTCTTACTATTTGATACCATGATTAAATTTTTCCAACCAAGATACACAAATCGTTGTCTTTTCTTATCAAATTCTTGTCTTTCTAACTGCAATGTTTTGTTTTCTTACCAAATTCTCAAAATTTCTTATCAAGTTATCTCAGAAAGACACTAATCCAAGGAAATTCGAACACCATTTCAAACACTAAATAGTTGTACTTTCTTATAAAATTGTTTAACTTTCTAACTGTAACGTGTCATTTTCTTTCGAAGTTCTCATAATTTCTAATCTCAGAAAACACTAATCCCAGGAAATTCGAACAACATTTCAAGAATAATGCCATGTTTATAACCCTAATATAACCATTCAAACACTAAATCACTGAAATTATGTTTCAGAATCCACAAAAAATTACCCAAAACAAAAGGTATATCACATATTCAAACTATGAAACCCTAGATAATGCACACAAAATCGCAAATTGTGGTTATAATCGCACAAATATCACACAATATACACATTATCCCCTACATCCTAATTTAAAAACACTAATCCAAGGATATAATCTCCAAAAAATGTACTTAAATGCCACATGCAAGAAACCCTAAACATTCTTACCTCTGCATCTATGAACGGGTAGCCGCTGGGTTTGGGTTTCTCCTGTTCTTCCGTCGGAGTTGGGGAGCGCAGCGATTCGGACTGCTTGGCGGCGTCGGGTTCAGTTGTCGGACCGCGAGAATGGACGGTTTCATTGCTTCGCACGGCGGCGGGCGGGTGGAGAGTGGCGGCTGGGAGAACGGATGGATTTGGGGAAGTTTTTCTACGGTTGCAGAAGGGGTTGAGAGTGAGGCAAGTTGAGGAGGATTCTTTGAAATGAAAATGGGGAGGGAGTCGACGGGTTGAGGAAAAGAAAGTGGGGGGGGGGGAATTTTTATTTTTTTTGCTATAGGGGTATTTTAGTCCCACATTCAATTTTTGGACAAATATTGGGTAGTTCTTATATCGTGGACAAATATTGGTTTTTTATCCTTTAAAGGGATAGAATAATTGTTGCCTCTTCAACTTTTATATGGTATATTCTCATATTAAAATATATATATTTTTAACTTCATAACTTTACTTTATTGACCTAATAAATTTTTCTAATAAAAGGTCTCAACTAATTTGAGAAAATATGTACGCATAGTATTTCAATTGTTTGTTTGAGTTATTATTTATAACCAAGAAAATTTTGAAGCATCAATATATGAAACCGTATTTTTTAACTTATTCGTCAGACTAAAGTTTTACTATTGCAATAAGAAAATAATTATGCCAAGCATTAACATTATAAATCGTTATTAATAGTATGATATAAAGATATAGTATAATATGGAAATATAAGATATGTATAAATTATATATGTGATGGAGATATAGTATAATATATGGGTGCGATTTTGAAAGATTTATATTATATTATATAAATAATTTCATAAAATAAGCTAATTAATGAATAAAAAGGAGGAGTTTAGGTAAATAAGAATAGAGGATGTAGAGGGTGCCACATAAGCACGTGAATTAATGTGGTGCTCCGAATCCGCAACGGAATTAATTATAGATATAGATAGATTAATTGTTATATTACATCACTATTCACTATTGTAATGTGACAAACAAACAAAAAAAGGAAAGAAAAAATCATTTATCTCATCTTAATTAATTACTACTAACAATTATCTAGAAAATCACTAATATACATGACAAACTATTAGAGTGTCATGAATATTCAGATTAAACTCTTTTTTATTAAGGAATTCAACTCCTTTATCAACAAAGGGGTTTCTGATTAATTACTAATTATGATATGATGAGGTAGCTAGATTTGTGATTGAATGTGAGTAACTAATCATTACATAATTAAAAGATATTCTTCGTAGTACGTGATGAACTTATCTGATGAACTTATCTTTTCCAACAGTAGAACACAGCTCATTAATTATAACAATCACAATTTAGATTTTTGTTTTTTGTTTTTTTCTTAATTTGCCATTCTTTTCTCCTTTCATAGTTTCATGGCCAAACTTATTTACTCTCTGTTTTTATTTATTTGAGTGTTCTATTTTGTAATGTTTTAGTTTTTAAAATATTTTATTTTAAAATTATAGAGTAAAATAATTGGTTGTATTATTACAAATTTACCTTTATGTTTAATGTTATTGATAGGTTGACTATACCCACGAGCTCCAAACAATAATAGTGGGGCTAGTGACTAGCCCACCTCATTTTTTACCACCTTGATAAATTTATGAGAATTTTCAAAGTTTTTTTTTTTTTGGAAATTTCTCTACTTATATAAATTTATCAAATTATTTAAATCTTGTCTCACCTAAAATATTTTGCCCCCCTTCGCGTTGAGGGCCTAGATCTGCCATTGCTTCTTTGATATGCGTAATTTGATAATAGACGACATTTATATAAAAATAGAGGGAATAATTTTTATTCTCTTTTAGTGGCCAACTCATAAATAGTATTCTTTCCATCCACAATATTTATATAAAATGGTGAAAATAATACTATTTTGTTCTTCAATTTTAAAATGAGATACACAAACCCAAAATACGACGCTCGATGGAGTAATCTTGTACTACTGTATATGCTCATATAAATAGATAATATATATGGTCGATAAGTGACATTTCTTCTATCAACCTCTCGACTCTTCAATGATTGTGAGTTTTTGACCCCATCATATCATATTAAATCTTTAAAAAATATATATATTATACTAAAGATAAATTGATGTGAATTCACATAGGATTCCAAAGCATTAATATGATTCCAAAGCTTAAAGAGGTGATAAAATCTTTGATGTTGTTTTCATTGACCTAACTTGAGAAGCATTCTTAATTAATGTGAGATATAGAGAAATAATACTATTAATTGGTCAAAAAGTAACCAAACTCTTTAATTGATTGATGTTTGCAACTACACACCATTATTTAGCTTTTGAGGAGATTCTTGTCTCCCTTTACATTCCCTCATGCCATTTCTCCATGCATGTTCCGATATTATATGCTAAGTCTGATGAAATATAATTTTCACATAAAAAATAAATTTTATTGTAAAAAATTTGAGGACATATATACTTATTTATAATTATGCTTATTCGTGTACGATCATGTGTTTAATTATGTATTGTAACAACGCTTATTTTGTTACAGATCATAGAATATACAAAGATTCATGATTCGGATCAATTCATAGTTTCACATCAGAACTTATTCGGTATTTATTTATTATACTGTCGTACCATGTATAAATAATAAGTAATACAAACAAGTGTGCGTGTGCTGGCCTAGCGGTAAGGAGTTATGTTTCGAGACCAAAAGTCCCGATTTTGAGTCCTCCGTGACATGACTTTAAATTTAAGTTGATTATGTTGAAAAAATAATAATAATAATAAGGTACACAGAGAATAAATTTCATTGGAACTTATTATTGTCATTCAAAGCTCTAAAATTCATGCTCTTTTTATAACTGAGAGAGAGAGCTTTAATCATGACTTCAAAGTGGTGAAGATGGCCCTCCTAAAATGTGCATTTAAAGAGAAAAATGACTTGATTTTTATCACTTACTGTGATAGTCAATAGACACGCAGAACTTCAAAAATAAAAAAAATAATAAAAGCTCCACACAATTTTTTGATAGTCAATAAAAGATTGCTTTTATATCCTTGTTTTTTCTTTGTCAAGAGTACAAAGCACATTTGTTAATTTAATCTTTTCAGTGGGCCAGTCTGACTTTGCATATACGGAGTATTTTTGTAAGCCTATTAAGTGGCCCATCTTTCAGGAGTACCAAATAATTGAAATGTTCTTTTTATGTAGAAGGGAAAATTACATTCTAGAAAAAAAAAATAATAATAATGCTTGTTTCGACTTTCTCTCACAAGTTTCATGTGATTAATTTCCACCCACAAAATATTTACCAAAAGCAATTTATCAGAAAATTTTAAGAAAGTTTGGATGTTTCATTGGATAGATTAATAATGGCCAAATTATGATTTGTGGCTTCACCTCTGAACAAATTTGCAAAAATAGTGTAACCTTTACTTTTCTTTTTAAAAATCCTGACCTTTGAAACATTTGCAAAAATAGCCCGTTTTTCTTTTATTCTCTCAATTTTTCAGAAGCATTTCATCAAACACCTTATGTGCATCTTTGTATCTTCACATTATGTACGTAGGTTTGTCCTTATGAAGTATTTAATTTGGCGTCTTGTATTTCTACTTCTAAATATGTATTATGAGTATTATTATTATGAATATTATTATTATTATTACTTTTATAATTTTTTTATTTTTATTTTTATATTGCTCCCTAACTAGAATAAGAATTGTTATATTGTTACTTCGGGCCTTCGATTTAAATTTAGGGTGATTTTACTTTCTCAAAAAAAAGCCCCCTAAAAAAAATAAAATAAAATAATATGTTGAGTGTACTATATTTTACCCCACAGCCTCCAAATTAATTAGTACTCCCCCCGTCCCTTTCAAACTGAGTCAAAACTTTTCGGCACGGGAATTAAGGAGGGAGTATTTAGTAGGTAATTGGGTTTGCTAATTGAGTATGGTATGAGATTATGATTATAATTTATATTTTATTTATTGTATTAAAAATAAATTTAAGATTTTATTTTTCTGTTTTCATTTTAAATTTAATTAATCTAATTATGATTTTTATTTCTTTTAATATTTTCAACTTTGCATTTTAATTTCTCTCTCTAAAAGGTGAAACCAATTGCCTCGCCTCTCTCTCCACGACTCTCCCTTCTTCTACACATTCCTCACCTACCGGCGACTCTCTCTCTATATCAGCTTTCTCCCGCCGCCGCCGGTTTTGCCGCCCCGGTGCCTCTCCTCTGCCCCCTCTTTCTTTCCCTGACTTTCTCTCTCAGTTCGAAAACCTTTCCCTCTCTCCCCACTACCCTTCTTCAATCATCACCGTCGTCACCGCAACATCGCCGCCGCCTCTGGAAATTAAAAGGAATTTCTGGAAACTTTGTCTTCTTCTTCTCCACCGAAAAATGCGTTTATGTTGACGAGGTACAGATCCGCTCCCTACAGATCTTCATCGCTGGGAGGTCGATTTCGTCATTTCGCCATTGTTGTTGAAGAAGAAGATGAAGAGAGCAGCACATAAATGGAAGTTCGGACTGCGAGGAGTGTTTCTTTCCCTTCGGACTGATGGTGAAGTTTTCGGCCATGGATAAGAATGGGGTGAAGGATGGAGACGGGAATGGCAAACTGCTCCCTTTCACAGATCTATGGTTTCTGGATTTAGGCGAATTGGGCGAGAACAGTCGAGAGAGAGAGAGAGAGAGAGAGATTCTGTCGCTGAAGTGGTTGAAAAATTTGGGCGAATTTTTTTTTTTTTTTTAGAATTGAGTTTGGGGAGTGGGGCCTAGTGATTAGGAGATTAATTGTAAAAAATAAGGGGTGAAATTAGTTGTTCCTAATTTAGTGTTTTAACTCCTAATTTTTGCCAAAAGAGGAAATGACTCAGTTTGAAAGGGACGGCCCAATCGGGAAAGTGACTCAGTTTGAAAGGGACGGAGGGAGTATATTATAACCCCAAATAAATTTCTATCACCGCCACCAATGGCCATCAATCTGCATGCAATCAACAAAAAAATTAATTTTCCTCTTCTGCAAACAAAACTATCTTAAAAAATACTCATCTTTTATTAATTAGGTTTCAATTTTATTTATTTTCCTTCTTTTTGGTTGCATGGGCATGGATACGAGCTGAGGACGGTATTGCCATTTTTGTTGGCCTATTGAATTGTAGATATAAATTGGGCCCCATTTTGGCTAATTAGATTTAATTGTAAAATGTTGAAAGAGGTATTTATTTGGTGTTTGATGGAAGATGCACATAAGGGGTTTGATGAAATGCTTCTGAAAAATTGGAAGAATAAAAGAAAAATAGGCAATTTCTGCAAATGTTTTCAAAGGTCAGGGTCTTTTAAAAGAAAAGTAAAGGTTATGTCATTTTTGCAAATTTGTTCAAAGGTGAAGCCACAAATCATAATTTGGCCAATTAAGATTAATAATTTCCATCCTAGCAAGAATGTTAGCAAAAACTAAAAAAGAATGAAGATATGATTGAACATGTGAATACATGGATTTATGTATATATGGTGTATATATGTAAGTATTCTCCTATTTAAGTATCCTTGCAGCTTCATAGCCTCATTTAGCCAGCTGCACATTTCTCGCATCTCTGATTTCCACGTCTTGTGGTGAAGCCTGCATTTATAAATAGATCTAGACCGTTGATCTTTGTATCGTACATAATCATCATATGCAGTAACAATAAACTCTGTCATAATAATAAATAATAAATAAATAAATAAATAAACATATTCAAGATCAAGATCATCATCTATAAACATAAAAAAAAGGAATGAATAGCCTTCATATATAAATAAGATAAACATAATCAAGATCAAGATCAAGAACTTCACTATTTATAAACACAAATATATAAACTCATATTAAGAAGATTATGTCAATCCTTTTGTCCAGTTAGCCAACCAGGTGCCCGGGTTGACTAATGAACATTACGTGGAATATTTCATGAAGGATTTGAAGGAGTCGATCAGGAGCTCGTTGCGCCTCCTGTGACTTAGTGACTTGGAGACGGCGATGGAGTTGTCAAGCGTTGTTGAGGATAATTTCTTTGTGCAGTATGGAGGACGTCCGTTTCGAAGTTTCAGTAGTCTTGTGCAACGATCAAACACTTTTTCTCGATCTGTAGAACCATGGGAGTTCAACCAGCAATTTCCTAAAGCCTTCGGACCGCCCGCCAGATGCACGATTGCGATTCACCCACCTTTCGCCTCGAGATTTTGTGGACCCGACGGCAAAGGGGATGTGTTTTCGTTGCAAGAATCTGGATAAAATAGAGAAGTTTGGAATTCAGCTGGGAGATGGGCGCCGACAAGAATCGGAGGGAGGCATTGTCACTACTTGGATGTGAGGTGGTGGCGGACTATTTTGTGTTTGCTCTTGGAAGGTATTGATATCATATTGGGAGTGGCATGGTTGGCAACACTGGGCGATATGCGAACTAATTTGGAGTCGATGACGATGAAGTTTGTTTGGAAAGGAACTTCTCTCGAGCTACGTGCGGACCCGACTCTCTGCCACGGGATAGAGCCGTTTAGGCAGCAGTTTTCAGACTTCAACCTTGAGGATAAGGTTGTTTCGAAGGGGGAAAGAATTGTTAGAGAGCAGAATGGAGAGGGTTGAATCGCCGGGAACGGGCTTAGGCCTTGCGGCCTGGTTATTATTTATTATCTTTTATACTACCTCCAACCCATATAAGTAGTCTCATTCACTTTTTTGACTTTTCCGGCACGGTCATAGTATCCTGTGAAAAAAACGATACTTCAAAATTATATTTTAAAACCCGTACTAGGTTTCGGTGGAAACGCGTGCCGGAAAAGTCAAAAAAGTGAATGGGACTACTTTGGTGGGTTGGAGGTAGTATTTATTTTGTTAGTAGTCGTTTATTATTAGATAAGGGTTGTTTAAGTTTAATTATGGTAGAAGTTTAATTATGGTAGGATTCTCACAACATTAGTATAAAGATTGTTATCTAGGTTTTTGAGATTATCATTGAAGAATCGTGAATTTTGAATTTGAGCCCTAGGCTGAATGGCTTTGCCGTGTGTGTTTCTTGTTCTATTTTTCTACTCCTAACAAAGCCATAGACTTGAAAATATTTCCCTGCAGTGGAGATGAATCACATTTAGCATTCCACACACACACACACACAGAGAGGCAGTAAAGAAGTGTTAAAGAAGTGGTGAAGATGGAGTATTCTTTTAAGTTTGATGCATAAGGCATGCATGTGAAAATGTTGATGAAAAATGGGAGTAAAGGCACAAGAAATAAGAAGCAAGTGATGCGAAGGATGCAATACAAATGATTTTCTTTCTTTTGTGAAATGTTTGTTTTTCTCTATACTAGCTTGCACCACTAGCAGTAGAGTTGAAAGCAACCAATATTTAAAAAAAAAAAAACAAAGCTCCTAAAATCATACAAACGCAGAAATGAATCACCTGAAAATCAGAGACAGAGAGAGTAAAGTCTGAAGCCTATCGATGTTGGATTCAGTTTTCATTAAGCGGGTTAATCGGAGGGCGGCTTTTCACTTCATTCGCTATTCCACGTGTCAATTGCTCATTGGCCGAACTTTTTTTTCATAAACTAACTCTAGTTCTCATGATATTATTTCCTCAGCTAACATTTACTTCATTCACTTCATTTCACCCGTTTGTATATTTTATAATTTATAAATCGAATAACGAGACATTCACTTCATTTGACTCGTTTGTATATTTTATACTACGTAATTCATATATCTAACGACGAGACGGATAGAGTATGTTATAACTAAGCATACAAATTTGACATCTAAACTTCGAGTGCGCATTCATGTGAATTCTTATAAACCATTGTCGAATGTAAATAATTTAAAACTAATTAGAAAGATAAAGCTTGACCTTTCTCTCAAGATGTTTTTTAAGAAACGCTCAAGAAAAAGAAATTTATCAAAAGTTAGCTAGGAATTGATATGAAGATAATTATATGTAGAAGACTTTACTTTTTGGAGCATTATGATAAGTAGAAAATAATTACTTCATGTGAAAACGATAAAAATAAATAAACAGGAGTCGAAGAAATTTAGCCTAGAAATTGATATGAAGATCGAATTTCCTATAATTGGCCTAAAAATTAAAGCCTAGAAATTATATGAATTCTTCGAATTTCAACATAGAGATTGTTCCCAAAAGTCAGAAATTACCCTAAAACACACTTGGAAAATCCTAAAATAGGGCAAAAATTTAGTACTAGTTTCCAAATAAAGATCGTTCCCAATTCAAATCCCACATCTTAAGTCTAAAGTGGCCAATCATAGTTCCAAATTCAATACCCCCAAACACCATTGTTCCGTACACACAAAAGAAGCTAGCACGAGTTTAAGTAATCGCTACGAGTTCCCCAACATTTCAGCAAACTACTAATATTAAGTAAAACTAGAGATCACACAATGTAGCATGTAATCAATCGCGATCCGAATCAGGCGAGCCATCACCGTAGGAGACGAGGCCCGTTTTCTGAGTAGGGCCGCCGGATGATGACCTTGAGCGTCCTTTTGCCACACGCTTCGGAGATTCTGAAGCCCGTGGTGATTCGGACCGACTCCTGCTCGGAGAAGCCGAAATTCGCCTCTCGGGACGTGGCGAGGCACGGTACCTTTCTACTGAGCGACTTCGAACGGGGCTCCGGCTGCGACTGTAGCGGCGGCCACGGTAGCGTACAGGACTGCGAGAAATGCTAGGGCTGCGGGTCCTGCTTCTCCTCCCCCGGTATCTGCACAGTTACAGCAAGAACATGAGGAAGGGAAGATAATCATTTTATTCCCCAACTACTACAGTTCTTCAAAAACATTATATTTTTGTTTTTTTTTTCCCTAGAAACTATCCTGGGTATCAATTCCTGATGCTGAGTGCACATCACACGCCGAAAACCCTAACGAATACAAACCTTGGGGGTGTTCTGCCACGAGGCGGGCTCCTATAACGCCTCGGGGACCTTCTGTAACTCGGGTATCTACCAGACGTAAACATAGAAGAATCATTAAGCAAAGGAATAATCTTCTCGAATCTAGAAATTGCGAGTAGAAAAATGTTCCTTACCTGTCACGGTTACCACCATAGCGATACGACCTAATTGGAGACCGATCCGGAGAGCGACTCCGGTAACGTCTAACATATGCAAACCGATCACTAAATCCCCTTCCTCTTCTAATGCGTTTAGGCGATCCATCAACAGAAGGACTTCTTGAAGAGCTCCTACGAACAGGTGACCTAGCCCTATGGCCTGGGCTCACGGGACTCCCTGAGTAGCTGTGTCGGCTAGTTCTTCTAGGCACCCTGACTGGAGCTGGGCTAGGGCTTCTCCTATTTGGGACCCTGCCAGAGCTTCTGCTGACACTTCTATGGGTCAATCGAACAGGGCTTCTGCTTACGCTCCTTTGAGAAGGTCTCACAGGAGATCGACTAACTGACCTCAGTGATGACCTTTTAGATGAAGCTCTTGGTGGGCTGTGTACCACTCTTCCTCTTGGAGGTGAATGAGTGGCGCTTCTACTTCGACTACGGCTTTGTTGAGAATGAGACCTAGCTGGTGGGCTCATGCTGGGGCTTTTTCTCCTGTTGCTCCGTGCTGGACTTCTGCTGCTGCTCCTGCTTCTTGCGGAATACCCTGGGCTTCTACTCCTGCTATGTTTTGCACTGACAATCGGACTTCTGCCAGCATTTCTGGGACTTAGGCTCATGCTCTTACTCATGGATCTTCTAGGACTTAAGCTTCGGCTCCTGCCCATTAAAATTCCAATAAATCACATATATTTGGAGTATAGCATAAACATAAAGGGAAGACATGAAGTAAAGGGATATAGACCTAGATTTGCTTGGAAGATCATCCAATACATCAGGGTGTCTATCAGCAGCTCTGTTAGATCCTATTACTACTCCAGTTCCATTGCTTTGATGGTCTCCATTTTCCCTTGGGAACTCACCCTCTTCCTTCTCAGACATGTTGGCTGCCTCCCCTTTCTTATGATTGACCTTTGTGGTTTCTCGCTCAACTAGAGGTGATTGATTTCCTTCAGGGAAATGGAACATTAGAACAGTGGAAATGAGTAAGTGTGGAAAGAAAAAGGACTTCACGAAGGATGGACAAATATCTTACCAGAGGGTATATACTTCCCATCAGAAGCACCAACTGTTGCATCATCTTCAGAGCTACTTCCAGTTTTACTCTCGCTCTCACTATCTGAAACACTAGTCCTACAACATATTCCACGACAAAAATAAATAGGCATAGACAGGACACAGTTTCCACTGCCAGTAACAGCTAGAAGTCAGAGATGTATACTCAGCGTTCATAGCAAAAGCACAGTTTTAGTCTTCTGGAATTTTAGATGGTATATTCAGGAGGCAAAAGTTTATAATTAACATTCAAATTGACACAGGAAAATCATCTCCAATTTGAAAGCTTTGCTAGATTTACATAGACATAAATAAAGCTCCAGAAAATGAAACAATAAAGCCTCTAGGGTAAGAAAACAATATACAAACCTTTTAGATTTACGTTTTGACTTTTTATCTTTCCTCTTGCGTCGCTTTTCATGTCGCCTATCCTTTCTTTTGCCACGCTTATGTTTTTCTCTCTTAGACCTCTTTCGTTTCTTGTGTCTGTCATCACTTGAAGAGCTAGTGTCACTTAAGGAGGAAGCATCTGAGTCGGAATCAGTATCAGATTCTGAAGAGTCCGCACCGCTATCTGTTGAACTATCAGATTCAGAAGTGTAATATTTCCTTCTTTTCCTCCTCTTCTTTGATGACTTCTTGTGCTTCCCCTTGCGTCTTACCTCATGAGTATGTTCCTCTGTCACATCCTTTCCCATTTTCGACTTATTACCCTTCCTTTTATCTATACACACCAAGAATTATTTTGCACACGTGGAGTTAGCAAAAAACAATCCACTTAACATGAAAAGGACAACCAGCAAGATACAAGTTGAAAAGAAAACTAAGTAAAAGAACATAACAGTGCTAGGTAGCAGAGCACCCTGCCATTGCTTTGAACAGGATAAAGCTCCATTTGATAATTATATATAAATAAATCAAAAAGCAGGTTCACTTCCTACCATCATGAAGTTCTCCTGAATTAACAATTTTCACTGTCACAGTAGGTTTTCCCTCATCATCTCCAGCATTTTCAATCTTTTTCAGCACCTCATGTCCTTTCACAAGTTTACCAAAGACGATGTTTTTCCTGTCGATCAGGCAATCAACTCAATTAAGGGCAACACATGGAAAACCAGACATGTCGACCAGGTGGATTTGGATTCAGAGAAAAGAATTCTTATTTTCATAGTATAATTATGTTGGAAAACAAAACTCATATGAGAACTCTTTCTCTATATCAGATGCTCATCTCAGAGGTTGAAGGATGGATCATAAACTAGATGGATAAATGTCAACTTTCTTAGAATCAATCAATCAGAAAGAGATGTGATGTGTACCATATGTGAACTGCAGTAATATCTAAATACTTACTAGCTACTGCACCTTTAGAGATGATTATCATGTATTTTTATTTCATGAAATCAACAAATACCCAAAACGATGAATCCAACATTTGAAAGAATATAATAAAAACCTATCCAAGTGATGATCAGCCTTAAAGGTGATACTGAAGAGAGAGCCTCGCTCCTCACGATCAGCCATAGCCATAGATAACAAACCAGGGCCATCATGTCTCAGTTTTGAAGACTCATCTGGAAGACATAAAACAGAAGCTACATCAGTTCTACACTGGAAAATAACAGAAAATTAATTTTTATACAAATAGACCACATGTAAATGATGTACAGAAATCAAAACCCTGCATCTGTTAGTCCCGAAGCACATACACCTGCCAAATGATATGCAACTTCAATCATAGAAGCAATATACAGACAAATCCGTGCACCGACCAAAAATACAAATGCAAATATTGGTAAGAAGCACACTCAGATCAGGGCCATGAAGGTAAGTAATCACAATAAAGAGACACAAGACTTTTGACACCTTTCACATGCAACCCAATGATTCCTGTGGCAATGGATCTGAGCAAATAGGAAATAATTCACACTACATCTAAAGCAGCCACATTTTGTACTAAGCATAAAAATAATGTCCACGGTCGAATCCAATTTGGTCAAGTTTAAGAAAATATACCATAAGGGAAATGATGTGCGCTAAGTTCAAATTCATGATCAAATAACCCATAGAAACTGGGAATGATCATGGACAAAAAAAAATTAGGCTATACATTGCCTAGAGTTTGCAGTAGATGGAGAGTATACAAGGGTAACCATCGACCAAGGTTAAGCAACCCTGACAATCATTTCACAGAAGCTTCTCATATCATCACTTCACACGATGGTGAAAACTAAACACCTATAATGTGTGCTCTAAAATGAAGTCAATTCTCAAACAAGTACGATAATATCAAGGTTGAAGTATGATAAAGCTTGAAAGGAGCTCCATATATATTATAGATATTTTCTGGATACTTGTAAACCAAAGCGTATATGTTCCATAAGATTCAAAATACAGGCCAAACAAGGCAGGCAAGAACGTTTACATTCCCTACCATATTAAGAGAAAACAATTGTTCTCATTTGAATTGAAGCTCCAATGCAGCGAGATTAAGGTCAAAGTCATCCCCAACCTTCACAGGCAATAGAAAGGAAATCCACTTGTTCTCAAGACAAAAGAAGTTGATGATAGAAAACGTATGCAAGTGCTATGCCTGTTTGTCTGACCTTGTAGAGTCAAATATTGATTTCAAAGTTTCAGATATGCATGGATTATTCTAAGCATTATCAGTTCTCACCAAATGTTAAACTAGATTAAAAGAAGAAAACAAGAATGGTTTCATACCTGGAAACTTTCCATCATATATACTTTCGCCAAAGTTACCTGCAATGTTAAAATTAATTCAGTCCATGAATCCTAACAAAGAAGTGTTAAATCTATAATATCCCAACATAACTCACCATCTTTTCGGAGAAAGTCCCCTCCCTGCAAAATAATTATAAGCTGTCAACACACTAAAACTACAAAAACATGCATCTGGTGCTTTTAAAGCAAGTTTCGGCAAAATCATAAAAATGGACAACTCGATAAGTACAACCTTAAAACTATATCACAAGAAATGCAGTCGTGACCATCAGCCCTGTCACAGGATAAACAAGGATAACTGACTGAAAAAGTAAAAACATTTCTCATTTATGCCCAACCAATACAATGGACAGAACAGTTACATCATACAGGGCATATCTTTAATTATTTGATAGAACACCAGAAAGTAGATAACATACCTGAGCCACATATCCTTCTTTAATACGATGGAAAAATGTTCCTTTATAGTGTAGTGGTTTTCCAGTTTTAGTGCTAACACCTTTTTCTCCTGAAGGAAGGCAAAAGGCAAAACTCAATTGGAGAAGAACAAATGTATCAAGCTGAATAAGAGATTATTGAACTAGGTAGGAGATTCAAACGGAAGACATCTCATGAAAGCTTATTTAACACATTCTTCGACAATCCTGTCATAGCTGCCTCACGACTTCATGAAAGCCATCAATCAAGAAAGGTCAATGGATTAAGGATGAAATGGCAAGTTACAGGTGTAATGAAAAATCAGAGACCGCTGCATATTGGCGTATTCAACTTTAGGAGTACCGGAGGATTATAGGTATACGTAATGCACGAGAAAAGGAGTAAATTACCAGTGCAAAGTGCACGGAAATTTTCGCAAGTCTTTGGAGCAACATCAGTGAAGAGCTGCATTGCATGAGTAAACAATGATATGAGATTGCAAATTCAGTTTAGTGTAACAAAAGGTAAATTTCTACAGACAAATTATTATGACTGTATGAGAACATTATACCTCGAAAATCATCCTCTCGTAAGGATCTCCATCAATTGAGACATCCAAGAAAACCAAAACTTTGGCCTTATTCATTTTTCAGACACCCCAGCTTCAACAGCTAAGACTGGTATCAATAACACAAAATATGCCAAATCAAAAAGGCAATATTACAAGACTTACAAAGAAGTCAGACCATTCATCATGAATTCATATTCAATAAAAAATTTACAGCCGCTTGGATCCAAAAATTAGGTGATGGTAAAGCTGCTACAGAAATCCCCTACCGATCACATTACAAGAGATTCAAGTAATTGTCCCAGTAATAAACAATGTGCAGTGCGGAGTGCAATAAATAACAAAATAAGATAGCATCAAAATTCATCAACAAGCAAAAGGAAACAGCAACAAATCCAGAAACACATCTGAAACCCTAAACCCTAACAAGAGCACTACAACTAAATTTACCAAAATACTCGAAGTACTCAAAAAAACCAACGCGATAAACGAAGACTACGCCATCAACCTAGATTTGCGAGAAAGAAGAAAAAAAATCATCTGCAAAAAAAAACTCCAATTATACCTCGAAATCCCAAACTGAGAACCGAAATAAGAAAGAATCAGCAATATGACGGCATGAATTCAAACGAAGAACGAATAGATTCCAGTAGATTTATGTTCTAGGGTTTTTGAGTCCTTGGCAAGCGGTGCAGCTGACAGAGCTGCTCCTCTCCACAGAAAACGTCACTGGGTGTGTGTATTGCGCGCTGGGTGTGTGTGTGTGAGAGAGAGAGAGAGTGCGTGGCTGTGGAAAGAAAAACCTAGACCCTTTGCACTTATTTCTTTTCCTTTTTCTATTTTTATTGTTTCATTTTAATTTTAATTGTCTTTTTATTTTGGAAAAAATGAATTTTTATTATGAACACGAACATAGAATATGGAGAAGACCCTCCATAATAGTTGGGGGTTCCTTTCAAACGTGCGGTGTGAAAAATTCCTAAGCCAATCGAACTAGACTATGAGCTATAAAATTTAACTCATGTCGAACATGAAGAAATTTAAAACTAACATTGTTAGCTGGTAATTGTTTGCAACTAGAGGAGTCAGTGTGGTCGAAGTTATTCCCATTAACAGCATCAAAAATAATTTTACTATTAGTCTCAAGCTGAACATAAAATAAATTCAATTGTTTCAACTTTCAACCAAGATAGAGCTTTACGAATGCGAAGAACCTCACATTCTTCAACTCGTAATCGCATTGGAATAGTCAACAAGGGTGCTGCAACAAATTCTCCCACAGAGTTTCGAATGAAATACCTATACCTATAGAGTTTGTAACAAGTAAAAAAAATAACATCTACCCCACATTCAAACCAACCCTCGGGCAAATTATGCTATCCTTTACAGACCTCTTGCATTTGTTGTCTTGCTCTCTAATGAACTTACCCCTCAAGAGGAGTTATCCATTCATGCCTAAAGCTCATCGCAAAAGAACATGACACAATAGAAAATAGGAGTAGGAAAAAATGCCCTTCCAAATAGCCAAGTTTATATTTTTCCAAATCTGCCATATAATCATTCCAGTCTTAATTTGCATTTGATCGTTTACATGGCTTAGTAGAGAAAAAACTAGATCAGAGAAATAATAGATAATTTTAATTGTCTTATAGTGTAACTTTAGTTATGGAATCCGAAATTAAAATTAAAATTTTAATGAAATGGAAGGATTTTGAGAAACAAAAAATAGTACAAGAACTTGATAAAATAAATATTGAAAGTAAAAAAGATCTTAAAATGTGTTTTGGCATCCAAAATTTACTATATTTGCCTCACTTGAACTTGAACTACAAATCCACTCTAATAGATTTTATATTATTACATTTTGTGCTTCATATTTTATTGTACATTCGGATATTCAAGATTGGTTAAGAATATTTTTAAATTTAACATTTTAATTTATAAACTTCCTTAATTATAAATTTCTTTTCAATAAACATCTTAACCGTGCTATGATAATTAAATAGAATAGTCTGGAAATAAAAATGAATGAATCCTAAATTTTTGGCCCAAGAAATGATTGACCCGGCCCATAAGCTAAAGTCGCATTTCATATTATCAAAATCGTGGTAACGCTCAAACTAACAACTGCAGGAACCGAACAAAAGCGCCCAACGCCGAAAACCGCTGCTAACAGAAAATGGAGGGTTTATGCAGAGAGAAAGAGAAGCCATGGCGCGTACTCGAGTTCTACAGCGGCATTGGTGGATTGGTAAAAAAATGATTCCAAATTTTCCTAGCTTTGTATACTCGTTTCAATTCGTGTTTATGCATAATTTTGGCTCCGATTGCGGTAGAGATATTCGTTGATGGAGGCGGGTGTAGATGCTGCGGTGATTGAAGCATTCGACATCAACGACGTGGCAAATGATGTATACGAGCACAACTTCGGCCACCGTCCGTACCAGGTAGCAGCTTTGAATTGCTGATATATGAGCTTATGTATGGTGTCATAATCATGCCTGTGCTGAATTACTTAGTTAGTTAGTTTTTTATTTTCAGCATGATTATTAGTTAGATTTGTTATTTTTTGCCTTATTATGCTGTTGATTAAGGTTTGTGAGTGTATTCGATGTTACTTTGTGTTAATCTTCGAGTGTGGTGCTTGAATATTTGTTTTTGGTGAGCTTTTAGGGTAATATTCAGACCTTGAGTGGTGCTGACCTCGATAGGTATGGAGCTGATGTGTGGCTTTTGTCTCCTCCTTGCCAACCTTACACACGACAAGGTGTTTGATTTCTCGTTTGTTAAAATTTCCTGTTCGTGTGCACATTTACTTGCCCTGTTATAGATTCTTAAATTTTCTTTGTTAAGGTCTCCAGAAGGGCTCGATTGATGCTAGAGCTTTCTCCTTTTTGAAGATTCTTGAACTAATACCGCAATGCTCAAGACCCCCTGTTATGCTATTTGTTGAGAACGTTGTTGGATTTGAGGTTTGTGTTTATGTGTTCCTCTTATTAAATAAAATGGAGTATAGTATCAAATTTATTGAAACACCTCTTTGATGAAAAACCACTTTCTTGTAGCAATTCATCCAAGAAATTTACTTTTGATTCGGGCTGTATGTGATTGAAGGATTTTCCTTATATTTCCCATGCTTTCGTCTTTGTTTTGTTTTCATCGATAGCTTTTGGAGATATGCAGTTAAAAAAATTACACTGAACCTGAAGATCTAATGTAGCGGTTTAGGATTCTGCCACCGCCATGGTATGGCATGGCAGATTGTCATGGCCTTTTGTGGCGGCCGCCATACCCATGGCGTTTATGGCTGACATGGCGTAGTATGGCGTTATTTTGCTGCCATTTAGTCATTTTTGACCCTTTTGACCCGCTGACCCGCCCATGACCCATTAACCCGACCCGCTGACCCGCCCATGACCCATTAACCCGACCCGCTGACAACTAAATGTTAAACAAAACTAGGGGTTAGACTTTAGAACAACAGCCATTTTCGACTAAACATTCTCCCTTTCTGACTTTTGCGTGAACAAGACTCTCCCTTTGCTCCGGCGAGCTCCGGCGACCTCCCCCAACTTCCGGTGAACTCCGGCGACCTCTACAGGTCTTTTTTTTATTAATTGCTGCCACAGCTTGCCGCCAGTTTATTCATTCCCTTTTTTCTTTTTCTTTTTCTTTTTTTTTTGCTGTAGGACAGCAATAAGTAGCAACGATGTAGAATATACCAATATACTATACTACATTATACTAGAAGTTTAGGATAGAATGGTGTTGTTCATGTTCAAGAATCAAGAGATTACTGACCGGTATCCATCATGTCATTCTTGATCGAAAATGAACAGATTTGAGCCATGTCAATCTCATCCAATCAAGACGATAACGAAGATGGTGATTTTGTTGGAGTTGGTGATGAGGATTACACATCCATTTAGAGATAATTTACTATTTTTATGCTATGGTTTAAGACTATATGTTTAATTATTGTTGTAAAACTTAAGACTTTGTGCTATGATTAGGTTTTTCTAATATTATGGTTTAGGTTTTTCTATTTCATCACATATTTAATAATTTTATTTAATTTTTCAATCATCCGCCATAACCTGCCATGGCATCCGCCATGGCGGTTGTGGCGGTTTTTTGGCTAACTGCCATAACGTGCCATTTGCCATTGACAACATTGGTAGCTGGTAACATTTTGTTAGACAAGACATTCATATTTACTTTCTTGTCTTTTTCTTTTTGCAGACATCTGATACACATGAAAAGATGATCACCATGTTGCGAGAAAATCATTTTGACACACAAGAATTCATTCTAAGCCCTTTGCAATTTGGTGTGCCGTATTCTCGTCCTCGCTACTTTTGCCTGGTCTCTCTCTCTCTCTCTCTCCAGCGCTAGATCTGCCTGTAAAGTTTGTACTTAGCACGTGATATGAAATCTTTGATTGCTTTATGTATAGAAAAATCTGCAGCCTGAATAGAGAAAGTACAAGATATATTTATTCGGTTTTCCTTACTTTTATGGGGTGTTCAAGAGATGATTCAAATCTGTTATAAATTATAGGCGAAGCAGAAACCTCTGTCTTTCCAGAATGCACAGTTTGATAATGTGCTTCTTTGGGCCCCAGGCCCTATTCTTGGCTACGAGGAAAGCATGGTGACCAGGGAAGAAGCTGGATTACATGCATATTTAAATAAATTACTTGAAACTACTCGACCTATTTGTGATTTTCTGGAATCAAGTGAAGTTATTACGGAGCCTACTCTTGTTAAAATATCTGAGGACACGGAAGAAGAAAGTGAATTAATTGTTGACCCTTCAAATCTGTTTTTAGTTCCATCAAGCCTGGTAGAGAGATGGGGAAGTGCCATGGGTATGCTTACCTCTTGCCTGTCTTAATACTTTTTTTCCATTTTGTTCACATATATTTATATTTTGGTAACATATATACCATTGAACTGATCCCTTGTTGGATTCAGATATTGTTTTCCCTGAATCAAGACGCTGCTGTTGCTTCACCAAAAGTTATTTTCGATACGTGAAGGGGACTGGTTCGCTTTTGGCTACCTGTCCTGGAAGTATGCATCAGGTACATCATGTCTACTCTTACTTGCGATATATCTCCTTTATACAATAGCAGCAGCTCCTATCTTAGGGCCACAGGAGCCCACAAATTGTTCTTTACATCCTCTTTATATTTCAATGAGTGTCAACTATCGATTAGTTCATTGCTAAATCTAAATATATTTTTCGGGCCCTGCGTATCCATGATTTTTTTTTTATCTTACCCTTTACTATGCATGCATGTCAGGATATGTTTTTTACTATTATCATGTATGAGAGTATGGAATATGTTGATGTGTGTGTATCCATGTAGTATAATTTTGCGAGATACTAGGGATGAAACTTCTTGTTGATTTTGTGAAAACTTGTGCAGCTATTATCATGTTCATCGCCAAGAATAATTCTCAATCCGGCATTGTTTATGTTCATTATTCCATAGTACCAGAAACATTTTTATGCTTTCTTAAATGTTAAAGTGATCGAGTCACTTGACATTTTACACAGGGAAAGACGAAAATTGAATTGCCGTCGTTGCAGGAGCTTCGACTTAGATATTTTACGCCTAGAGAGGTATGCATTTGTTACTGTATCATAAACCAGTTTAATTCTCAGTTCTTTTGGATAGTATTGCTCTCTCAATTTTGTTCTCTCAAGTGTTTTCTCTTGAATGTCACTGTCAGGTAGCCAATTTGCACTCTTTTCCGAAGGACTTTCAGTTTCCTGAACATGTCAGCCTTCGTCAACGGTGTGTCTTACATTTCTTGTATTGCTTATGTGAACGCATGCATTTTTTGGGAGGCTGATTCTCATTCATCCGGAACTTAGAAATTTCTAAGTACTTTTTAGACATAGCATGTTTCATTTCTTTACTTGATTATTACAATCGGAACCAATCAAACGAACATTAAACATAAAAGACTTTCTTTCAGTCTCCATTGAGACAATATTTAAGACAACAGTGCTATCAAGATTTTGTACCTGGATCCTTTACTTGTGACGGTTTAAGATGCTGTGGATTTGGAATTCTGATGAACCTGAAAAACATATCGGAAAATAGTACTACTTTCAGATAAAACTAGGATGATTAGGTCCATGATCACAAATCTGTTTCAATTTTTGCAGGTATGCTTTGATGGGAAACAGTCTGAGTGTCGGAGTTGTGGCGCCACTGCTGCGCCATCTATTCACTCATCAATCATCATGATGTTATTTTGATCTCCACCGATTCAAACTCACATAAATTGAATACAAATCAAGCAGCAACAGCTTCTCTAAGGTAACTATCAAAATCTACCTCAGTGAATACGTTGATCGTTGCCTGCTGCTTCTTAAAAGTTTACGAATACGTGCCTTTGCTTAAATGATGTTGAGCGAATTCTTTTACCCACCTTCGACATGAGACTTTTTGCAAAATGTATACTAGAATTCAAGCTTTCCTCCGGCTTGTGATATTTAATGTTAACCAATTTTGCTATGTGGGTTTGTAATTTTAGGATGAATGCAATTTCTCAGTGTGTAAAATATAAGGTTGTACTTTTCTATGAAGAAAGTGTTCTAGGCCATGTTATGTTAGAACATTGGCCTTCGAATTTTAGGGCTCACAAAGATGCTTGGTGTTTGAATTTTATATTTCATTATGAAATCCAAACATATACTATTTGATTTGATTTTTTTGTGGTTAAGTTCAACAAATACAACGGCGCAGTGGTGGGGTGGGTTGGAGGTAGGAAAAGGGATTATTAGCTAATTAGGTAAAATGTATAATTGGCATAAGTCAAAAGAATTAGTTAGCAAATTCAAGTATCGATTTTAGTTTGACTGTATTATTGAGTAGTTAAGATAGTAATTACTATTTGAAGATTAAGCCACTTGACTTCTGTAGTCAATACGGAGTATCACAGTATATGTTTTATTTTTATTTTTTTATAAATTACTTATTTCATACTCTCTCCGTCCCATTAATAAAAGGGTTAGTTGACCACTTTTTTTGTGAGATTGTCCCATTAATAAAGGGTTTGTTGTGAAATAAAAATGGTGGTCAATTAACCCTTTATTATGGTACGAAGGAAGTATGGATTTTGATAGTAGTGAACTACTAACACTGAGGTAATAGGAAAAAGTTACAACTAGATACGATTAACGTGATGGACTTATTAATTGTCATCATTCTCTACGAATTAAATTTGCCAAATATCCACAAATATCTTACTTTACATGGAAATCATAAATAATACTAGTACTATTGAGCATTCAATATATTAAATTAATTATCAGTTGGTAAGACGTTTTCCCAACCAAAAAGTTAGGGGTTCGAGTCACTTCGGGTGCGTGCGTAATCTGTTGATTTGTGTACCGTGATGATTGTATTATTAACGATTTTATTCATCCAAATTTCGGGAACAATATTCATGAGTGAGAGTGAAGTGTTATATATGATTTACTATAATCCCTTAATCTGTTGTACTTAGATTAAATAGCCAAAAATTTATCTAATTTTTCAATAATTAAATTTGTTGGTTCGTAGGTTACACAGAGTACAGAGGATATTTTCAGATAGTCTATATATCCAATTTGTGAAAATATTTTGAAGTCAAATGTTGGGTTATGCCAACTGTAAGAGTTTACATGAACTTAAAAAGAATTATAATTTTCATCTTTATAACGAGGTCTGCAAAGTTAGAAAATCATTGAAAATAGTTAGAAAAAAAAGCTTAGTGTAGTAATTGTTGTTAGGATATATGTTAAGGGGACCTCATTGGGATCATTCCGATGTATTCCTTCAAATATTTTGATTACATTCCAATACCCTTATATAATTCCTTGATTGATGTCTTTGGCCTTACTTCAAATAAATTAGAAGCTCAAATGTTAGGGAGCTCAAGTTATTTTAGGTCATGTCATGAAGGTATTGTTGACAAGAAGCAGTCAAGTCAATCGTTTTAGTCTACTGAAAAGTTATTACGTTTTCAAATCATCATACACCAAGAAAACTTCGACAAGTTAGTCAAGCTACGCTGTACAAGTTAGTTAATTGGAAGTTGCTCACAAGTTTCTACCTTTGACAATCAAGTATTTATTAAGTTTACTGGATGTGACTAACCAACAGGAATCAAAAAGTATCTAACAATAGCATAAGTCTAAGAGAATCAAAGTATAGTGATTCCAAGAATAACAAGCTAAACACGGTAGGAAAAGGAAGTTATATACTGTTAGATCTAGGTCATTGATCTACAACGAAAGTAATAAAACATGGATGAGGTGAAACACCTTCGAACTCCGGCTTGAACTTTGATTCCGTTGACGCTGGAATAAGGTCTTTTCCCGTCGTCCGAGCTCCAAGTCTCTGCAAAAAAGACCCGGAGGAGGTTCCCCCGAAAAGGGACTCCGACGCTCAAGTTAGACTCGGTGTATAAAGGATTCGAGGTTCCCTTGGAGAACAGAACCTCTACAAAGATAATATGAATGAGTGTGCGAGCTCGTGCAATTCCTCAGAGAAACTTGCAGATCTAAGTACGATAATGGAGATGAAAAGATCTCAAAATCGCGTGTACCTTAAAAATGAAGATAACGTTTCTATTTATAGGCTCAAAGAGAGCGAGGGTAGTAATGTGTTTCCTCATGAAGATGGAGGATAGTTTAGTCTTTATACGGGGACATCTCGAGTGCCCGTCGAAACAGTACACTTTTCTGCAGGGAAATCATCGTCCTTTATTTGCAGATGAAAGGCCACGTAGAGTGGTCCCAAAAATTAGTTAAAAAATATTCCGGGTTTCTTCGACTTTTGATCCAAAAACGAAGTATAGCTTCTGCTTATGAGGCATAAGAAATGCCAGTTGGGCATGCTCTTTATAAGAGTCATGACTTAAATGCGATATTTATGTTCTATAGCCCAAGGGCTAGCTTCTGCTATTGCTTCTGCTTTTGATCACAAAGAGAAGCAATGATAAGATGTGGTTACTTAGACACGTGGCCATAACTTATAATAATATAAACCTCTTAATCCACGCTATGCAGACATTAAGTAGTTTTTATAAGGGGTTTTCGGGGCAGGTTAATATTTTCTCTAACATATACATTCAAACAAGACTTTCATTTTAATCGAAGTCTGAAGGACAAATAACTAACATGTTGAATTGATTGTGCAAAATGTCGCACAACGGATGTTCAACAACCAATATATAGCGTAAATTCATGACATACCAATTTTCACCCTAACATTTGATGTAGCTAAGTCAGTTAATCAGTACATGAATTTAATGAATAAGTCCGAAAGCAAATAATACTTAAGCTCAGACAAAACATGCAGCTCAGATGGATTTTAATATTGTAAATGATGTACACACAACCAAATATTTTAATGCTTTGAATTGTTTATGAGATTGCCTAACTATGCGTTGAATCTACCTTAAAATTACCTTATAATTTTGATTTCATTATAAAATATATATATTTTCTTAATATATGTGCCCACCCCCGAATTAAATATTTTCTTAATATATGTATACACTAATTTGATTTGAGTATTATAAATCTTAAAATATATTTATAATACTTTGAAAAATATACGAGTCATATACATTTACAATTCTACAATAATATTGTACTCATGTCACATGCATAAACAGTAAATTGATTTTCTTAAGAAACTTCAAAAAAAATATAACCATTATACATAGTATATATATATATTTTTTAATTCATACATCATACAATTTACCCGTGTATCGCACGGGTGTGGTACTAGTATCCACTAATATCTTACTTTACATGGAAATCATAAATAATACTAGTACTATTGAGCATTCAATATATTAAATTAATTATTAGTTGGTAAGATGTTTTCCCAACCAAAAAGTTGGGGGTTCGAGTCACTTCGGGTGCGTGCGAGTGTGTGTGAGTGTGTGTTGTGTTTGCCTGATAAAAAAAATATACTAAAGTAGGATAGTTTCCCTCCATTTTTTTTTTATATTTGAGCCATATTTATTTTTATAATTAACTAAGTTATACATATTTTAAAATATATTATGTTATTTTCTATGCAATTCCTTAATTAATGCATTTATTCCTATGAAAACTCATGTTTATTCATTAAAGTTCAACACATTAATTAAATTTCAAGTATAAATATTAATTTTGACCAACTAATTTTTTCTCATTGTTTCTTTTAAATGTAATTTTGAATAATCAATTTAAATACTAAAACTAAGTAATGAATCTCAATTTTACTGTCTCAAGACTCTCAACATCTCTCAATTTAATATAATATTTTATATTTTGTTTTTTTTCTTTGACTATGAAAATTGAAAATAAATTAGTATATGCATGTTCATTTTTAAATTTTACACACACATAAGTGAACTTAGGTAACTCAATTAATTAAGTTATGAGTCTTATAAAATTATAATTATGAAGTTGATACATATTTAAATGTTTAATCAAACAATCTCTGAAAATGAGCTATTAATTTACAAATGCATATAAAATGCATATATATATATATATAATGGTAACATATCATATGAAAACTAATTATTACGTGAAAACTGCAACACATGCATTTTATGCATAAAATGATGTTTGTGCATAAAATGTTGCATAATAAAATATATTATTTTATATATATATATATTTTTTTACATATAATGCATCATTATGAGAATGCAACATTTATGCATAAAAATACAACACTTTTGTGCATAAAATGCAACATTTTATGATGGGTTGTAGTTTTCACGTAATAATTAGTTTTCACTATAACGCATCCATATATATATATATATATATATACTAGAGTACACATGTAAGAAATAAAATTTTCTTTCGTCATTTTATGAAATAAAGTAGAAATTATTAATTGAAATAAAAAAAGTAACCATTAGATATTTATCATGTCATTTATAGATCAAATCCTATATCGCGGGTATACAATTCTAGTTAATATTAATAGTAAAATTCACCATCAAACTCTTGGTTTTATTAACAAATTGTTATATTTCTTTTGATCCTCTTTTCAAAAAACAAAAAATTGACATGTTTATCAAATTGGGTATATGAAATAAAAAGCATAATATCGTCGAGTTACTTTTGATGGTCATAGTTACAACGTATTGAAATTGTTTACTGTGTTCGGTGATTATGACTTACTCCGTACTATATATATTTCGATGATTAGATAATATTTTTGGAACGAAAAAACATAGAAATCAAGATTCTATCTTCGTTTTGTAGTGTAGCCTTCGAACGTACAACAACTTTCGATTCTTCCCCGTTGGTTTCAACGAAGTGACTCCGGTGTCATCCGGTTTTGACCAGTTTAATTAGGTTTCAGTGGGCCAAAAATAGAGGCGCATTGTGTTGGCACTAGTTTTGATATTTTATGACGATCAGTAATTCAACATGACAATCATACATATCAAACTTTATTTCTTATTTTCAACCAAACATATCAAACTTTATCTCATATTTTCAACCAAACCAAAAATATAAACACATTGTATTACAGGTTTTACAAGTTTTGATGTATATTTTCAAGCAAATCATAAATAAAGGCATATTGTAACATATCAAACTTTATCTCATATTTTCAATCTAACCAAAAATAGATGCACACTGCACCGATAGGGGTTTTAAAGGATAATGTATACCCTCCTAATATTTTTACGAGAAAACAAAATGCCCACTCATCTTTGTTTTTGTACAAACAAAATATCCACGTCTATTCTTAAGATCAATTTGCCCCTCCTATCTAACGTCCGTCTTCTTTATCTTTATCTTACTGAACAACGTTACTTCCATGTTCACTCAAATCTTCCAAAGTTACTTCAATAAGCTGAGAATCTATATGCAGACGGTTATGCTTATGGTGACGGGAATCCCACTGATGGCGGTGTATTTGTTCTCGAAGCCGATTCTCCTCCTAGGGCATGCACTGGAGCTCTCCACCACCGCGCTCTTCATCTACGGCCTAATTCCCTAGTTCTTCTCATGTGCAGCGAATTTTGCGATGCAAAAGTTCTTGCAAGCGTAGAGCATCGTGAATCTGAGCGTGTACATATCGGCGGCGGCACTGGTGGCACACATCGCGTTGGTGTGGGTGGTGTTGTACGTTTTCCAATGAGCGGTGGGAGCTGCTGGGACCCACATAAATTAAATAAATAAATAAGATAAAGAAGACGGACATATTTAGTCGGAAATGGCAAATTGATCTTAAGAATAAATGTAGAGGTTTTGTTTGTACAAAAACAATAATTAAGGAACATTTTACTTATTTTTAAAAACATTATAGGGTATTTGTACCTTATCTCAGATTTTAATGTATATTTCAATCAACCAAAAAATAGAGGTATATTTTACTGTTACAAGTATTTATATTTTGAGATGATAAGTTATTTAACATCACAGTCATAGCTATTTTTTCTTTTTTCTTTTCTGACAGGTTTTGCAACAATTCTTTTTACATCCCGGAGTATTTTTCTTATATATTCAATATAAAAAAAATGATAAAAAAAAGAGAAAAATTGGAGAAAGTACATCACACTCGAACAAGAGGCGCGTGAGATAAAATCTCAAGATATTAGGTAGTTTCCATACGGCGTGCATTACGCACCCCCTACTTTTTTTCTGGTGTTGATTGAGTTCTGAGCCAACATTTTCACATTCCAATACTACCCTCGCATCAAATATATATTTTTTTCATATTTATTTTTTATTTACTTTCTGCCCCAAATTGTTTCTTCAAAGCTCACGAACAAACCCTAGAACGTCAAACCGAGGAATCAAAATCCGTTTATAAGATTGCATGTAAGCTCAAAACCGCCTAATTCGGACTGCGTTTATCGTTTATCCCTGTCTAATTTCGCGAAAAGGTTAGTGATCTTCTCAGTTTTCGTGTTTTCAGTTCAGGTATTCTATATCCCTAAATCGGTCGAAGTTTAGCTGTTTAATTTGGGGGTTTTGACGAATTTCTTATTTTTCGCAAGTGTTCTTTCCGATTCTGTTGTTTCTTGGCAGTGTCGACATTCTATGTCGACGTTTTGGGCAGATTTACATGCTTTGATGGTGTCTTGTATTATTTTATCATTATTAGTGAACTCAGTTCAATAATATGGAAATCTGCCCCATTTTGTGATGATCGAGTGATATTTCGGTATTTGAAATTTAAGATAGTATTTTGCTTGTTTTTAGTACTACCATATTTCTAAAAATAAAAACCGAAATATACATGCGCTTGAACTGATCCTCGAAATTATAGAGTTTTCTTCAGCAACTAAGAAATACCTGGCTATGTTTTATATATATATATTCTTGTTTGTATTTTGGGAAATTTAAAACGTTGAATAGTTGATGCTTTTTTCAGAAGGTTTTAATGCAACTCATATTGATTATTCCTTCATTGTTGACATGCTTGTAGTACGATCCAGATTTGGTTCATTCTTCTGTTGATGTTACTGTTTTTCTTCTTCTATGAATTCTGGGTTTCTAAAGTACATCTTTATGTTTAACAGGCTTTGATATTTGTTAACGAAGATAGTTTACGATGAGATACAAAATGGGTGAAAAGGTTGAGGTGATGAACAATAAGGAGGCACCGGTTTCTTGGTGTCCTGCAGAAATACTATCATGTAATGGGGATATGTATACTATTCAGTATGATTCATATCCCGGTATGGTGAAAAAGCAGTCGGTGGAGATGGTTTCAAGGAAGTTCTTGAGACCTTGCCCTTCTTCAATACAAGGTATGAAGAGTTTTATGATGGGAGATATTGTTGAGGTCTTCCATCAACATTCCTGGAAGATTGCTGTTGTCTTGAATGTTCTTGGAGGCAAAAAGGAAAGTAAAAATAACAAGATTCGTCACAAGGTTTCCACATGCAAGAACCAGTATTTAGTAAGGCTACTTGGATGCTTGAAGGAATTGGCTATTGATAGATCAAAGATCAGGACGAGACAGACCTGGCATGACGGGAGATGGGTTCCCTTGAGAAAGGTATTTTTTGTTTTTCGTTTTTGAGACAACTGGAATTTTCAGTTTTCTTGTTTCCAGCTATTTGTATGCTTTCTTCTCTTCCTTATTATTTGTGGATTTCTTCTTGCCTGCTTTTGTCCTCATCTGTTGAGTGCTTCCCATCTTTACTAGCTTGGTGTTGTGTCTTTGAAATTTATATTCCTTACTTTATTGATTTATTTCTTTCTTGTCTCTACTTAATAGAATTGGTTCCTAAATTTGCTCGATCTTATCTTATTTTTATTTGCAGATGCCTCAAGTAGGGGATGATACTTGTTGTCCAGAGATGAATTTCCAGGTTGCACAGTACAATTCAAGGGCTAGTTATCAACCTGGAGAAGATTGCCGAAACATCCAAGATGAAGCTGGTCTGAGGGAATCTGCAGTGCTCTCTTCAAGATCCCTGAAGAGGATGTCTCCCTATGTTTCCTCCATTGTTGAGGCGAATGAAGAACATGTACAAAAATTCAGAGCAGCCGAGAAAGATGGCTGGAAGCAGCGAGTGGTTGCTGACCGGGTGCTTGAAAAGGTACATGCTGTTGCTTACCCAAAAGAAACTTTGGGTGAAACATACATGCATGATTCCTATAACATTGCATCAAATGGCTATAATCAAATGGGGAAGATCCGAGGCTCTGAATTATATAATTCTGACAGTGATGCTTGTTCTGTTGGTAGTTGTAGTGTTACTAACCAGAGTCTTAAAAACTATCATAATAATTTTGTGCCTGTGCATTGCGAAGAGACAGACACCCTTTGTAGTGATGCAGAGTCATCTTATGGTAAAGGCTCTGAGAGAAAAAGTTCATCTCTTCCCCCTAATGAGGAGGTAGAGATCAGTATACGTAGCTTAGAGTTGCATGCCTATCGCAGCACTCTGGAAGCTTTGTATGCTTCTGGTCCCTTAAGTTGGGAACAGGAAGCATTATTGACAAATCTTCGTATTATGCTACATATTACAAATGATGAACATTTGAAGGAGCTGAAGCACCTAATTTCCACTAAAACTGCACTTACTCTTAGATGATTGTACAAAATGTTCGTATATCATTGCTCTGTTTTATAGCAAATTGTAGAAGTTGCTCTTTTTTCAACAATGTAAGAAGAAACATGAATGCGATAATTTGTATCTTCTATATATCTTTGTGCAGACAGATTAGCATTTTGTAACTAAGAGATACATGTCAATTCTTAATAGATTATCAATGTAGTGTATTTTTTACAAGGCATTTACTTTACTGCATTCATTTTTGTTGATGACTTCTTATCTGTATTCTTCTATTGATTCAAGTTCCTTTTGAAATGAGGTAAATTAATGCTGAAGTGCCCATACCTGAAATTTGGGTGCACCAGCATATTATTCTATGTTTGACGATTTGGATATAACTAATGATGCTGTGTCCAATCTTGTAGCAGACCTTCTATCTGCATCCTTTGGGGACAGATGATCCTAAACTCTCGACCTTGTGCCCTATTGTCTTTTAATTCATATGATCATTACAGAATTCTTCTCTAACAAATAATCTGTGTCTTGAAGTTTACATTTTATCTTGGTTGAGCATTGTTCATATCAGAAACTTTTCAAGGCTGTAGTTTTGGTTCTACTTTTGCTTGCAAAGTAACTAATTTCATTTCTTTCTGCTCTCGTGGAGCTTGAGTGCTGGTATTTGGTGTTATTCTGTGTTCAATGCATAAGAAAATCTTATGCAAGTATGATTTCCTCCATTGGACTATGCACATGATTTTTTGTGAGGATGTATTGATCATGCTTGAATCCTGTACTTGATTTTCCAGGGCTACTACAGTTGGATATGCTTCCAATGATCCAAAGATGATGCCAGGGTTTGCAGCCTTTATCTTGGCATTGAACTTTTGACGATTCAGTTGTCTACTTTCAGAGATATGCTATGCTCCCTGGTATCACACAGTTCGTGCTACTTCAGCTTCTTTTTTTTCTTCTTCTTTTCCCAGGCTTAACTGTAGATATATATGTTTTTGTTCGTATAAGAGGGCTGTTTTGTACTGAAGTTCTCTTTTCTTGTAGGAGTACATTTTAATACCTGTTGAAGTAACATAACTCTTTCCATGGATATAAATCATGCCAGACTGAAAAAGTTACTTGTTTACAGATCAAATTCTATTCAGATATCTATGATTGTTAGTTTGAAGCAAGAATTGCACCCCTCATAATAACCTCCTGCTTGATTGTGTCTTCTCCGATATTATGGACATGATAACCTTGGCAAACTATTGGGGAAAAAGAAAACTGCTGGCTGCAAACTAGCCTCGCTTGTAGTGTTCTGACGTGTCAATGGGCTCGTTTCATGGAATTATGTTTTATACGATCAACAGTGATCATGTCGCGTGATGATTGAGAATTACGGTTACCCCTGAAAACTTTTCTGAGAAGATGAAAACAGTTGGAGACGAAGGTGAGAAGAAAGATCATAAGCAAACTCATTCTCTGTATACTCTTCGTCTCGGTGTCTTCCTTTCTGGTAAATTTGGTAGTGTTGGATGCCTTCCTTTTTATTATTCCTCAATCCTCTTGAGTTTCTGTCAGTTTCTGAGCATCCTCCACAATAAAGCAATACAGGGTTATTTAGGAATTCTGTTGAGGTGGATCTGTTGCTAATGATTTCTGGTAATTGCAGGGAGCATGTTTTAATGGAAGCTCTAAATTTGTGGGGGTCTGAGTCTGATTAAGGCTCCTCATGTATCTGACACGTGTCATCAGTACAGTTGTACTTTGAGTTCAACTATGGGAACACAAGGGAATTAAAGGAGTCGAGAGATTACAGCTACTACCTCCATCATGTTATATTAGAGCTTATTTCCATTTTGGTCTGTCTCATTATATTAGAGTTCTTTCCTAAAATGACAAAAAATACTTAGCTACAATTAACTCTCTTTCCTTAGAATTGATTATAGTCATATATCATTCCATTTATTGATTTATGTGCAAGTCAACTAAGCCTTAATGTAATGGGATGAAGGTAGTACATTTTTTAGAGTTTATTATGGGATTTTGCTTGTAAAAATTGGTGACCGATTTGTTGATAAATTCTGATCTGTTTTGTATTTTTTATTTCCCTGGAATTACTAGTCAATCTTGAGCTTTAAAAAAAATAAAATAAATTTGATTTGCAAAATTAACCAATTAAAATTTATCAGCATTTGTTCTTTTTTATTTCTCATGAACTCGTCTTGTCCTGCAAATTAAATCTCAGACGGCCTAATAAAATTGAAGAGGCCAGATAATTTTTATATTTAGGAGAATCTTGAAAACATCAACGTTTATTATATATAGATATAATAGAAGTAAAAGTTTAGTGGCCCAATTTTTGGGCACGAGAATGGAGAGCGTGTAAAATTTGAAATCCAACTGTAGAGTCAACTTTCTAAAGAGTTGTCAATATATGCATGCCACTTATAATGAGACAATTTAATAAGATAAGTGAACCACTAATTGTACATGAAGTAGTAAACATTTGAGGAAATTTATAATTTATTTATAAGACATAAATACCAACTAAATTTGAAGAAACTTTTAGGGACAATGAATTGATATATTTAATTATTTATCCAAACTTTGATCACATTCTTCACATTGAGATCAATGACAGTTTTCGAATAGCTGTCAAAGGAGATCACAAAAATACTTCCAATAAACCTAGCAGCCATTAATTAGTTCAATTTTTGATGGAAAAATAAAAAACTAAGGAAATTAAGATTAAAAAGCACGACATAAATATCATATCAATTGTAAAGTTGATACAAATAACACTCATCCACCTCACATTCCAGAAGATTAAAAAGCATCTTCCCCCACAAGCATACCAATTCAACAATCAAAGAGCAGTTCAAAACTACATCTCTATCACTAGAAACCTCAAATTCAAACTCAGAAAGGAAAATTGGGACACTAAAATCCCTTTTAGTCGAATGCATCATCGTCGTCATCAGGAAGAGGCTGACTTGCTGCAACTGCAAGCTCAGCTTCCTGCCTACAAAAATATAGTAACGAAATTGAGTTAAAATGGTGATTCATTCGAGAGTAGTCGAGCATTTATACACATGAAGAAGCGAGGTAAGGATACTTACTGTTGCTGTGCTGCCATATCGATTTGGACTTCTGGAGGAGCCAGAGCCGGAGACTCGACAAAGTGCAAGTTAGGATCACTGCTCCCAGACAATGAACCGATTTAGTACAAAATTACAATGTACAGCAATACATTTTACAAAATTACTGCTCCCACACATACCCGGCAAGCTTTCTGGCAAGGTACAAGAAGGGCTTCTCGAAGTTGTAATTACTCTTTGCTGAAATTTCATAGTACTGCAAGTTCTTCTTCCTGTGGAATGTAACTTGTTTTGCCTTCACCTGCCTGTTCTTCACATCAACTTTGTTTCCACACAAAACAATAGGGATGTTTTCACAGACCCTGAAATTGGAAAAAGAGAAACATCCCCGTGTTAGGTGAATTTCAGCAACAGATTTAGCTAACATGTAATAAGGAGTACAATACAACACAGGACATACCTGCAGAGATCACGGTGCCATGTTGGAACATTCTTGTAAGTCAATCGAGCTGTCACATCGAACATAATGATAGCACATTGTCCATGGATGCTGAACCAGTTCAAACAAGTCAAATCGTTAGTCAAGATTGTACTTTTTCAAAATGTCACAACTCAGTAATAATAATAAGCAAAAGCTAATGATGAAGTATGAAAACTGAAATACAGATTATTTCGACATAGGATATGTAACACAATTCACTTACTAGTATCCATCCCTAAGCCCTCCGAATTTCTCCTGACCAGCAGTGTCCCAGCAATAAAATCTGATTTTCCCGCAGTTGGTGAAGAAATCCAATGGATGAACCTCCACACCAATTGTTGCTGTCGAAACCAGAATAGTAATAATTGAGAAAAACCAAAGAATAATGACAAACAAAGATTTTGATTGCAGATCACAGATCATAGCTAATGTTGATTAAACTTACGTTCATATTTCTTCTCGAATTCACCGGTGAGATGCCTCTTCACAAATGTGGTTTTTCCTGCAATACGAGGAAAATATTCAAATTATAATTTCCCAATTTTTCAAAACAAAAGATACATAAACCAATTGAAAGCTATTAATTTTCCTTTTCTCCAACCATGTGGACATTGCATCATAGAGCTACGCAAAATCACATTCTCACTTTCAAAAATTTTAAATTTCGATTAGAAGTTTAAAACTAAGTTCAAAAACGATCCTAATCTGTACGACCAAGACAAAAGCAGTAGAACAGCCTAACACCGAAAAACACAATCAACATTATCTCAGTGCAGCTTCAAATACCAAAGTGCGGCAGAAATCTCTATACAATCATTAATTCATCTCAATTTAAAAAATGATTTTTTTACAAAATCAGAAAAATACGAATCGAAATGCCAAGTGCGAGTAAAATCAACTAAAAACATTACCAGTGCCGCCATCTCCAACAATCACAAGCTTGAAGCTAGGGTAATCCACAGTCTGTTGATTCGGCAACGCCTAAAATTCAGCCAAAAAATAAAAAATAAAAAACCCCCGTAAAAATCGATCTCAACACATTCAAATCCACAAATCACCAATCAGTAATATCAAAGCAAAATAATAGCTTACCATTCGATCCCCGATTCGCCGTCAGCTCCTTCAAGATCGCAAAAAAATAAGCAAAAAGAAAGAGAGTCGAATGCTAGTGCTAGAGAGTGAAGATCGAGTGAGATTAGGAAAGAGATGGGGTGAGAGTGTGAAATTTATAATGGAGAAACCGAAGGGGGCGTAGGTTTTGTGGAAGGGTTTTGAATTTGTACTAGCTTTAAGCCGACGCGACGTTCTGGGCCGTTGGATCAAATGCCGGTGATCGGTCACGTCCAAATCGGTTTGAAATTTTGAAAATCTATCATTTATGACCGTTGCTCTAGAGCATTGCATCTGTAATGGGCTTGTAACTTTGGGCTTGGCCCATTTAAAAATGGCCTTTTGAAAATTTTTATTGATCCTGATATGGTGAAACAAGTGTAAGCTAATCGAGTTCATGAATATAATTATTCTCATATAGCCCATGACTACGAAAATTGTGAATTGTATCTATTTGTTTGCCTGTAGCAAACTTGATACTTGGAGCATCAAAATAAAATTTTTGGAGAATATTATATATAATTTTATGTCTTAACTCTCACTAAAAGGAGGGGAAAATTTTTCGTAATTCAACTAACAATATCCTTATTGTCAGCTCTAGAAGAGTTTTTTCGATTCCATATTGACTGTCTTCCATTTTGGAAAAACAGTATAACCAAAAATTATGTTGCGATGATTTTAAATACCCAAATTATTCTTAACTTGGTAAGGCATGAGTGTTTGGGTCATTCCCCTTATAATTAGTGCGTGATAATAAAATCATCATTTCCCCACCTGCTAATCCTTTTTATTATCACCACCAAAACGAACCTATATGGCTCTAAGAAAAATCATGTGTACTCTCCGTCAATAATCAACTATCTGATAGAGCCAAATTATTGGGGATCATTTGATTAATTGGTACGTTATTCTTATTATCCAACTACATCATTTCACGGCATTAGGGGGAGATATGAATGAAAGAATGCCGTCAAAATCATGTTGGATTAAATATTAATTCACGCACTACACAAAATGAACTAGAAGTTCAATTAATTATTAACTGCCAATGGAGTGATTTTATATACTTATTATATATGCACCATACTGAATTAGAATTCTTTATGAGCTATACATAAATTGATGCTCTCGACGCCAGAAGCGTGAAAACTATTTTGGTGCTAAAGATAAAATCCGCGGTAGTAATATCAAATCATTAAATGATATTACTTTAGTAAACCTCTTGAAGAGGACATCCCGCAGATGAAAATCTCAGATGATATTGTGCCGGAAGCACATGGTAAAATAAAGAGAAGAAGTTGAGGTTGAGCTTCACTCGCTAAATAAACGAAAAGTCTATTATTCCTCTATATTTTATTCTTTAAAGAAAGTTGTCAGTAGGACACAAATGAATGTTTTTAAAGAGGAATCAAGTGTAATAAGGTGGTTGAAAATAAAGCGAGTAGCTCGAGGGTTTTTAGCAGAGACCCTCAATTGATTAATTCTCCTATTATGCATTATGTTCCGTTATGTAACTTATGACAGTCATTGGTAAATATAGATATCTTATGATTGATCATAATGATCTCATTTATATAAGTCATTGGGCGCTGATATCTATGTATGTCCTTGTTGGGCTTGAAATTCCTTATATGAAGGAAAGTGAAATCACAACATGTACTATAATAAGTTTGTCCTCCTGAAGTAAGGATATGTTAATAATGAGATATGTTCTTGCGTGTTTAACAAAAGTTATTTGAATGATTTTGGGAATATTTATGATTATATTGATTGATAGATTTGGGTTACATCTTATTCTTTATTATTGATGTTATATAAATATTTATACACGCAAAGAAGTTGAGAAAGTTTAACTCATGCTTAATCACAGAGTTTTTGGAAATGAAAGACTTTTGGGTAAGTCTAAATCTCATCTCGGCCTGCAGTCTGAGTATCTCCCTGAAGGAGTATTGCGCCAGTCGATCTGCTTGTGTGAATATCAAAATGTTAGTCAATCAATCACATCCATTTAATATCTCATATCATCACTTGAAGTGTATATATAAGATAACAAAGAAATTATGAACCAGAAGTTCATTATTTTGAGTACCAGGAGTACTACTCTATCAGGCCTGATACCATTAACTTTAAATTGCTAGCAAGATGAAAATTTCTCCTAGAAGGAGATATACTTATATGATGGTTTAGAATGAGATATTCTTTGTTATCTTTAAGGTATAAGAAACCTTGATTTATTTTCTAAGAGATTTTGAGATTCTCCTAGAAGGAGATAGTTTTAATGATGTTGAAGATGATCTTTGTTATCATCAACGTTGACTAGAGCTTGGTATGAAAGATATTAAGATTGATATTGAGATTGTTATTGGTGGATATGCTTGTTACTTATATTTTGAACCCCATAATGCTTAATTTTGGACTGGTAAATTAATAAAACCCCCAATATCCTATGTAGGGATATATAAAGATTATCTTGTGTAATATCCCGAATTTTCGTATTAAATTGAAATAGTTAAAATAAATCTTATATATGAATTTAGAAATTTTTCCGACTCTTTTGGGAAAAATAGAATAAGATGATATATTCTATTAAGAATAATTATTTTCTTTATTGTGATAATTGTATGTTCAAGTAATAATAATAATAATAATAATAATAATAATAATAATAATAATAATAATAATAATAATAATGCGTATATATATACTAGAATGAGCTTCATGAATAAATATGTCCATTACGTATTTATTAAAGGATTAGTTAATATAAAATGATAAATTCACAATATACAATTGTATTTATCTCATGCATGCAAGAGATTATGTATATATTTACGTAAATATGTAATGAAAATGCATAAATGGTTATTATATATTTATACAGCATATATGAGATACTTGATCACTAAGTTATGGAAATATCTCAACTGCCAACTCTTGTTTTCATTGTTATATACGTGGCGCATTACTAGATAACACAAGTTGATGAATATTAAAAATAGCATGACTTGTATAACCTAGGGAGGATGATGACTTTGCATACCTATGCCTATAATCTTTCCCTATAAAATAGGTGATTTTTATGAAGTTAAGATGCATTCCTTTTCGGACCTTTTGAATTATAATCAAGTTAGTAACATAAGAGTTTTGCGAAAATTATCAAAGAGGATATGTGGCACCCAACTGTAGATCAAGGATAGAAGAGTTGTCATTACTAGGTGAGGTTTTATTTTCGATAGTAAATGTGAGACTTTATTTTTTGATAGTATTGTTATTCTTGCAAAGTATTATATGAGTTACTAAGTTCTAATAAATATATTTATCCATGAAAATATTTTAAGGATCTTATTTATGAGATCGGAGCTTTCGGTTGGTCTAACACATTAATCAAGAGGTTGTGCGCATAGTTAGAAATCGTTGGGTTGATCACCAATTGATTATAATTTCTAGGGGAGAACCTCTGGATTAAATATCCATTGTCTCCAAACCATGGCTCCATTTGAAAAGGGAAAAAGGATCCGGCAGTGGTAATGTCCCGGGATCAATATAAGAATAACATGGTAATACGCAAGCGCGCGTAATCATAAAAAATGAGGTTTTGTGTGCATAGAAGTAAATGATTTCAAAACCCTTCTATGTATACTTTATTATCATGGATGTTCTTTTTATGAAAAATATTTCTGGCACAAGCCCACTGGATACATTAGTACTCAGCCTGCAATTCCTTTCCAAATATTTTGCAGATTAAGGAGCTGGTGGAACAGGCGAAGCTGGAGAGGACTGTTGTTGCTGCTAATGTATAATAAAAGCTTCCGCTACGCCTATAAATAAAATCTCTAAGTTTTCGCACACCACTAGTTATATATAATACGGGTACTCAGACAAATCGGCCAGCATGGGTTGTTCGGCTTAGCCAAACCCATAGTTTGAGCTGTATGTCCCGATCCCGTATTTAAATATTATATTATTTTATGTCTACGGGTATTCAGACACAGGCGGCCGGTACGGGCAGTATGATTTATCTACCCCGTAGTTCGTGCTGTGGGTCCCGATCCCGTATTTAATTTCTTAACATTAGGGTTAAATATCCCCAAGCTATGAGCCCCTTTCTATCCCCGCTTCTTAATTTCAACCCCTTGCCACGTCCCGACATACGTGCCTTCCCTCGGGAACTGGGGCGTGACATCTTGTGTTGCACATATGAGTTCTAGAAGAACGTCTATTTTATATCTAGTGATAATCTTGCAGATTTATTCACTAAAACCTCCCCAAGTGTATGTATGAGAAATATATACATGAGTACGTATTGGAATGTATTGAATTGAAAGAATGTTGTTTTGAGGGGGAGCGGCATATTTAAATTATTTTAAAAAATAGGTCCTGAAGACCGGAATACATAATCCCGAAGATTAGGCCCTAAAGGCCAAATAGTTGTACTCTTTTTCCCTTACTAAGTTTTTCCCAATGGGTTTTATTAGTTAAGGTTTTTAATGAGGCAACTAATGCAACACATGAATAAGTGTATGTTGTGTACTCTTTTCCTCTGCCGAATTTTTCCCACAGGGTTTTTGCGGAGAGGTTTTTAACGAGGCATGCACATCAAATAGTAATGTCCAAGGGGGAGTGTTGTAAATATATTTATTTATGAACATTACTTATTGACTAGGGTTTTTGTCTCTTGTATATATATCTCTATTTACCTTACTTGTAAGATACACAACTTGAGATTAATGAGAAACCCTATTCCTATTCTCTGCCGCTGTCTCTTCTTCTTCTTCTTCTTCTTCTTCTTCTTCTTCTTCTTCTTCTTCTTCTTCTTCTTCTTCTTCTCTTCTTATGTTTTTCTTCTATGCTCTACAATATTTACTTTACAACAAAATCATTTTAAACAATTAACATTAAAGACTGCGCTATAAAAGATTTCAACTTGAAATCTTCAAGACTCTTGGACTCTTGGGCTCTTCTTGTGTTCATATTTATGTATATCTATACTAGTCGTCATTTTTATTTTTATTTTAAATAAAATTAGTCATTAATAGGGCTGGGAAACAGTTTTAATTTTGCGGTGATTCACCGAACCGCACCGATAACCACGGTTGTTTGGTATACCGATAACCACATATGTGGTTATTGGTACGGTGATCGGTTTGATATTCTCCGACAATGCGGTAATCGGTGGTCACCGATAACCGTGCGGTTATTACACTATAACCGCAAATATTAATTTATTATATTATATTTATACTTTTTAAATACAATAAAATTAAAATATTAACAATATGAATTGTGAAATTAGCAAAATTACCCTACCCTAGCCGCCGCAAATCTGCAACGCACAACACTAATTCAAGTTCCAAATTTCTCAATTCAACAATTCTCATCTACACAACTCGACGACAGCCGACGAGTCGACGACAACCTGCAGCACCTGCTCGGCTGCTCCACGCCTCCACCGCGACACTGAAGCACACCGTCGTCGCCCGCACCAGGAATCAGCAACAGGTGTTTTCGGTTATTCGGTTATTTTCACCACCGAACCGCAAAATAAAATGCGGTGAGTGGTTCACCGCAATAAAATGTGATGCGGTGATCGGTGACTATTTCAGCAGGAATTGCGGTTCGGTTAACCGCAATTTTTGGTGCGGTGATACCGAACCGCACCGATTCCCAGCCCTAGTCATTAATAATGAGAAAGTAACACGACAAAGAAAAAACAAAAAAACAGCTTAGTCCAAAATTACATTTCCCATAAACCGAGAGCTCATTATTATCCACAAAAATTAAATCTGAATTTCCCATAAATTTCTTAGATGAGTTTCATAAATAAAATAATACAAGTTTTTTCCCATCATCCAACCCAAAAAAAAGTTGAAAATAATTAGTAGCTAGGGTTCAAGAATTATAACACGAGGCTACTAATTGGAAGTACGAGTTCCTTTCGAAGAAAACATTTTTCCTACTTACAAAGCAACAATTTACACGCAAATATATGATTGATTCAATCATATTCCACTATAATTTTAGATTATTATGTATATATATAAGGATCAAGAATATTCCACTAAAAATTTATACCATACGTCTATATATAATTAATATAGGGATCAAGCTAGAATATTCCACTAGAAATTTATAAGACCAAATTCAGTGTCAAATTTCTGTACATAGTGTCTATAAAAACGAAACATGGAGTGAGAATTATTTCATTTGACATGCAATTTTATCTCTCAAAGATTTTCTATTTTCTAATCAATTTAAGATTTTCTTTTTCGTTACAGATTCTTAGATTGCTTCTGATGGTGGTATGGAGATGCAAAGAGAAGAAAACAAAATGAGTCTATCTATTACTACTATTTGTATAATACTATTTGTTTTCCTAATCCAAATAAAGTTTGTAATTAAAAATACATGAAATAGTGTCATGTTTATCGAGTAAACATATTGAAAATAAGTATTGGGCTTCGAGAGAAGGCTTGTTTACTCGTATCCGATTTTCTAAAAATAAGTAAAATGTATTTTATTTTATTTATAAAACTTAGGTAATTGCACTTGCAGGAAGGTGGAGTAGTGAGGGAAAGTTCAGAATGCAAAAATTCAAAAGGAAAACGTCCTATGGAAGGAATTATGGTGGATCGAAGGGTAAGCACATCACATATATTGAAAAAAAAAAAGACGTTATGTTTTGAAGGTAACGCTCCGTTACTCATCGTGAGTATACTTAATGTGTTCACAACTAATGTAGCATTGTCACGTCAATAACTTTTTCATTTAGATTTAATTTTTTAGTAGTATTTAGTTTTTAAGCAAAAAAAAGTTTATTACTTATAGTAGTATATATTTATAATAGTTTTTCTTAAATATATTATCGGTACATCAGTCGTGAACACATTAAATATGCTCAAGTAGTCATGTTTTGATTATGTATTTATTATGTCTAATTTATCAAATCTACAAATTAATTATGCATAAGCATATACCATTGATATCGTCCGTTTTTTTATTTAACTTGGGAAGTAGAAAATTTTGACACCATAAAAGACAATGGGATAAAATAAAAGAACATGTCTCGATATTTTATAATTGGTATACTATAATTGTTGTGATATAAGTAAATAAATAATTTTATAATTGGTATACTATACTATACTATATGAGTATAGTACATGCATCCATTTCTTTTATTTTGAATACATAGGTCCGTCAACGATTATGGAGGCAAAAAATTAATGACAGAATTAAAGCTCTGAAGCAAATAATTCCCGACTGCAGTAAGGTTGTATTAACTCCATTTTCAAAATTTCATTATTCAAATTTCTATAAATTTATGATTAATTCCCATTTGAATTTTGAAGAGTGGGCAAGCTGATATTTTGGATGATGCCATAAATCACATACAGAAACTGCAATCCCAACTTCAGCTGGTATATATATAAATTTATATCTATATTCTACTTCTTTTTCTATTTATCTAATTTTTAAATCATTTTATTCTTTTATTCTCAAAAAAAAAAAAAAAAAAAAAAAGAACGATAAACTTGTCTCTGTATAGATGATGTCAATGGGAGGTTGGCCCACATTCGGGCCTTTGATCCCTCAACTGCCTAATTCATGTTTCTTGCCACCTTCAACTTCAACAGCTACACCTAATTATCAGGTGCTTTTCTTTCTTTTTTGTTGTTGTTGTTGGAAATTTGGTTTTTGACCAAATAAATAATAACAAATATTTAATTTATTACATAAATTAAATATTAGATTATTGTTCTACTCGCGGAGTAGATGAGCGTGGTATATTTATAGGCTCAAAACCGATTTCCGGTGAGTGAGATATAAATGTTCAAAGTTTGGTGGAGAGTTACTTCATTAGTTAATGAAGTGTAAGTTATACCACATTGATTAAATATTAATGTGGTGTGCTGTTTAAAAGTGTTTAAACATGTGGGCTTAATAACAAGTGGGCCAAGTAAGTGGATAAGTGTGTGGTTGGGCTCTCGCGTGAGCACACACTCGATCCGGCCCCGCCGTCCGTGCCGGACGGCACGGACGGCTCGGGCTCGGGCTCGGGCTCGGGTTTCGTGGCCGTGGACTTGGATCTTGGCAATTGGTCCTTTGGGTGGGCCTTTGGCTTGGGCTTGGGCTTGGGCTTGGGGTCTTGTGTACTATATTTTTTGGACCACAAAATATATAGTATTTTGGGCCATGTGGAAGCCCAATTGCCCAACCCAATTCTAATGAGGCCTACCCGTCCAGCCCAATTCGTGGCCCATCCGGAAGAAGACTCTGGAAAGTGTCTCTTCAGCTGAACAGTCAGCCTCTTCCACTCCACCACTAACTCACTACCTTAGCGGCTGTTAATGCCTTTATGACATTGATGTCCCTCCTGAATGAGCAGCCTATAAATAGAAGGCTCTGCAGGCCATTCTAGGACACACAACTCAAAGCATTTTGCATCCTCTCTTCTACTGCATTCAGTTTTTGAGCTCAGTTCCTTCGCCTTTTATTTCCAGTTCGCCGGAGCTTCTTAGTTTGTGGTGCTGCTACTAAGAAGACGAGAAGTCGTTTTATCTTTGGGGACGAAGCGCCAAATCCGCGAGCACTCGGGGCGTAATTCGTCTTGCGGAAAGAGGGTTTCCTCGACTCGACTTCAAATTTCACTTTGTTCGTAGTTTTTTCTTATTTCACTTGTAATCTTCGATTGTATTGTACGCCCGGCAAGTTCTACTTTTCCAACAAACGCAAGACGAATTAGTACTTGCCGTTCCAAGGAGTTTGAAGTTCAATCACCTATTCGAAGATGACAAGTGCTGCCGCTTCCACCGACTCGTCCATTGGAGCTTCAACATTGCCATCCACCATGTCCGCCACTGTTCCGTCAACAATGACTACTTCATTGCCAAGCTTTACAACAGCATCTGCAATGAATTCAAACACCGGAGGTTCGACCATGCCTTCAAGTTCGTGGGCTTTCAATAACCCATTTCTGTCAAGCGGTGGTTCTGCTTCAAGCGGCACCGTGGGTTCCACTTTTAGTGGAACTGTTGGAGCACCTTTCATGGGCTCAACTGTGGGGGCGGCCTATGGGCCTAACCCAAGTGGCTCCCTGATGGGAGCGAGCTCGGCACAGGGTGATGCCACCCGCCGAGAAACCGCCGAAGTTCGGAGGAGCCGACTTCAAAAGGTGGCAACAAAAGATGTTGTTTTATTTAACAACATTGGGGGTGGCGAACTTCCTAACGGAAGATGAACCACCTGTACCAAGTGCGGAGGAGGCCAACTTCCATGTTCGAGCCTTCTACGACAATTGGCGAAATGGAGACTACTTGTGCAAGAATTTCATCCTAAATGCCTTGGATGATGGCTTGTACAATGTGTACTCCGGTGTCAACACCTCCAAAGGAATTTGGGAGGCGTTAGACAAGAAGTACCGTAGCGATGATGCGGGTACGAAGAAGTTCGTGGTAGCACGATACTTGGATTACAAGATGGTCGATTCTCGACCAATGATGGAGCAAGTACAAGAGTTCCAACTCATTGTACATGACGTCCATGCTGAGGGGATGGTCCTTCCGGACGCGTTCGTGGTTGCAACATTGATCGAGAAGTTGCCCCCTCATTGGAAGGACTTCAAGAGCTACCTTAAGCACAAGCGAAAGGAGATGACTCTTGAAGACTTGATTGTGAAGCTACGCATCGAGTCTGATGTGCGCGATCAAGACAAACCGAAAGCACCGTCTGATGCCAAGGTGAATTTGATGGAGAAGGGCGGTCCCTCCAACAAGCGTGATCGCCTAAATGCCAAAGACAAAGGCAAGGCGAAGGGACCATCGAAGAAGTTTGATGGCGATTGCTACAATTGTGGCAAACATGGGCATACTGCGAAGGACTGCAAGAAGCCCAAGAATAAGAAGAAGAAGAAACATGCTGCCAACGTCGCCGAAAAAGATGGCGAGTGGGTGAAAGAAGACTTTACGGCTGTGGTCACCGAGGAGGTCAACCAAGTCGAAAAGCCGGGAGGCTGGTTCATCGACACTGGCGCTACTGCGCACGTGTGTGCCGATAGGAACAAGTTTGTTACCTATCAAGTTGTTGAGGGGAGGAAGCTCAACATGGGGAACCAAGCTTCGTCCGTGGTTGTCGGAGTTGGAGATGTGGTGCTAAAGCTTACATCCGGGAATTCTCTAACTTTGAAGAACGTGCTGCATGTTCCCGACATCCGAAAGAACTTGGTCTCGGGCTCTATTCTAGTTAATAAGGGGTTTAGACTAGTTTTTGAGTCTGACAAGTTTATTTTGTCAAAGAGTGGTACTTTTCTTGGAAAGGGTTACCTCTCTGATGGTCTCTTTAGGTTGAATGTATTGGCTATACGCCATGTACCAAAATCTATTGAGAGTAATGAAAATGCTACTACTTCCTCTTACATTGTTGAGTGCTCTAATTTATGGCATTGTAGATTAGGACATGTTAATCTAAATGCTATAAAACGATTAGTAAATTTAGATTTACTAAAGTTAAATGAAGTTAACACTCAAAACAAATGTGAAGTTTGTGTTGAGGCAAAAATGACAAAACCACCGTTTCATTCGGTTGAGCGGAGCACGAAACCCCTTGATTTAATTCACACCGATGTGTGTGATTTAAAGTATGTGCAAACTCGTGGTGGTAAGAAGTACTTTATCACGTTCATCGATGATTGCACGAGATATTGTTATCTTTATCTTTTAAGAGGTAAAGATGAGGCTATTGAAGCGTTCAAACACTTCAAGAATGAAGCCGAAAATCAACTAAGTAGTCGAATTAAGAGTGTTCGAAGTGACAGAGGTGGCGAATATGTTGCTCCGTTTGAGGAATTATGCAACAAAAGTGGTATAATTCATCAAACGACGGCTCCATACTCACCTCAATCAAATGGTGTTGCTGAACGTAAAAATCGAACTCTTAAGGAGATGTTGAATGCTTTGTTGATTAGTTCAGGGTTGCCCCAAAATATGTGGGGGGAAGCTGTCTTGACAGCCAACTATATATTAAACAAGATTCCACTCAAAGGTAAAGATGTTACTCCTTATGAGTTATGGAAAGGTTGGAAACCGTCGTACAAATACCTTAAAGTGTGGGGGTGTTTGGCGAAGGTTGAAGTGCCTCTACCTAAACAAGTTACAATTGGCCCTAAAACGGTTGATTGTATCTTTATTGGGTATGCACATAACAGCAGCGCCTATCGCTTTGTTATCCACAAGTCGGAAGTACCCGACATGACTGTGGGTACAACGATCGAGTCAAGGAATGCAATATTCTTTGAACACATATATCCTTGTAAAGACAAGGGTAATGTAGAAACCAATTCTAGCAATAGAATTGAAGGTGAAGCCACGAGTTCTAAATCCGAGGATGAAGAACCTAAGTCACGCAAACGACAAAGGTCTAATCCGGAATATAGTGAACTGAGACGTGGTAGTAGAGTTCGGAAACCAAAGCAATTTGGTCCGGATTATGTAGTGTTCATGTTGGATCAAGAACCTACGACGATCAAAGAAGCTTTTTCTAGATCGGATAGTCCGCTTTGGAGAGAAGCGGTACAAAGTGAAATTGAGTCCATTAGGCAAAACCACACTTGGGTGTTGGTTGATTTGCCCGAAGGGTGTAAACCCTTGGGGTGCAAATGGATCCTTAAAAGGAAATACAAAGCCGATGGATCAATTGACAAGTACAAGGCCCGTTTGGTTGTCAAAGGGTTTAAGCAGAAAGAAGGGTATGATTATTTCGATACCTATGCTCCTGTAACAAGGATTACATCCATTCGGGTGCTTCTCGCAATTGCTGCATTGCACAATCTCGAGATACATCAAATGGATGTGAAAACTGCTTTCCTCTATGGAGATTTAGAAGAGGAAATCTATATGGAACAACCAGAAGGATTTGTAGAACCTGGTAAAGAGAAGAAGGTTTGCAAACTGGTTAAGTCCCTTTATGGATTGAAGCAAGCGCCACTTCAATGGCACTTGAAATTTGATAGTGTGATGCTATCAAATGGTTTTAAAATAAACGAATGTGACAAATGTGTTTACATTAAGAACACAAATAACGGATATGTTATTGTGTGTCTTTATGTAGATGACATGTTAATTATGGGTAGCAATATCCGTGTAATTAACGAAACGAAAAGCATGTTAAAGAGGAACTTTGACATGAAAGACTTGGGTTTAGCGGATGTTATTCTTGGTATGAAAATACTAAGGAAATCCGATGGGATTGTCTTGTCACAATCTCACTATGTTGAGAAAGTGCTCAAGAAGTTTAACGCTTTTGATAGCGTGCCCGCTAAAACTCCTATTGAACTTAATGTTCATTTGAGCAAGAATCGAGGTGAGTCGGTTGCTCAAGAAGACTATGCTCGTGTCATAGGGTGTTTAATGTATCTTACAAATTGCACTAGACCCGACATAGCATGTGCCGTTAACAAATTGAGTCGTTACACGAGCAATCCAAGCAAAGAGCATTGGAGAGCTCTTGTACGAGTTTTGAGATACTTGAAGTATACTCAAAGTCATGGGCTACATTTTTTGAGATACCCCCCGGTACTTGAAGGGTACTGTGATGCGAATTGGATTTCGGACACGAAAGATTCACTTTCTACAAGTGGGTATGTGTTTACTATTGGAGGTGGAGCTGTTACGTGGAGATCCACAAAACAGACGTGTATAGCCCGATCCACCATGGAGTCCGAATTCATAGCTTTAGATATAGCTGGTGAACAAGCCGAATGGCTAAGAAACTTTCTTGAGGACATACCATGTTGGGAGAAACCATTGCCTCCGGTGATGATTCACTGTGATAGCCAAGCGGCTATTGGTAGGGCAAAAAGTGGTTTGTATAATGGTAAGTCTCGACATATTCGTCGACGACATAATACCGTGAGACATTTGATCACAACTGGGATTATCTCAGTCGACTATGTAAAGTCATTGGATAATCTAGCGGATCCACTAACCAAAGGGTTAAATCGTGATCAAATGAATAAGTTGCTAGAGGGAATGGGAGTAAAATCCACAAATTAAGAACTATCATAGTGGTAACCCAACCATGATGATTGGAAATCCCAAGAACTTGGTTCAAAGGGAAAACTAAGCTATGAAAGTTCGTGTGAAAACACTCACATTTATCTATTCCTTAGAAAGCGTTTGAGTGCTGAAAGCTTGCCTAGTGGTGAGGTTAAGTCTATGACTTTTAATGATTCCTAAATACTTCGAGGAGGTTGAGTATGGCAAGATACTCGGTAAAGAATCACCTATGTAAGTGTGAAGTGAGGCCGCTTCGTTAGATACACTTATGAATCCAAAGGGGTGTTCAAGGCCGAAATGGACACAAAACGTGAGAACGGATGAGGTTGAGGTGTATAAGCGTTAACATCGTTGTCTCGGTGCACGCCATGGAGGGATAGTTCAAAGCATTGTGCTACTATGCCGCCTGTGTACTCGATGGTGTTGACTATGGAAGGTTCAAAGCCACAAACTACCTATCCTAATACTTTTATACCTCGTGAGGACTGAGCTCTTGCATTTGCATACATTTGCATATGGCTATCTCACTCATGTGGGGGATTGTTGGAAATTTGGTTTTTGACCAAATAAATAATAACAAATATTTAATTTATTACATAAATTAAATATTAGATTATTGTTCTACTCGCGGAGTAGATGAGCGTGGTATATTTATAGGCTCAAAACCGATTTCCGGTGAGCGAGATATAAATGTTCAAAGTTTGGTGGAGAGTTACTTCATTAGTTAATGAAGTGTAAGTTATACCACATTGATTAAATATTAATGTGGTGTGCTGTTTAAAAGTGTTTAAACATGTGGACTTAATAACAAGTGGGCCAAGTAAGTGGATAAGTGTGTGGTTGGGCTCTCGCGTGAGCACACACTCGATCCGGCCCCGCCGTCCGTGCCGGACGGCACGGACGGCTCGGGCTCGGGCTCGGGTTCGGGTTTCGTGGCCGTGGACTTGGATCTTGGCAATTGGTCCTTTGGGTGGTCCTTTGGCTTGGGCTTGGGCTTGGGGTCTTGTGTACTATATTTTTTGGACCACAAAATATATAGTATTTTGGGCCATGTGGAAGCCCAATTGCCCAGCCCAATTCTAATGAGGCCTACCCGTCCAGCCCAATTCGTGGCCCATCCGGAAGAAGACTCTGGAAAGTGTCTCTTCAGCTGAACAGTCAACCTCTTCCACTCCACCACTAACCCACTACCTTAGTGGCTGTTAATGTCTTTATGGCATTGATGTCCCTCCTGAATGAGCAGCCTATAAATAGAAGGCTCTGCAGGCCATTCTAGGACACACAACTCAAAGCATTTTGCATCCTCTCTTCTACTGCATTCAGTTTTTGAGCTCAGTTCCTTCGCCTTTTATTTCCAGTTCGCCGGAGCTTCTTAGTTTGTGGTGCTGCTACTAAGAAGACGAGAAGTCGTTTTATCTTTGGGGACGAAGCGCCAAATCCGCGAGCACTCGGGGCGTAATTCGTCTTGCGGAAAGAGGGTTTCCTCGACTCGACTTCAAATTTCACTTTGTTCGTAGTTTTTTCTTATTTCACTTGTAATCTTCGATTGTATTGTACGCCCGGCAAGTTCTACTTTTCCAACAGTTGTTTTGTTTTTTTTTAAATATACGTGGATAATATCCAAATCAAGAATTGTTTTTAACATATAAAAAATCTTATACTCCTATAATAATATTATTACAGCAAATCACATTGTATATAGATGTATATTTTTGGTAAAAAATAAAAAATGATGCACAATAATAATTTATTGTTGTCATAATGCATTCACAATACTATTACTTCGTATAATGTATCGTTCTAATAATACATTATTAATACAATTATGATGCACCACTTAATTTGAACCGTAGATCACACAGTGATTATGGGCGGTCCAGATCATTTATTAATTCTTACGAAATCAGTCATAATTATATTAATACAAAAAAAAAAAAAAAAATTATTGTGAAAATAAAAAATGATCTGAACCGTCGATATTTTATAATCTACAGTCCATATTAAAGAGCGTGTTATACATATGTGTGTGTGTATTTATGGAAATTCATGATCGGATTATGCCAACTCAGCTGCCAACTCAGATCGTTATGCCTAGTCATCACGTCAATGAGGATCCCAACCTCTCTGGATCTAGTGAATGGTACGTAATTCCCCACTTCTCTCTCTATATATATAGAGAGAGAGAGAGAGAAAGTTTCAATTGTGTTACTAGTTCATTTTAAGATTTCTTGTTGACTGCGAAGTGTATGAACGCAGGTGTAGCAGTTCGGATGCAGAATGAAAGCCCTTTTCCCTCTCTATTTTTTTTTTTCTTTCAAAATTCCCAATTGTACATTGTTAACTAATTAAGAGATTATAAGATATTTAAAAGCTTATAAGATGTAAAAAAAATAAATAAGTTTTGTTGGGTTTATTTTTATAAGGTATCTTGATAATAATTTTCGTTAATTGTACCATCATTAATTACCCACTGTGCCATGGATGGCTCAAACCTGTGACCTTTCGTCCAAAATATTAACCCCCTATCATGCAAACATGCAAATTAAAAAGCACGAGATATATACAGGATTATTATTGAATAAATGAGAGTAATATGCGGAAAAACAAGACGTGCAAATATAACATGCGTTTATTCTCAATTGGTACATAAGAGAAAAAAAATAATAATACTAACATGCGTTTGAATATATATGTTGTAGGAAAATTGGTCTTTGATCAATAATTACTAGTCTATAATTTATTATATAAATTAAATAATAGATTATTAATTTACTTTAAAGTAGATTAATGCAGTATACCCATATGTTCATAATTGAGTTTTGATGAGTGAGATATTAAGTGACTAAAAGATTGAATGTTGGTATAGTAATTTATTTCGTCGAAACAAGTACATGCATCTTGTATTGATTAATTAGTATCTTATATTGATTAATTAGCTTTGATTATACTTTTTTAAATACAATTTAACAGGTGGACTAAATGGTTTGAGGCCCTCGCACGCTCCTAATAGTTGTTACTCGATTTTAATTCTTAATTTTTTTTGAACGTGTATCTGAGTTCTAAAATATATTTTAAGGATGCAAAATGATGTTCCCCTAAAAAAATATACATAAATTGATGTTTGTGTAGGTGCATATTTATTATGTACTTTAACAACGATGTTTACTATGTTAGCAACCGTAAATTATATTTCACTTAGTCCGCCATCTATATGTTAAGAATCTTTCGACATGTATTTTAATGTATTAAAGAGTGGATGTAGAGTTAAAGTTTAGATCCCATTCGATATAATATATTATTCTACTTGATGTAAGGTATAATACACTATATCAAACAAGATTAAACTTTATCTTAACATTCATTTTTTGGCACATTAAAATACATGCCGAAAGATTCTAAGCATAGATGGCGAACATATGGAGTACTAGAATCAATTATCTAGATGAGTCTCTAATATTCATATGCATCTTTTAGGTTTGTGTCTATCTTGCTTAGTGATGGAGAATGGTTATTAATATTTATATATTAGTTTATTTGTTATTTTAGTTGTTAGGGTTTTTATTTAATTATGTCTTCTATACGGGCTTGGCCTGTTTAGTTAGTTTATATATATGTGACTTCTCTATGTAATGGGGGAGTTGGAATTTGATAATAGAATTAGGGTTTGTTTCCCTTGTTTTGTGTTCTTCCGGTATTCAATATAGAATCAATAGAATTTCACTATATCTGCGTTCTTTTCCGGTATTTTGGTAATCTTAATCAACGGATTAGACGCTTCTCCTGCATCACTTAGACCACCTAAGGTTAAACCAAAGAATAAAAAAGAAAAGTAAGAGAAATGAAAATAGCTAGTTTAGACAACGAAACGCATTTCAGTTGGTAAGACGATTCCTCTCTAGCTAAGAGGTTAAAAGTTCGAGTCACCTTGAAGGATAGATGAATAATCATTATTGATCCTAATTTTTTTTTAAAGAGAGAAAAAGAAAAGAAAAAAAGAAATGTAGTTAGTTTTGGGGGTAATAAATTGGAAATGTATTTTAAGGAAAAGCCAAAAGGTCCAATTAATTTCCCAGTTACTTGGAACTTTGCAAAGGTTTTAAAGAGAGAGAGAGAACCTGATTTGTTTGGGTGCAAAATGCGACACGTGTCGCCTCTTCCGTTTGCCAATTTTCCATAACCGCATCCTTTTTTGTGCTCTTCGCCGCCTCAGCCTGTAGTACTTATTAAACCTTTTATTTTAATTTTTTTTTAATAATTTTTTAGAAAGTTAATATAAACCTTGCTATACCTAGCTATAATTGAAGTCTTGCTATTTTTGTGTCAAACTGTTTGACCGAAGCAATAAATAATTATCAAGATAAATTAACTTAAAAAAAGAAACTTGAAAGTCGAACCGAACTTCGAACCATAGTGAGTATCAAGAAGAGTTAGCTAATTTAGTTATTTAATTTCCAATATTTAGACATAAAGTATGAAAAATAGAACATATCTCAATTAATTTTACATGATCTAATCTAGATATGATAATGTTATTAATTTAGTGGGAACTATTAATTAACATATGTATATATCTTTTTTTTAGGGAAAATATATCTATATATAGAAAGTGTGAGCTAGTGAAAATTTTAAGAATATTGTGAATATACAAGTGTAGAAAAAGGATGAGAAAATGACCACCCCCAAATTCCAAGAATGATCAAGTCACAAAAATATATATATATATATATATATATATATATATATATATATTTTTATTTTTTTTTCTTTTCCTTTATTAGAATAAATAAAACTCGATGCATCTAGATCACTTCAGAATTTGAAGCACGAGGGCAAAACGGTCATTTCACTCAAGTGCAGCAAACGCTATAAATTTACGACCCACAATTCGTCCATTATTTCCACTTCACTAAATCCGCAGGGAAAAACATTATTTCTATTGGCATTCAATCTTGGGAAAACATTCAAGAAAAATTACTATTTTAGTCACACAAAGACCCTCTCTATTAGTACTTCATTTTTATTTTTTTTTCCTTACATACTCATATATTTCAAGATACATACAGGCTAAATGTTGACCTCAAAAAGCAAAGATTTTGATCAAAATATTCAAAACTTCACAAGAAATCACAGCATCCCTCCAGTTTCTGAAGATCAGCTCAAGTTATGGCTTCAAATGGAACCGGAGTTTTCGAGCATTTCCATGGAAGACGATGGAGCTTATGAGAATCTTTTGGTTTTCCGGCCAGAAAAAGAAAACCATCCGATTGAAAATTCGAGTTTGGAGCATGGCTTTGACAACAATGCCCAATCGCGCGACAACAACAACAGCAACAACAACATGCAAACGAGAAAAAGTAGTCATGTAAGTCTTTGTTAATCTCTTTTTCCTAACACAAGAACGTATGTAAGATATGCATCGAAGCTCGCATTCAGTGGCATATTTGTAATTTGTCGGGTTCTTGGCTCGTCTTACGAATTTTGAATATAGTCTTAATACTTGGTGCATGCACTTTTGAAATACTCTATATGTATTTATACATATTATAACTTATATAATTAATAGTATATTTTTTTTTTTTTTTGGTTATATGTATTATTTGCAGGGAAAAGAGGGTTGTGTAATTGGGGAAGAATGCAAACGGAATAAAAGACCACGTTCTACCGAAGAACATAACCTAAACGAAAGGGTGAGCGGTTTTATTTATATATTTATTTTTATTTTTGAGACACAATATTGTTTTCCATTTTGCATATTCTCAACAAATATTCTCCCATTTGTAAGTAATTAATTATGCATTTATGTGAACAGTTGAGGAGGAGAAAGCTTAACGAGAAAATGACTATTCTCCAAGAAATGATTCCCAACTCCGTTAAGGTTTTTTTTCCACTCCTATTTTCTTGATTATTTCATTTTCCTACTCTTACTTTCTTGATTATTATAGTAGGAGTATTATTTTTCATGCATAGTGACTTGTATTGTATAAATTAATATATATCTACGTTTAATGTAGAGGGACCAAGCATCAACCATAGATGATGCGATCAAGTACATAAAAAACTTGCAATGTCTTGTCCAGGTATCCGATTTATCCTTTATTTTAATTCTAACAAATAATAAATAAATTAAATATAAAATACATTTTTTTTTAATTATATGACGCGTTTCCCTAGATGATGTCTACGGAAGACGGTCACACCCTATGCCACTCCCCAATGATGATGTCACCACACGAGCATCGAGGAATGAAGATTCCGAACCTAATCCCACTCCCACAAACAACGTGCGGGAATGGTATGTATTTGGGGATGCCAATAGGCTATCCGGCAGGATTATTTAGTCCGTGGCTATTTCGATTATTGGGCATGAGTCCTGGATTGCAATTGGTTAATAACAATTTAGGACAATTGACGAATCCAATTTACGCGAATAGTTTTTCTTGTACCGGATCCCGGCCGTCAACGGCGGGTGCAGGCGGGGAGGCCAGTCCGTCGCAGGGTGCTACTCGATGACACGAAAACGCTTCATCACTTATTATTGAATTTATAAAATATGAGTTTAGGATGCAAATTTGAGGATTCAATCTACCCATTTAATTGGGTCAAATGATGTCCCTTCATTATTGTATCACCCTTTTTTTTCCTTTCAAATTATAATAGATGTTCATTTGATTTAATTTAATTACTAACTTCACTCATTCTTCAGCCAAAGAGTTAAAGTTTTGTGGTTAATATAGTTTAAATGGTTGGTTTTAAAGAGTGCCGAGTGCAGTGTTTTTGTCATTTTCATCCGTCCATAAAGATTGCAATGAATCTATTTCAATCCATGACTCCACATACCCTTTATACTTTATACCTATATTTTCTCATTGTTCGCAAAAAAACCCAACATTTTATGACTTAATTTTTTTCCCTCAACCCTACCTATTTATTATTATTTTTTTTAATCAACTATCTAACTATTATTATTATTATTATTATTATTATTAAAACTCATGCAACTAGAGTACATCGCACTCTTAATAGATGGAGAGATGTAAAATCCATTTATTTTTAAATGAGAATGTACAATTTGTATTTCAAGGTCCCAAATAGTAGCTCTACCTCTTTTTTGCTAACCTATGGGCACTTGTCAGCACATGAGATCATTTGTCTCAGTATTGATGTCCTAATCGCGTTTCAATTTTATCTTTTAGAGCATTAGTATGGGAGCCCTCCAAAAATAGAGGGCTCCCAATTAAATAGTAATATATATATTAATATTATAATCAAATAGGAGGGCTCCTAAAAATGCTGCACGGGAGCCCTCCGAGGGCTCTCTTTATTTTATTATTATTTATTATTTAATTATATAAATATTTATTTTTTAATTTTTTAATTAATCACAAATTGTAGAAATAAGATAATTTTGGTTATTTGGATAATTTGGGTTATTTTGGTTTGGATCGTTGTAGTCGTTTCCAAACCAAGAATAGGGGTCGTTCGGATCGGCCATTTGAAAAAAATGAAGAAAATGTAGAGGATTAAAACTTGGATTTGAAGAAAATAGAGAGAGTTGAGAGAGGTTGATGAAGAAATTGGTGTGAAAATATGAGGAATGTAGTGTGATAATTATAGGAAAAAATTTATTAAAAAAATAAAAAAAATAATTCGGTCAGTCAACGGTCAACGACCGTTGACCAACCAGGAGGCGCCACGTGGCGGGCGCGGCATGAGGAGCAACGGGCTCGTTTCCACCCGTTGGGGCGCGCCCTCCGAGGGCTCCAGCGGCTGCGCCCGGGCGCGGGAGGTGAGTCTGCGCTGCGAATGCTCTCATAGTTTTTAATTTTTATTTTTATTTTTGTTTTTGTTTTTGTTTTTTTATTTTTTTATTTTTATTTTCCCTTCATTTTATGTATTATTCATTTTACAATTATTTACAATGGGGTCATTAATTCAATTAAAATTTATATTTTTTAGTATTTAATTTATACTTATTTTATTAGTTAAAAATGATTATCATGGAGTCAATAAATTCATAAGTAAGGTGTATGATTTTTTTAGATTTCAAATTTTAGTTTCGTTCACAAAATAGGTATAATCTTTCAGCTCGTTGATTTATCGGTCCAACTTAGTGTGAGTAGATATTAAAGTAAAATAGATATTAAAATAAATTTAGATTGCCTTTTAAGGGTGTAAAAGAAATTATGAATATGAAGCTTACGTTCAAAAATAAATTATTCACGTATATGATGGACGACCATAAAAGAAAAAGTGTTCACTTATTTTATTGACGAAGAGAGTATATATGATGAAATATAGGATTGAAAATTATTATTGTTATAAAGTCGGTTCATTTATCAATATAACATGTACATATAATTATATGAGTAATACTATTCGGTCATAATGTGTCTGGCCATAACTTTTACTTTTTTTGATTCTTTAATGTGTAATACGTAGTAGTTTAGATTGTAAGAAATTTTAAAAAGTGGTGTAATTTATATATTCCCATCAAATTAACTATTTAATTTATTTGATGATTTTAACCACATGACAGAATTTGTTACTTTTTTTATTAGGATAACAAATATGTAATTAATGGGGAGAATGGGTATTTTTAGATTCAAATTTGAAATTAATTAAGAATAATCTCTTAAAAATATTTATACATTGATCTTAATTATTAATCTATTATTTTTTGAATTATATATATATATATATATATTAACAAGAATGCCACCGTAAAACAGGTCACATTTTGTCCAAATATCATTATTGTAATTATATACTTATTACTCCTATATATGAGCATACGATTCTGGTATACCATTAAATTGAATTAAAAATAAATATAGAGCACACAAATACATTTTCTACACAAATATGGCATGAAAATTCTCACACTGTCGTCTCGAACCATGTGTTTGGCAGCGCATCAAATTCTTCATCGCATAACTCTCATAATCTCAAAGAGCAAAAAATAATAAATTAAATAAATAAATAAAATTGAAGAGCCAATATAATTTGGTTGTTTCTCAAAATAATAATAATAATATATATATATATATATATATATAAGAGAAATGATATGCTACGTACCTCTCGGTGGGCACCTTCGTGAGCACCTCGTCGTTTTATCACGTTTGCATTGCTTTTTTTTTAAAAAAATTTAATTTTTATTCTATATTCTAGTATCTTAAAAATTAATTTACAAATTATAAAATCTAAAAAATACATAAAAATCAAAGCTCGATTTATTTTATTACTCATTTTTTGAAGTTAAAAATAAAAAAAACAAATTGAACATTGATTTTTTAGATTTTATGATTTGTAAATTAATTTCTAAGATACTAGAATATATAATAAAAATAAAAATTTTAAAAAAACAATGCAAACATAATAAAATAACGAGGTGCCCACGAAGGTGCCCACCGGGAGGTGAGTATCATATCATTTTTCATATATATAATTTGGTAAATATATATGTGTGTATGTGAACAATAATACATTCTTATTATTTGTCCACTAAATAAATCTAAAACACCTAAGGAAAAAGACAGCCATCAGAGCATCATTCCATGTGGCGACCAGCAAAATTTGAATTCCAATGTCCAATCTTATTTATTTTTCACCAAGAATTCAAGATCAACTTTTGTTCTTAGTTTTTTTTATATGTTATATCTCAAATTAGATTTCTTGTTATTATATATGATGAAATTAGACGATTTAAAAAGACATGCATGTGGATTGGGGCCCTCAAATGATATCTCGTAATGCCATTTTTGAACCCTAGAAACTTAGAAACTCAATAATAGGAAATCTCCAGAATCCTATAATACTAGAGAATTAATCTCTTTAGGAATCATCCTTTAAATTTCCCACATTTCCCCACATTTTCCCACCTTCTACTCTTTTTTCCCTTCCTTTTTTCACTCTAATGGAAGGAAAATATTTTCACTCCAATATTGGTGGGATAATATTTTCCGTTGAAGAAAGAGTAAAATTCTTCATCATAGATAAGGAGGTGGGAAAAGGTGGGAAAATGTGGGAAATTTAAAGGGTGATTGTTCTATTTTCTCTCATTTTCCCATGATAATTTTCCATTATAGAGAACACACCCTTATAGAAAAAAAATTAAAAAAATTCTTTGCAGAGAATTGCAACTTAACTAAAAATGAGACAAGGTGTAGAGATAGTATGCCCTAGAAACATGCAAACAATTCTTAAATTTCAAGTTCCAATTTCTTTACTTATGATCACAAGACCTATATCACCATTTTTGTAACAACTTTTTTTTTTCTAAGTAATTCACCTATCTTCAGGTTCATACAAATAATTGTGTTCGTACTGCATAAGGATTCCTTTAGTTGGACATATTTATCTCCTTTTAAAGCACCACGTGGAGAAATATATTTAACTATTACACTGTCAGCTCACTATAAGAATACTGTTCAAAAGTCGGCGGATTGCCTGCAGATTTCCGTCAGCGATCCGCCACAGACAACTGCAGAGACTCGTATAAGATCTTTTGTCATACTTCGTTTTATGTCGTTTTACGATTATCATTGTATGCTAGGTGCATTGAATACTTTTGTCACACTTCGTCTTATGTTCGTTTTACTGAATTGATCGAAACTGTGTAAATAATTTTTAGAATTTGATTAATTTAGAACCTCTAAAAACATGTTAATTAGCTAGCAATTAAGAGTTGAAAGATAAAACCAATAAATTGTAGGACATGAATGATTGAAACCATGCATGTATCCATTTATAAGACTCCAAAAATCGTGTAGTTGTATTCATTTTATATGCAATCATGTAATCTTAAGTTTGGAATAGAAAATTAATCAAATTTAATGATAATTGTTGCAAAAATAATTATAAAATACTTAATAACTAATTCAAATACAATTACTTCTAGTCTTAGAGTCCATTTTCATCTTTCAAATCCTAAATTGATGGCTAGCTTATCTTTTATTTAACTTATAGTATCTTTAATTTCCTATATAGATAGATAAAATGGTTATTTGTCTTGTAAATATATCAATTTTGATGATAGTGTAATTTTTAAAACAAATTTAAAACTTAGTCGATGCACTATACACTAACTAACTATGTCAGTTTAATTTTTGACATGAATTGCCTTGTCCGACCAACAAAACAATAATGTTTTCATATTTGACCCTTAAGACCTTTTTTTTTTTTTTTTTTTTAAATGTTCATATTTTGGTTTATGTTGTAAACTAGAGAGAAATAAAGTAAAATAGAAAAGAGAAAAAGAAGAGAATACGTAGAGAAGTATTCTATATGATATCTATTATGAGGACTGGATGCCTCTATTTTATAATAGTACAGGAGCTAGGGTTAGGGTTAGGGTTAGGGATGACTATCAACTATATATGGAGTATATCTCAAAGATTCTTGATATATTTACAATACTCCCCCTCATCCCTAACAAAATATGCTGCCTCATTAAAACCTTGCCAGGAAAACCCGGTGGGACAAAACCTGGTCGAAGGAAAAAGAGTACAGCTGCTCCCCCTGATATTAATCACTGTAGGTCCTTAAGTTGACGCATGCCGATCTTGTGTAACAACTGTCTGAATGTTGATGTTGGCAATGCCTTTGTAAATAAATCCGCAAGATTATCACTTGAGCGAATTTGTTGAATGTTGAATGTTGATGTCGCCACTCTTTTGGAGATCATGTGTGTAGAAAAGCTTTGGGGATATATGCTTTGTCCTATCGCCTTTGATAAATCCTCCTTTGAGTTGCGAGATACATGCGGCATTGTCTTCATACAACACAGTCGGAATGTTCTTCGATGAAACTAATCCGCACGACTCTTGGATATAACCTGTCATGTTCCTCAACCAAACACATTCTCGACTTGCTTCATGGATTGCAATGATCTCAGAATGATTTGAAGATGCTGCAGTTAAAGTTTGCTTTACGGACTTCCAAGATATAGCAGCTCCTCCACATGTAAATACATAGCCAGTTTGTGACTTAGCTTTATGTGGATCCGATAAATAACCTGCATCTGCATACCCTACTAGAGAACATTCAGAATCTTTTGAATAGTATAAACCAAGGTCAACCGTACCTTTTAGATATCGTAGAATGTGCTTAACACCATTACAATGCCTTAAAGTAGGTGCAGAGCTATATCTTGCAAGGAGATTTACAGAAAAAGCTATATCTGGCCTAGTGTTGTTAGCCAGATAAGTTAATGCTCCAATAGCACTAAGATATGGTACTTTAGGACCAAGTATCTGTTCACCATCTTCGATAGGTCGAAATGGATCTTTATTTACATCGAGGCTTCTAACAACCATCGGTGATGCTAATGGATGCGCTTTATCCATGTAAAAACGTTTTAGCACTTTTTCTGTATATGAAGATTGATGAATAAACAATCCTCCAGGGACATGTTCAATTTGCAAACCAAGACAAAATTTTGTCTTGCCTAAATCCTTCATCTCAAATTCATTCTTCAAATATTCTGCAGTTTTATTGAGGTCTTCAGGAGTCCCAATTAAATTCAAGTCATCAACATAAACTGCTACAATTGCAAATCCATGGTCAGTTTTCTTTATGAAAACACAAGGGCAAATATCATCATTCTTATATCCTTCTTTTGAAAGATACTCGCTGAGTCTGTTATACCACATTAGTCCAGACTGTTTTAGCCCATACAACGACCTTTGCAGTTTAATTGAAAACATGCTTTTGGGTTTTGTCTTATATGCTTCAGGCATAGCAAATCCTTCAGGGATTTTCATGTATATGTCAGCATCTAATGAGCCATATAGATATGCCGTCACTACATCCATAAGACGCATATCAAGTTTCTGTGACACAGCCAGACTTATCAAAAATCTGAAAGTAATTGCATCCATTACTGGAGAGTATGTTTCTTCATAATCAATCCCCGGTCTTTGAGAAAAACCTTGTGCTACGAGTCTGGCTTTATATCTCGTAATTTCATTTTTCTCATTTCTTTTTCTGACAAAAACCCATTTGTATCCAACAGGGATAACATTTTCCGGGTTTTGGACTATAGGTCCAAATGTTTCCTTTTCTCTAAGGAATTTAATTCACCTTGTATAGCTTCTTTCCACCTTGGCCAATCATCTCTATTTTGACAATCTTTAACAGATCGTGGTTCAGGATCCTCATTTAAAATATCAAGAGCTATACAGAAGGCGAATATATCGTCCACAACGATATTTTCTCTCTCCAATATTTCGTTCGAAGATAAATAATTTATTGAGATCTCATGGTTTTCGAACGCTTGTAGTTCTTCAGGAACTACATTACTTTCAGTCATTTGATCTATTTTCGTCATTGTTGGATTCATCTCTTGCCTCTTTCTTTTTCTAGGCACAGAGTCTTTAGAACCAACTGGTCGACCACATTTTTGACGAACTTTAGATTCATTTGCTGCCACTGCTGTTTGTCCTTCAGGGACATCAATTCTAGCAGAAGTATTTGCAGCAGGTATGTGAGATAGTGTCACTTTTCTTGTATCTACAAAAGCATCAGGAAGTTGATTTGCAATCTTTTGCAAATGAATTATCTTTTCAACTTCTTGTTCACATTGATTAGTTCGGGAATCAAAATGTGACAAAGCTTTTTCATTCCAAGAAATATCCTTATGCTTTTCAGGATGTAGATTTGTCTCACCTAATGTTGGAAATGTTATTTCATCAAAATAACAATCTGCAAATCGTACAGTAAATAAATCGCCCGTTAATGGTTCAAGGTACCTTATAATTGAAGGCGAATCAAATCCAACATATATCCCAAGCCTTCGTTGGGGACCCATTTTGGTACGTTGTGGGGGTGCGATTGGAACTTACACTGCGCAACCAAAAGTTCTTAGGTGAGAAACATCGGGTTCTCGACCAGAAATTATTTGCATTGGTGAGTATTGATGATAGGCTGATGGCCTAAGGCGAACTAATGTTGCAGCATGTAATATGACATGACCCCAAGCAGAAGTTGGGAGTTTCGACTTCATAAGCAATGACTTAGCAATAAATTGAAGTCGTTTAATAAATGACTCTGCCAAGCCATTTTGAGTATGGACATGAGCAACAGAATGTTCAATCTCAATTCCAATAGCCATACAATAGTTATTAAATGCTTGAGACTGAAATTCGCTAGCATTATCAAGGCGAATTTTCTTGATTGAATTGTCTGGAAATTGAGCTCTTAATTTTATTATTTGAGCAAGTAGTCTAGCAAATGCTACATTTCTGCTAGAAAGTAAGCATACATGTGACCATCTAGAAGAAGCATCGATCAATACCATAAAGTATCGAAATGGTCCACATGGTGGATGTATAGGTCCACAAATATCTCCTTGAATTCTTTCCAAGAAAGATGGAGATTCAATATTGACCTTTGTATATGAAGGTCTAATGACTAACTTGCATTGCGCACAAGCATCACATGGGAATTCATTTGTTAAAAGAATCTTCTGATTCTTTATGTTGTGCCCACATGAGCTATTAATTATTCGGCGCATCATAGTTGCTCCGGGATGTCCCAATCTATCATGCCAAAGCTTAAAGCTTTTTGTGTCATTGAACTTTGAGTTCATGACATGATTTGCCTCAATCGCTTTTATGAATGTATAATACATTCCAGAAGGCAGTGTTGATAATTTTTCTTTTGTTTGCTTCTCGCCAGATGCAAAACAATTTATGCAAAGATACTCTTTGCTACCTTCTGATGTTGTTTCAATGTGGTATCCATTAAAACGAATGCCCTTAAAACTTAGTAAGTTTCTTCTGGACTTACTAGAGTAAAGGGCATTTTTGTCACAACCGCACTTTGCTAAATAAATAGCTAAGCTTGATAAATTCGTGACTATAAAATATGAATATGAAATAATGGATAAATGAAGAACATTTCTTGAATCGACTCTCAGGGCAATCTCATTTCTAGATAATCTGATACTTATAACTGATAAAATAGGATAATGTTTGTCATGATTCTGACTCAGAATACATCTAAATCGAACGGAACTTTAAGAACATCAGAGTGTACGCAACAGAAGTATGACTATAAATACATGTATGAAGACATATATTACCAAAAGTTATCAACAACTAAATCTTCACTAAATTGACAAAAGCTCCGCCGGTCACTCCGCTTCAACCTGCTCAACCTGCACATTAAAAACAATGTACAGGGCTAAGTACAAATTGTACTCAGTGAACACTTTGCCCAAAACTGATTTTATTGTCATCCATATACTAAGTGAAACATAGGGTTTTTCTTAAAAGTCTATGTTCACTAAAATCTCTTAGTTCTCAAAAGTGACTGCAGTCAAATTTCTTTAGTAATCTACCATATCTGATCTGTGGTGCCCGAGGAGGTGGCCACCTCACTCGTCACCTGATCGATCGTCACACTAGACGATTCGATCACTGTGTACACTAGTCCAAGTATAGCAGCTGGCCATACAGGGACCCGAATTCGATTAAATAACATTGGCATAGCCAATAGCAGATAGACATCATACAAAAACAAAACATTTTATGGCATGACAATACTTTAAAAGAGCTATATCAACTAATAAAACATGCTTTGTTTTAAAAGAAAGCCCACCTCTTTTACTATGCTTACTGCTATTGAATTCTAGCTTCGCCTTGGCGACTGTTCCTTCTTCGTTCGACCTTGATGAAAGAATACAATAAGATTCTTAACTCGAACGATAAATGTTTATCGAATAATTCTAGCTCTATGTCTTTTCGATGATTACTCTAAATTCTTGGGTGACCTCGTAACTGCTATCTAAGCTCGAATTATTAATCAAGTTATACAAATAGCTTATTCGACTGTTTCTTAATAAATCAATTATTTAATTTATTTACTTAGAATTAAAATTAATTGAGACGCTTTCCAATAATTAATTCTAATTGTTTAATTGATTAGCTTAATCAAAATAAATCTTGATTATTAACTCTTAGTTAATGAACTCATTTCTTGGTTAATAACTTATTTCTATAAGTTAAATCTTTTAAACACGTAAAATAATTCTCTCGTGAATTATTAATCTCTACAATTATTAATGTGGGTAGTATAATTTAATTAGTGATTCTCGAACCACATAATTAAATTTGTGTTGAGTAGGTAATTAACTGAATTATTCCGGCCCGAAGAAATACAAAAATCGGCCCAAGTAAATATTTCATCTGGCCCATTTCTTCAAGATAGGCTTGGCCCATCTCTCTGCCGTCAGCCCAGTCAAACGGCCCGCCCAGCTCCTCTGACTCGGCCCAGCTCCGAGTCCGACCCGGAAACCCGACCCGAATAGAAATAACACACCCACAAACCCCTTCTTCCTCTTCATTCTAATCGGGTCGAGACTCTCATCTCTCGACTCCTCTCTCGAACTCTCTCCCTCTCTACCTCTGATTCTTCGCCGTCCTTCTTCGATCATACCGGCGACCGGCACCGTCACTTCACGCCGGCGCCCATGTTTAACGGGCTGCTGTCCTCTTCCCGCCACCGCCCATGGCAGCCATCGTCGGCTGCGGTCCTCTTCCTCCTTCTCGAATCGTTTTTTTTTTTTTTTCTGTTCGCAATTTGGGGAAATGCCCTAATCCATATTGGGCAGAAACTCCCCTCTCTTTCTTCGTCAATTTTCCGGCGCCGTTTCTCTTTGCTGGGGGTTACTCCGGCGCGGTTGAGATGGCGTCGTCGCTGCGGCGCAACTCTCGCAGCCGGCGAGCTCTCTTGAGTTCAAACATTAAAACCCTAATCGAAATGATTAGGGGACATTCGTCCCTTCTTCGATTTTCATCGATTTCTGCTACTGCTTGATTTCTTTCTTATTGTTTCAGAAGATGTTTTATTGAAAAAAAAAACATTTACAGATTCATTTTTCTTTCTTGCAGGTTCGAAGGCTACGATGGCGGAGATGCTAACGCTGCTCACGGTAGTTCGCTGTCGCTGCTGCTCTCTTGCCGTCGAGGTTTCTGCCTCAACGAGGTTCGATCCCCCTTTCCTTTCGCTCTCTCGTTTTATTTCATTTTGCTTTAAACTTCTAGCTTTAGCTGTGAGTGTGGAAGCTCTTTGGTTTATAAAATCCCCATAGTAGTTATGAAATTGTGTGGTTGAGGTTTAAGCTTTTAATCTAGATTTTGGTTTAGGAAATTGAACACGCTCTATACCTGAATATCTATTCAAGCATGAAATTGTGAATAACATCATGAACGTTTCATAATAGGACTTTTTGATGTAGTGTTTTCAGAAATTAACAAGTTTAAACTCTTTCTATTTTAGCTTGGGTTTGGAATGAGTTTCTGATCCTGCTTTCATACTAGTTAGCATGATGTAGTTGTACTTGTTCTAGAGTTACTAAGATCATGCTTGGTGTTTAACTTGAATAAGCAACAACATGCTTCTATGTACAAAAATTTAGGATGGTTTGATACCTTTGTGAAATTGAAGTGCTAGGGGTTGTGGCTGTGGCTGTGGGGAAAATGTATGTAGCTCTGCTCCTGTTTTCCTTCTGCTGCTGCTACTGCTCAGCTCTTCACTCTCTGTTTATTCTCTCTCTAATCTCTTTTCTCTCTAAGTGTTTGTAAGCTTTGGTGCAGTGTAGAGTGGAGTGTCATGGGGCTGGTTGGGGAGGTATATGTGCTTGTGTGTGGTTAATGGCTGTACCCAAAATTCCCACACTCTCACCTCATTAATGCTAACCCCATTTTCCTCTTTGCAGGCTTTGAGGCATCCAAGGGAAGCTATGTTGGTAGCTTCTTTCTGCAGAGGGCAAAAGATATGATGTCCCCTTTCAAAGTGTGTATCTTTGTATGTATAGGAATCTATTAATGGATGCCTTCCATGTTAGAGTTGACTTAGTGTAAAGTGTCATAACTCTTGAACAACCTTTATTGTTACTGAAAATGGTTGGGAAGGAAAAAGAAACGTTCCCCTTTGTCCAACTTGAAGAGGAGTGTAATTAATTTAATTGTCTTATCCTTGCATTATCTTAATGCTCTTGTATGTATTAATAAAGCTTCTAAAATTTGAAGTTTATTTCCTTTGAAATAAAACTTGTTGGTGGTAGTTGTGTATACATACGTATCTATGTATTGGTTTTTATTGCAGCTTCGATTAATCTCGATTAATCTCCCGTAATAAATTAACTAATGGGCTTGGCCATATAATTAATGACTAATGGGCTCGGCCCAAACGAATTAGTATAATGGGCTCTGCCTATCTACTTACTAATAATCCGTGAATAGTTAATCGAACTAGAATCGAATTAACTTGATAACTTGTAACAAAGAAATAATTCATTACTTTGTCGGATATCGAAAACAAGTGGCTACTTATTTAATCGATAAACGATCACTGTTTGAGAATCAAATAGCTATTTGAATTCATCTTGGAATTTCCTCTAGAAATTCCATTATACAAATGTGATATCTAATCACTAAAGCGTATAATTCCTTCCAATTACTTCTAAAGTAGATAGGAAAATACGGGGCGTTACAATTTTTTATAGTTAATTTAGTATCATTTGGTAAAATGATACAAGCTCTTCCGGAGCCTTCAATGATATTTGATGCACCTGATATAGTGTTAACATTATCCACAGCTAATGTTAACTTTAGGAAATACTTCCTATCTTTGAGAATGGTGTGTGTGGTAGCACTATCAGCTAGACAAATATCGCAATGTTCCATTTGAATTTCTGAAAAGTTTATGAAAAAGACGAATTACTATAAATATTTCAAAAGGATTAACAACTACTTGAAAGCAAAGGAAAACAATGTCTTGAAACCAAACAACTGAAACAAGCTATCTAAAAAATAAAATATAATGACTATCTAAATAGTGTCTTGATTATCATCTTCCAGCACACCACCATCAATCAATGGATCTATGTTCCCGTTCAGGTCTTCAAAGAAGTCGGAGACATCTAAGTGAGTAGTATCGATCGGACCGTCGTCAATGAGATTAGTCTCATTCTTTCCTTTTTCCTTGATTGATTTTTGATACAGATCCACAAGATGTTTTGCAGTTCGACAAGAACGGGTCCAATGCCCTGTCATGCCACATCTATGGCATACATCTTTATTTGATGAATTGTGATCGGATGCTTTTTGTCTTTTGTTGCTAGAGGTTGCATGATTTTGTACGTCACGTCCACGACCGCGACCATCTCTAGAACCACGTCCACGTTGGTTTCCACGACCACGTTGGTTCCCACGACCACGTGTATTCTCATTTTTAAAAGTTTCATTGGCTTCAGGCAATGCAGTGGAACCAGTAGGGCGTAACTCGTGGTTTTTCATGAGTACCTCATTATTTTGCTCAGCAACCAATAAACAAGATATAAGCCCAGAGTACTTTTTGAAACCACGCTCCCTATATTGTTGTTGTAGGAGCACATTTGAAGCATGAAAAGTTGAGAATGTCTTCTCAAGCATATCACTTTCAGTGATTTTTTCTCCACACAATTTCAATTTGGAGGTAATTCTGAACAACTCAGAATTATAAGCACTCACAGATTTAAAATCTTGCAACCTTAGATGCATCCACTCATAACGAGCTTTAGGAAGGACAACAGTCCTGTAGGTCCCGATAAATAGATATTGGTGTAGGGGGGGGGGAATACACCAATTCGCCAACAGTTTGACTTTAAAAACAAAGTCGATCTTACTGAGTTGTCAGCTCAGCTTATCAGTGCAGCTCGGTTTATCCAGCTCAGTCAGTAAACTGGTGAGCTTGCTAAACCGAACTGTGTGCGGAAGTTTGGTGGACAGGTTGGCTATCTCTTAGAAAATTCTTGCTTTGTGCAGGTTGATTATATCAATGAAGTGCAATGTAATGAAGGTTAGTTGAACATTGTAAGGTCGACTGTAAATAAAAGATAGAGAGAGAGAGATCGAGACAGTCGATTTATCGTGGTTCGGGAAACGTCCCTACATCCACGTCAGATACCGTCGTATCTGAAATTCCTTACTTCTCTCTTATTTATACTGGCTGAGTACCAGCCTCAACCTTCGTCAATCTTTAGACTTAGGCCGAGCACGAGTTATGGGTCGTGACCCTTACAACCTTTCATACAAACATACATACAACCTTGCAGCTAAACTAACAGATTCTTCTTTACTTGAACGAATGTGTAGTAAGCTTGTGAAGAGTGTTCTGTGAGGTTCCAGACTCAGAAATCTTGAAGGTCTCAACACTTGGGAAATGGCTTGGATTCGAGTGTTGAGTTTGGCTTTGAAGCGTAAAGATTTCTGGATAGATTTAGCTTTGAAGCTCTGGTTTCCTCTCTCTATTTTTCTCTCTTCCCCGTCTATTTTCCCTTCTTTCCCACCTCTCGATTCTGGGATGGCTTGAAGTATTTATATGACTCCAATTTGAATTAGAGCCGTTGGAGTTGCAGAGGTGTCAGAACCGTACTGCTGACTGGACTTCTAGCCTTTGAGGTTTTCTATACAGCTTGAACCATCAAGGTTGGCAAGGCACAGCTTAGGTCAGACTGGGAAGGTCGACCTTTTGTACCTCAAGCTGTCTTTGTTTTCTGTGGTCTTCAAGCTTGATCTTTGTATTAGAATCTTCATCTTGAGAAGCTGTTGACTAATAGCAGCTTGACTCACAACAGCTTGACTAAGCATATTGGCTTCAGCAGGTTCCTCAGAAGGTTGGCCTAAGCAGGTTCCTCAGCATGCAGGTTCCACAACATGCAGGTTGCACAACATGCAGGTTGCACTCAGGAGGTTGGCCTAAGCAGGTTCCTCAGCATTCAGGTTGGCCTCAGCATGCAGGTTCGCCAATATGCAGGTTGCTCAGCATACAGGTTCCACA